>JARQZK010005060.1:797500-1127500 GCA_030704885.1 Cynegetis impunctata
GGAGTTTAACAAATAAAAAATAAGGGTTGATCGTAGGAGGGTGAAAATTTAGCATTGTATGTATTTTTGTATGCTGTATCATAAAAAAATAAGAACAAAAAATTTTGTCTAAAAAATAAATAAAAAAATTTAGGGGTGGACTACCCTTAACATTTGGGGGGATGATAAATAGATGTTGGCCGATTCTCAGACGTACTCAATATGCTCACAAATTTTCATGAGAATCGGTCAAGCCGTTTCGGAGGAGTATGGGAACGAACATTGTGACACGTGAATTTTATATATAAGATATATATACAGTGGACCCCCGACAAACGTTTTGCAGGGCCGTGTCGGACTATGGAATTTGTCGGATTATAGAGTACTGCCTAAGACCCCTATATTCCGGAATTTTTTGAAAAAGAGTACATTGTAATCCGACAAATTACAGATCAAAATGATAAGATTCTATCTGAACTACAAATCATAATATACTACATACCTATGTATGTCGAATTTAGTAAATTAAACACCACAATAGACAGTTTACGTTTGATTATAAATTTAACCTTATTAATGCTATAGAACTTACAGAAAATAATAACTAAATTTCACATTATGAAATAATTGTATACAAACAAATGCTTAATCAAAAACTATGAATAAAAATCAAATTTTGAAGTATGAAAATATTCATCAATTTTTTTCGCAAAATTATGCATGTGAACTCACATTCAATAATGATAGGCACGTCGGATTACAGGGGGCGCCGGATTAGACAGGGGCCCCCTGTATATATATATATATATATATAATATATATATATATATATATATATATATATATATATATAATATATTAATTACTTTCAGAATATTCTGGCAAAATCAGGAAGAGGAGAGTAGAAGATCAAGAGTTCAAACTGAGTAAGTCTGTCTTAACTGAAAACAACCCAGAAGGTGAGTTGAAGAGAATAATTATTGAAAATAGTTGTTCAGTAAATTTATCTATGACTCGATAAAAAATCCTTGAATAAAATTTAAAAAAAACACTTCACACAACTTACATCATTTCAATTTCAGTCCGTCGAAACCCGAAACGACAGGTAGGAATAAAAAACTATGAAGAGACTGAAGAACCGCAAGCTGATCGATATGTCTGTAAGTATAAACTTAACTTCAGAATTTGAGGGCTGAATAAAGGGGATTATTGAATTAAACTGAATCCCCGCTTCTTCTCCCTTCGTATTTGAATTCAGTTCGCCTTGAAATACAGTGCAGTGAATATCTCGCTTAACACGTTGAGTGCCATATGAGACCACATAGGTGCCATATGAGGACCACAGTTTTTTTGGGAGCGATGAGCCGCGTGAGACCACTATGGTCTCGCGGCCAGCTCCGCATATTTAGTTCACTCTATTCTCTAATGGTCCCACGTTTATAGCTGTAATGTAGTGCATAGCGTTTGGCATGCCCTGCAGCGACCAAATTCGTGCATGGCCTGCGATTTGATGCATTAGTCGCGATGCACACTGGAGAAATACATTTCATGAAACCGGTTTCGTGAAATGTGAAACTGAAATAGCTTGAAACTGTCAGATAAGATAACACAGTGCTATTCACACTGCGTTTCATAAATCTTAACATGCAGTGGGCATAGCTTGTTTTACATTTCATGAAGACGGATTTAAGAAACACGTTGCTTCAGTGTGCAAAGCGCTTTAGCTTAAGAGGGTTAAATTTTTTTTATAGTGAATATTCTCAATTATATTTTCAAAATATTTTATTATTTCTGTTAAAAGCAACAGAGAAAATTCGAAAAATCAAAACACAATAAGAAATGATTCTAGATATTCAATTCGGAATTTGTGTTTCTTATCACTTCCTCTATTATTTCATCTACATATGGTTATTTTCTTGCGTATTTGTTTTTTGTTTCTTTGATTGTGACAATGCTGTATCTGATTCGGAAACGGATGTATATTCATCTGGATGATATTCAACAGCTGAACCATCTGATTCGAAGACCTCCTCTACACTACCTAAAATGAATATGAAAGAAAAAAAATGTGGCTACCAGGACAGTCTTTTCGGTAATGGTGGTACCCCACGTGTTAAGTACCATGTTAACTGATTCATCGATTCCCCATCTTCGATTTTCTTGTCGATAATACCATCTCCGATTGTATCGTACATCATCGTAGTCATGATTTGAACTGACCATGAAACAACTTTGGAAACTCAACTAATAATATTCAAGTGCGGACTTAATATTGATGAGAATTTCTCCGAAAATAATTTCTCATTTTCATTACAGACTGAAAGGCCTTATTATTGTTATATTCTTTGTACAGGAATCGTCGCGTTTCGGTCGCGTATTATTTTTGAGTAAGAACTAGGGTACCCTACAACATTAATAAACACTAAACATTATCTGTTTGCGATTTATCCTTATATATATATATATATATATATATATATATATATATATATATATATATATCTAATATATATATATATATATATATATCTAATATATATATATATATATATATATATATTATATAATATATATATATATATATATATATATATATATATATATATATATATATATATATATATATATATATATATAATATATATATATGTATATATATTATATATTATATAATATATATATATATATATATATATATATATATATATATATATATATATATATATATATATATATATAAAAAGATATTGCTTCATTATATTTCATTTAATGATACAAGCTACGTGCAACTTGATTTCGATATTTGCACTATTATTTGATTGAAAATTGATTTGTCATTTTTTAAAACCAAAAAATAGTATTTTATTAGTCGTTTTCGTGGTTGTAGTAGCAATTTTTCCCATTATTTAATTTCCAATTTTTCCCATTGTTTAATTGCCTTTGGTAAAACGTAGGCCTTCATCATATAATAATAATATTCATAGATTTGATTATTGTAATAATTATTTGCATTTCATTACAGCAGAACAAATGTATTTTCAGGTCATTAAATCTTTTCTTTATTGTCAAAACATAATTATATAATTCTCTCGTGTCATTCAATTAACAATTGATAAACTTCACAATTTCTCTATTTGTTGATTTTTATAAATTTTAATTTCCTTTGTTTATGTGCTCAGATGTCTGGCATTATTCGACATGAGGACGTAGGCTTATGCCTGTTGATTTTCTTTATGGTATCACTCTCTCCAACACGTATGCTTGTAAAAGTAGCTACAAACAGCCGTTTTCGACATTCAAATTAATCGATGCATCCAATCTCCTTCTCATTGATTCGCAAACTCTTTGAAAATAAAAATGTAAAAGTAGGCTGGAGGTTCAGCCTGCAATGTTATTTTACTTTTTGGAACGTATCAAGTAGGCTAATAAGTTAAGGCTAATAAGTTAATTACAATATTTTTTTTGCTGTCATGTCAAGAATTAAATAAAGTTTTTAACAATCTGTACCTCAAAAATGAAGGCCTTGCAGACCCATGCTTATTGAACATTTTCACGTTATAAATAACTGAGGACCCCTGTAAAATAAAATATATATATATAGATATATATATATATATATATATATATATATATATATATATATATATATATATATATATATATATATATATATATATATATATATATATATATATATATATATATATATATATATATATATATGCTGGTATTGTACGTGAACTGGAAATTTTTCATGGTGCTACTTATCTGGACGGCTCTTGTTAGATGTTGTCTTCGGTGTATTCAGACACGAACCATAGCCGCTAACAAGTGACTTGATAATGGCAAGTGAGACCTTCCGAAACATTGTCAGCGGTACACGACCTCCAATCTGGAAGAACTGAGTGTTTATATATATATATATATATATATATATATATATATATATATATATATATATATATATATATCTAGTCCTCAAGACAGAACTCGCAGCTACGTGGTCGATAATATGTTATGATATATATTTTAGATTGCGATTTCTGTCAAGACACTTTCTTGGACTGTTGCCCAAAATGTGGACAACTTGCCTTCTTAAAAGATACTGTTTTGGAAATGGGAGTTGAAAACAGGGCTAGGCTGACTCTCCCAAATAACTCCGTAGAGATATTGCCCTCCAAAATTCATGGATTAGGTGTTTTCGCCAAAGTCGTTCTGAAAAAAGGAATAAAAATGGGACCTTACCAAGGTATAACAACCAGGGTTGAAAGTACTTCGGGCTACAGCTGGAAATTAAGAAATGGTTTCTTAGTAGATGCAGGAGATGAAAAAAATTCCAACTGGATGAGGTAAATTTTATCTTGTTTCGATAAATGTATCATAATTTTATTTTTTTCACAAAATTAATTGTATTATTTAGCACTCCTTTATTTAGATCTAGCCTTTATAAAAAATTGCAAATTTTTCAAAAATTATAGAACATCTTCAAGTTATTTACTTTGGCTTTTCACTAAAATCCCAAATCTTTTCAATGTTTCATCCGTTTCACGATTTTAATTGCATCACTTCTGAAATACTTTTTCTGTATAGTTCATACACGTTGGAGATCAAATCATTTAGTTGATGCGAAATACTTTTTTTCAAAGAAAACAAAAAATATATTGAAATTTGCTGAAAAGGTTGAACATTAACAATAATTTTCTATATCCGCTGCTTTAATAAAACTTTTGAAAAAAAAAATTTGGTACCTATACTGAAATTCAAAACAATCTTGGAATGTGTCAAAAACAAGTTTTTTTGATGTGTAACCTATTACTTATTGATTTATTTTCGTGGGAATACGACGGAAATATGTATCTGGGAGTAGGTAGAAATGCTCGCTATTTAATTTACTCAGCGATGGATTTACGCCTAGGCCCGTTTGGCATGGTCATACAGCGACATAATTTGAGGGGCGTCAAAATTTTTGAAATGTCAAAATTTTAGAGTCGAAAAGAAGTAAAGACAATCCATTTTAACAGTTGGTTTATATTAGTTTTTATGAAAAATTTTCTAAAATATATTATAATTCAATTTTTTGATTTGTGTAATGTTCTTCACTTTTTGTATCTTCATTATTTGTTTCTTTAGTGAGATTAATCTTATGTGTATGAAGCGTTTTGAAATTACTAAATCTAAATAACTTCCATATTTGTTTTCAGTGTGAAGTAAAAATTCTGTAGATTTGCACGTATTAAATATCATTTTGGTATTCATTTAAAATTCAGAACATTTTTTGATTCTGAAGATAATTTTTCATTAAAAATAAATTCCATCTTTTTCCATATTCAATTTTTGAATCCTCAAAATATTTGGAAAAAAGTTGAAATTTGAATTTTCATCTGTAATCGAAAAAAAAATCTTTCCTTATTACTCATATTTGCAAGAATCTTCAATTATATCTACAAATTTCAATAATTTCCTAGAATCTAAGAACAAGAATTTTAAAATTTTATCAAGTAGGTATGTTTTTGCTCCGACCAAAGTCAGGAAAACGAAATTTTCAAATTTATCAATATTAAAAAAACATGTTTTTTATTTACTTGGCTAAAGTTTAATACTTTTTGATCTGTAATGTTGATTAGTTATATTCAAAAAACATATTTCGATAAGATTAAGTTATTTCAAAATAAATGAAATTATTTTCATCAAAAACGGCGGCGCATCAAACGGGGCCTAGGGCGGCAGCTAGCCTAAATCCGCCACCGCTCGTGATGAAGTTTATTAGCGTGTACGGCTATTTATAGAAAGGAGAGACGTTTCTACTCTGGCACGATGAACACCTTAATTTACGTTTGAGGAGAAAAAAAAGCTTACAATGAAAGAAGACATGTCAATGGTTCTTTATTGAACAGCACAACGCATTGTTATGCATTTTTTCCAAATACTTAATATATTTCGGAATAATTATTTATTATATATATTAAATACTTAAATAATCACTTCAATAATAAGCGACCCTATTATTTTTACGAAAATTTTGCTCATTCAGTAGTAAATTGAACAAACAATTTGTCATCACATGGATAACATTCGACAAAGGTGTTGAAGGCATTGAAAAGCTTACACCTGTGCATAATTAGCCACTACTAACGTGATTATTGAGTCTTAAGTAGTTACCAAATGTTTAACATCTAACCTACTTAGGGATAGAATTCCTGATGATCGAGTGTTCAATTCGTTAGCGATATTAATTTCTATTTTGATGTTTGAAGTGATTTCAGTCATGGTACATAGTTGTCTTATTGCTTGATGGAATCAATAAATATGTCAAGTTCATCTTTTTGTATTGAATTATTCATTCTTGTTTAGATACGTAAATTGTGCAAGACATTTCAAAGAACAGAACCTCATGGCATTCCAATACAAAGGCGAATTATACTACAGAACTTGCCGCGATGTCCAACCAGGTCAAGAGTTGTTAGTTTATTACGGCAACAACTTCGCCATGAATTTGGGAATAGACGTGAAGAGTTATTTCAAACCGAAAGAGGATAATATAGTAGAAAATGGAAGATATTGTCAATTCTGCCGTATTGGGTATAAGGATTCATCACGGTTAGATAACCACATCATTTTATGCAAGTCAAACCCTGCAAATTTCAAAAAGCCACCTGATAAGATTTTCACCTGTCGGTTCTGCTCGATTGGAATCACAGATGAGGAGTATTTCGAAAAACATGAGAATAGATGTGCGAGACAGTGCCAGAAAGACAAAGAGAATATCAAAGGGTGAGTATTAAAACGTTCATCTGAATAGTTGATATCGCCGATAATTCATTATGCCATTTAAAGAAGAAAACTATAATAAAAAATATAATAATGCAAAGTCACCTTCCGAGGATATAGCTTTATGACATTGAATATTGAAAACATTGAAAATCATCTCATTTAAAACAAACAAAAAAACAACAGACGTTTATTTCCAATTTATTGAATCTCATCATCAGTACTAATCAGTGGCGGCTCGTGAGGTTTTGGTTTGAGGAGGCTACAAGAGCTGTTAAGAAATACACCATAGGTGAAAATTTTTAGGATTTCAAGGTCAACCGCCTTATAATTTAAAGAAAATCAAAGTAAAACAAGCACCCTAAGCTATTAATTTGTTTTCACTTTCGAGTGTCTACCTTGAGACCTACAACTCCTATTTACAATATTCACAAAAACTCTCCTCAGCCAATTAATCAATTCATCTATTCATCAATTTTTTTTTTCACAAAATAGGTACCTACCTACCTACGTAACGAATTTGTTAACAGCTGGTGAGAGCAAATAAAAAGTTATTATATATTTTTGAAAATTAGCGGGATTCTGCGATCTTTAACGTTAGCAAAATGATCTATAATATCCTCATCAAATTTTTTGTCTTTCGCCAAAAGTTTTACCAATTCCTTTTCAATAGACAACAAACTAATATTTTTTAAACAATCCTTGGACATTGAATTTCGTTAATATGTTTTAATTCTCTTAAGAGTGGAAAACGAGCTCTCTACGGAAGCCGATGTCACCGGGATAGAAACAATTAGACATAAGAGTTTATAAACTTGGGGTAAATCTTGATTCGAATCATTATCAAAAAGTCCTCACATGATTTTCATTTTGCCCCAAAATTTCATTGTCATTATAAACAACACACAGTTCACTTTTTATGGCCACCTTATCAAAAAAAATGTATTTTTGACATACATTTTCCAAAAGGTTATCTGGAAAATTAGCCGAAAATCCGGTTTACAAATTTTTATTGAGTAGAAGAAATGCAGTTCTTTCAAATCAGAGAACCTTATCTCTATTTGACGCCTAATAGTATCCAAAATTTCATAAAATATTTGCTTATAGTGAAGCTCCATATCTGCGTAACTGAATTTCTTTCGTTTTGGGCTAAATTGAGTCGTATCATCAGTAGTTTGAAATACAGAAAATAGTTTTTTAAAATAAACTTCTGCACGAAATTCTGAAATTTTTTCCAAAAGAAACTTGAGCCGATTTCGTGAGTAAATTACATCTGAAAACTTGTGCTGTAAGATTTGAAAAACTATTTCTGTTTGTTCAAAAAGTAATTAAAAGATGTTTAAAAAAATATATAAATTCCTTATCTTGTAAGTAAGATATTAATCCGCGTGCTGTATTTAAAGTTACTTTATCGGTGAAAAATTCCTCACTTTCAACTAGGTATAGAATTAAATCCTCTATTCCTAAGCGGTCCCAAACAGAGACATTTTCATTAGTAAAAAGTAAACACTGTCAACAAAATAATTTATTTTTTACCTGTGATCCGGTTAGGCAAGGATGTCTCTCATAATTCCTTGTATTAAAACCGCGGTTTTGTTGTCTATTACGCTGCACCAAATTGTTTAATTCAGGGGTAGGTCGCAATGTTTTTATCAAAACTTTATCCTCATAACTTAGTGGACTGAAGTTATGGGATAACAAATATTCCACTAAGTCACCATTGAAATTTTTGAAATTAACTTCAGTAACCAAACTCATTTTAAAACAATACGCGAGCAATATAAGTAAACACGCTGCCATTAGTAACTACGATCACACTACGATTAAATTAATGCTTTCCAACGAATTCACTCGATTTTACCCGAAATTCTATAGTTGTGATTGGTCGACATTGTATGAGAGTGGGTTCCTATCCGTGTTGCCATTTACATGCTATAGGAACCCAGTCTCATACAATGTCGACCAATCACAACTATAGAATTTCGCGTGACATCGAGTGAATTCGTTGGAAAGCATTAATTGAATCGTAGTGTGATCGTATTTACTAATGGCAGCGAGTTTACTTATAATGCTCGCTTATTGTTTTAAAATGAGTTTGGTTACTGAAGTTAATTTCCAAAATTTCAATGGTGACTTAGTGGAATATTTGTTATCCCATAACTTCAGTGCACTAAGTTATGAGGATAAAGTTTTGATAAAAACATTGCGACCTACCCCTGAATTAAACAATTTGGTGCAGCGTAACAGACAACAAAACCGCGGTTTTAATACAAGGAATTATGAGAGACATCCTTGCCTAACCGGATCACAGGTAAAAAATAAATTATTTTGTTGGCAGTGTTTACTTTTTACTAGTGAAAATGTCTCTGTTTGAGGCCGCTTAGGATTTGAGGATTTAATTCTATACCTAGTTGAAAGTGAGGAATTTTTCACCGATAAAGTAACTTTAAATACAGCACGCGGATTAATATCTTACTTACAAGATAAGGAATTTATATATTTTTTAAACATCTTTAAATTAATTTTTGAAAAAACAGAAATAGTTTTTCAAATCTTACAGCACAAGTTTTCAGATGTAATTTACTCACGAAATCGGCTCAAGTTTCTTTTGGAAAAAATTTCAGAATTTCGTGCAGAAGTTTATTTTAAAAAACTTATTTTCTGTATTTCAAACTACTGATGAAACGACTCAATTTAGCCCAAAACGAAAGAAATTCAGTTACGCAGATATGGAGCTTCACAATAAGCAAATATTTTATGAAATTTTGGATACTATTAGGGGTCAAATAGAAATAAGGTTCTCTGATTTGAAAGAACTGCATTTCTTTGACTAACTCAATAAAAATTTGTTAACCGGATTTTCGGCTAATTTTCCAGATAACCTTTTGGAAAATTTATGTCAAAAATACACTTTTTTTCATAAGGTGGCCATAAAAAGTAAACTGTGTGTTGTTTATAATGACAATGAAATTTTGGGGCAAAATGAAAATCATGTGAGGACTATTAAATACTTTTTGATTATGATTTGAATCAAGATTTATCCCAAGTTTATAAACTCTTTTGTCTAATTGTTTCTATCCCGGTGACATCGGCTTCCGTAGAGCGCTCGTTTTCCACTCTTAAGAGAATTAAAACTTATTTACGAAATTCAATGAGCCAGGATCGTTTGAAGAAGAGTTTTTGTGAATATTGTAAATAGGAGTTGTAGGTCTCAAGGTAGACACTCGAAAGTGAAAACAAATTAATAGCTTAGGGTACTTGTTTTACTTTGATTTTCTTTAAATTATAAGGCGGTTGACCTTGAAATCCTGAAAATTTTCGCCTATGGTGTATTTTTTAACACCTCTTGTAGCCTCCTCAAACCAAAACCTCACGAGCCGCCACTGAATTGCCACCCCTTCTTGGGGGTGAAAAAATTTTCATTGAAGATAAGTGCGGAAATCGATAAATTGACTAGTTCTTAGCAACTTTTGTTCTATGAAGTTTTTCTGAAAATCAATACTTTTCCAATTATTCGCGAGTGAAATTGTGGGTTTGCAGGCAAACAAACCACGTTTTCAGATTCTTTCTCGCGATTAACTGGAAAAATATGCATTTAATCAGAAAATATGTGAAAAGCAAATTTATAGCTTATAAGAAACAAAGAAAATCTTGTATTTATGATGTATGCACACTCAATACAAACGAAATTATTGCTTGTTGAAAGTTGATTGGTATTTTCAATCGCCAAAATGGAAAGTTTCTACGTACAATAACCAAAAACCAACGCATTTTTCGGGGAAACCTCATGAAACTTTTTTTGAAGTCATTTGAAAAACCTTTATTTAAATTTTTATATAAGTTCCTAGCATCAAAACTAAACGAGTTATGAAGAGAATAATGTCGATTCCTATTTTTTCGTTGGAAAACAATAGCGAAAATCTCACCCTCTCTTCCACCCCATTTGAAAAAAATCATTGCCACTTTACAATTCATTTCATTCATACTCATTTAATACGTTCTGAGTGTTTGACATGTTTAAAGTACTCATTTTTAAAAAAAATTGAGTTTGAAGAGTGAAAATCATTTCCGTAATTTAGCGAAAAATCGCCTTTTCTTCAAAATAACTCAAAAACTGTTGATGATACGCAAAATTTTGTGGAGTACAAAATTGTAGGTTTTTCTTTTTTGAAAATTTGGGATTCTAATTTTTTTTGTAGGATGAAAATTGAGCAATATATAGCCATTTAAAACTTGCGTGTGTTCGCTTGAGCACCTTTTTTGAGCCCTTTTAGCATGAACCTTTTTGAAAATAAGATCTGAAAAATAAATTTATTTAGATGAGCTTATAGCTCTTGAAAAAACCAATAAAATACTCCTTTGAAAGACTTGATTGCTCAAAAACTGAGCGAGTTATGGGTAAAACACCAAAAGCACATTTTTTGTAGAAATTAGAATTAGTATATTGATGAATACGCATAGTGGTAAATACCAATCAACATTCAACAAGCTATAATTCCGTTTATATTAGGTCTCCATACATTATAAATACAGAATTTTATTTGTTTTTTTATAAGCTACAATTTTGATTTCTACAGGTTTTTCGATTAAATGCATATTTTTCCAGTTATTCGCGAAAAGGAATTTTAGAACGTGGTTATTTTGCCTGAAAACCGACAATTTCACTCGCGAATAAGTCCAAAAGTATTGACTTTCAGAAAAAAATTCATTAAACAAAAGTTGCTTAGAATAAGTGAATTCATCGATTTCTGCATTTATTTTTAATTAAAAAAATTTCACCCCCAAGAATGGGTGGCATCCACCCCCAGGGAAAAAGCTACCCCTGGCACAGGGTAGACTTTGAAATAAATAGTGAGTAGAACCTAAATCCAAATTTTCATACAAATCGGTGCTGTATGGGATAAATACACATTTTACGCTTTTTTTTACCTTCATTGACTGGACTAATACTGAAATATTTAAATTGTTCAGATTGCGTTTTTCAAATTTTGTTATGTATTATCGACAAGTTCCTATATAATATATACTTTCTTTGATAATTACCTACCAATGAAGGTGTAAAATTAGGCTCTAGACCAGAGGTTCCCAAACTATTTTTTCTCATAGACCCCCTTGAAAATTTTGCTGGTTCCGCTGGACCCCCTGCAGCTACATTTCTACCATAGGTATTCCCAAAACTCGACAGAAAATGTGAAGATTAGATCTAACTATTGAAATTTGCGATGAGGCTGAGTTCCAACCACGAATTAACAGTTTTCGAGAGAAAGTTGGGAATTTATTGGTAGATTAGTTGATTGATTGTGCTGTGAGCGGATGTCAAAAAAGCAAAGTTGGCCAATCAAAAAAGTGATTTCATCCAACTTCACATTTTTGATATCTACTCAAAGTACAAGAAACCAATCAAATTTAGAAAATTATAGCTTTTTCGCAATTCCCCACAGTCCACTATATTTTTCGGATATTTTTGCCTGCAAGCAAAATGTTTGATACCATTTTTTAAATTTCACCTTCAGCGCTATTAGTGCTAAGCTCGAGTAGCTCCTCTTCTAATATCGCATTCTCCACTTCCGTTTCATCAAATGGATTCATGATTCATGGTGGTATTTGCATCGTACTCACTTTTTCCGACACTGGCAAACGCTATCATCGATTCGCTTTACTTTTCTTTTCGAAATTCAGGAAACAAATGAGTAACGTTTATCCTTGGTATTCGTATGCCAAGGTATATTGGTAAAGAATCAAACAAGTTCATGCAATATTGCAAGCACACACACCACAAGTCGTATTTCGTCCCTTTGCAAACCTGAACAAGAGTTGTGGACGACGGAGAGCGATGCTTTGCAAATGTCGACACGATGTACTGAATATGGAATATGCAAGTTTTTACAAGTAACGGTCGCTGAACTACTTAAAATATTATCTGCCTACATTGATAGGTGAAGTAAAGCCATCATTTTATTTCTTCAATATCGAATTGAAAATTGAAATTAAATTCGTGGACCCCCGCCTACGAATTGTGAACCCCCATATTTTTTTCACGCCAACGTAGACCCCCGTCGAGTCTCCCGTGGACCCCAGAGGGTCCACCTGGACCACTTTGGGAATCAATGCTCTAGACTAAAAACTCATTATTTTAGAAATTTTGTGGATAGAAAGAAAGTCTCAAAATCGACCAATCCTATTACTTTGTGGTGGATGACGTGCCCTTTCAGACTAATTCATAAACCCTCAGTTTCATATAGATCAGAGATCTATTATTCTACCCGCAATAGTGTCCCATTAGATTTACAACACGATTTCAGTTTCGCCTACACCTTTACCAAACTTTGTGCTAAAATACAAAGATAAAAGTATAAAAAAAATGCCTTATCTAAAATAAGGTGTTACCAGATGAAGTCTATTGCAGAAAGAATTTGTATGGGAACTCCAGATAATTGGTGGAATTCATTGTGGGTGGAACATAAACCACCATATTATCAAAGAAGACTGTATCCACAGTTTCACAACTATCACAGCTTAAAATAATCAATCTGAAAGCAAACATAAATCTTCTAGCCACTGCACCCTAGTTTTCTACACGAATATGTATCAATGCCTTCAGTAAATCGTCATATGAGAAGCTGAGCTACATATTCATAATTGACGGTTTTTGATGTCAGTTCAAGTCCTTTCACAGTTGTTCATATATCTATAACTTTGCACCTATTCACTTCATATGTTAGGAATTATACAGAATAGATCTTTTTTTTCAATTTATGACTTCTTTTTATCTAATTATCAATCCATAATCATTGTCGACCAAAAGCATGACGCGAACTTGTATCAATTGCAATTTACAATGGTCCATCAGTGGTTAACTATCCAAAAGGCTCTTAAGGTACAGGCGCGGATCCAGGGGAGGGGAACTGGGGGAACGTTCCTCCTCTCCCCCAAATGGCTCAGGCCCCCCTCAAAATTTTCTGCCACATCTATAATTTGACACTAAGGCTAAAATAGTTACAAGATTAGCAAAAATTTAATTTGACTCAATTTCTTTAACAAAGATGTTGAAAGTGCGGATACGGAATGGAAATGCAATAAGGTCAGAAATAATATAAATCTGGACCAATATTGAAGAGACTGGTTGGACTTGCACTCTTGCACATTCATCACGATATCTTAGTTGAACCAAAAAATGTTATTAATGGTTTTGCAAAATCAAAAACTCACCGTCTATGTCTCTAATATCACTAGTGCAAATGGGTGGCAATTTTCAAATAGCATTTCTTAGCTTTTCTTTGATTTATTTACTTTTCTGTTTATCTATTTTTCTTTGACTATTTTATAAAGAGACCCACATTTGTTTTCAATGTACATAGTAATTTTAAGAATTTCCCTGTTTTGAAATTGAACCTTTTTAAACTACCAAATTTTATATAAATGTATTCGTTTTTATTTTTCTTGTGTTATTTATTTCGGGAAAAACATAACTGATAGATAATTCGTATTCAGAAACAGTTATGTTGACTGATTTTTTATTAGTTTTTATATAGAACTGGTAGTACTACGATATGTCTCTAATTAGGGGGTAGGTACTTTTCTGAGGACTCTGTCAAGTTTATTGTAAGAATGAAATAGTTCCTCCTAATCTTAACACATTCACTGCGGAAGGCATGAGTGCGTTCGGGTGGCATTCCAGAATGCTACGTGACGTAGGCAGTTTAAATAAGAATTGGTGGCAGTACTGACCTAGCAGCATAAATATCCAGCCGACTATCAGAAATGTCTGAGTTTCTTAACAGCAAAGACATTTTCTACTTACGACTCTCAATTTAGAAAATATTTCTGTGTTGGATTTAGGTGTGTCTAGGTTAAATTTTTGTGATTAAATGTTTAATATTTTCTATAGTATTTTCTAGTTGTTATTTATCAGGAAATCACTATTTGCTAAATTATAACAAGGGAAATGACATTCTGTAACGTTCAAATACAAATCCTCATTTCTGGCATAAATAATGAAATTTTAGGCAAGGCAGTCATAAGAAACATTTTTGTTATTTATGAGGAAATAATTATTAGCTTAATGGGTTATCTTTTATGCGGGTGTTATTTGTGAATTCGCGATAGGCACATAATATTTTGAAAACATTTATACTGGAAATTCCGTATTAAATATCTCGAATATGAACTTGCAACATTGCATGTTCTTCCTGGCGATGAAGATATTTCGTTTAATATCTCTTACATTTCGTGTATATTAACAAGAAATTTATTATTACAGGCAAAATATTGTTCAGCGGAACGTCAAACGGAAAAGGACTGCAGAATTACGTGATGTGAAGTTTAGTTGTTCGAAATGTGAATATACCACAAAAAATCCAGGTAGCATGAAATGTCACGAGAGAATTCATGAGGAAAAGTCTTTATTCGTCTGCAGTGTATGTCAAAAAGGGTTTAACCAAAGACCCCATTTACAAGAACACATGTATGTGCATTTAGACATTGCGGAAAACATACAAATTGTGAATTCAACAAAAATATGTGAGAATTACGGCACTAAAACAATCCTGAAGGCGTTAATTATGGGCAATTATGTTAAGATTACTAGTTATGGGTGTAGCCACTGTAAATATGTAACTATTTATATCTCACAACTGAAACTCCATATTAATAGTAAACATACACGTGCTGTGACGTTCAAATGTCACCTATGTCCTTACCTAACTTCACAGAAAAGCAATTTGAGAGTTCATCAGAATGTAGTGCATATCAAGAACTTCACGTGGAAGTGTGACAAATGTGACTACAAAGCGTCTTCAAATTATGTTCTTAAAGTTCACATCAAAGCGATTCACGACAAGATCAAGGACCACCAATGCGGAATCTGCAGTTACAAAACATCCCAAAGATCTTATCTAAAAGTTCATTTACACTCTGTTCACCTTAACGATAAAAAATATAAGTGTGAATTGTGTGATTATAGCACAACTCAAAAGATTCACCTCAATTGTCACATAAATGCTCTTCATTTGAAAAACGTTAAGTACGAATGTGTTTTATGTACATATTCTTCTTATTGGAAAACAAATTTCTATAGTCATATGAAGACTAAACATCAACGCTGAATAAGTTGTGTTTTTTAATATACCTAGGTACTCCTATTATAAGTAGAGTTAAATGTCTAATAAAGTGCCTATACATTATTAATAATATAATATTTATTTCGTTAGTCGAATGGAAATAAGGGATTATTGAATTTTAGAACGGGAGTTTAAGCGTTTGTAGTTTCGAAAATTGTTGCAATTTTTAAAAGATAGCGATGCTTTTGCATATTTTGAGATATAAATTTTGTAAAATGAGCTTTTTCCTGCCGTCGACGAAACGTTAAGTCTAAAATGTCGCCATCGTGAAATGGTAAATCCTAGAACGACTAAGTATCCGAAATAACGAAATTTTAAATTTTTTTCGGGGTGTCTATTTTTACCCGGTTGTAAAAGTTCTTAGAATGATCGAAAACCCAGTTTGAAGAAGAATAATCCTTTATTGAAAAGTATAAAAAAATAATTTTTCGAAAGTAAAAAAACCCTACCCACGCCATATTCACTATTCCTATAGTAATTGAGCTCCGTCAAGTTTACCCAGATAAGTCAGCATTCATTTGGTAATCATAATTTGGAATTGTCTAATGCAGGACAAATTTTGAAAAATTCTTGTTAAATCCTCATATTTGGCTAAAAATTGAAGTTTGAAATATTCGGGACAACTTGACAAGTCAGCATTTTTTGATAAAATTAACCAACGATTTCCAAGTGTTGGCAAATCCTAAAAAAAATTGATCATAGTTTGCGAAAAATTAAGGGTTGAAATATCCGGACAAGTCAGCACTTTTTAATTTCCGAAAAATCTCTTTTAGTTTGTGAAAAATCCAAGGTTGAAATTTCTGGGAGTCCGTCAAGTTGTCCCGGACAAATCAGAACTTTTTGATAAAAATTAACTAATGTTAACCAAGTGCTGGCGAATACTAAAACAATTTCCGAAACTCTCTAATAGTTTGCGAAAAATCGAGAGTTGAAATTTCTGGGCCAACCTTTACAAATTAGTTCTTTTTCGTAAGAATGGATATAATTAACTTGTGCTAGCGAATGCTGAAATAATTTCCGAAAAATCTCTCTTAGCACTTTTCGATGAAAATCGATAATTATTAAACTGTCTATAACATGAGAAATGGCGGAGAAATCGATGTATTCAATTTTCGAGCCGTTTTGACAGGAAACCGAAAGAGTCAGCATTATCAACGAGCAGTGGCGAATTTAAAAATTTTCCGCCTATATGCTAATTTATATTGCTGCCTCATATATTTCAAAAAATTATCAAATGTGAGCGCATCCAAGAAAACGCGCGCGAATTTTTTCCGAAATTTCAAGGTCACGTTATTTACAACTACTTTAAACTTGCGCTTTTAATGAAAAACGCGAAAATCTGGCAAAAATAATTTGTAAAATACAAAGTACGAAAATAAGACCAACATTTATTAAAATCAAATAAAAAATTCATTTCAACAAAATATAATACTTAAATAATATAACATAAGTACCTATTTTATAAATATTCAACTAAATGAAAAATCATTTTTTCGTTGGCTTACATCACATTTTTTTCTGAATTGATTGTTCACAAAAATTTTAATTACCGTACAATGGTGATCATTTTTTTTCTTCAAAGTTAAATATCTTCTATATTGATAGAGATAAAAATTTGAAAAAAAAACTGTTATATCGGTTTTTGGTGTTGTACCTGTTACCGAAATAGAAAGAATAAATTACAGTAGTTTTCAAATCAAAGAAAAAAATGTGTCTGATCAAAGTTATACGGAAAATGGGGATACTTTGATCTCCTCTGTTTTTTCAATGAAATACTAAAGAATACCCATCGTTTTGAAAACTTGTATTTTTGAAAATGTTCCATCTCTTATTAGGCAAGTTTAGAATGTGAGGGGGTGATAATAAAACCAAAATTTCAAAAATAAACTTTATTTCTTAAACTACAAGTTTCATAACAAGTGTAAGATGTAATGTTTTTTCGACACTTACAGCTAATTCAAGCACATCAATGCTTCTGTTAAAAGTGTAAATAACATTTTCATTATCATCTAATTCATTGCATGGTTTCGGCCATATTTCCAGAATCTCCTCATCTTTAATTTCTGAGATATCGTTGAGAACTCGTCTAAATTTTGATTTATCCTTACCGATTGATTTGTATCCTACAACTGTGATGTCGCTCTCAATCTCGATAATCTGACATACATATTTGTAGGTTTTCTTTCCTCGTTTGGATGAAAATTTAACCAAGAGGAATTGCCCCAAGTGTAAATTTCTACTATTTTCGACTATTTTATTAGCGTTTCCGTCAATCTCAACTGTCTCAATCAAGGAAGGTTCCGTTTCATCATTATTGTCACCAGAATCATCTACAGGAATTTCATTTGCGCTATATGTAGCGACACTGCATCCAGGTATCACAGTGAGTCGTTTCTTCTTTCTCTCAGGACGGCTAACCCCGCCAAATCTTTGTTCTCTTAGAAGAGTTACTAAAGCAGACTCTACAAGTTCACCTGGATTCTCATTTTCTTTATCAGAGACTTTCTGAAGAACTTGGCTTCGATTAAGTGGGAACAAGCCGCAAGCTCTAAATCCACTTTTCAAATCTTTTTTAATAGCCTCCTCTTCATCTTCATTATTCCGTGATTTTACACTGTTTAATCTGACCAAACATTTTTTGAGCAAGGTGGGAAACATATCTTTGGGCACTGCGTTCAGTCGCAAGTTTTGAAGTTTCCATTCCGATAAGACTGCACGCCAAGCTATTTTCATCGAACGGAAGATTGCCACATCAAGTGGCTGACACAAATGTGTCGAGTTGGGGACCAAGCATACAAAATCAACGTCGTTTTCATTACATAGTTGTTGTACCTCGGGGTCCATATGCGATGATAAATTGTCCCCTATTAAGGCTTTCCTGCCATTTAAACGTTTAGCATGTAGAAGGAATACCGTCTTGAACCAGTCCCTGAACGTTTCGCCGTCTATCCATCCACTTAAGGTACGGTTGTAACGTGTTCCTTGACTGCAACAAGCCTTTGTACAACATGGGTATCCCACAGGGCCATTTTCCTTCCATGTGTCATATAAATGCAGACTTTTGTATATGACATAGGGTGGTAACAAAGTACATTCAGCAGAACCGCAAATCATTATTGTTGTACAGCTTTTTGAGTGGTTCATTACTTTCTCAGGATATTTCACCCCCCTTCTGTATATGCACTTTTTCTTCCCTGGATCATCCGCAAGGTTGGATTCATCATAATTAAATATGTTTGATGAAGGGAGGTCTTTGATGACATTCTCTATATTATCGAAAAACTCTTCAAAGACTTCTTTTGAAACTGCAGCTATGGTTCTTTTAATATTCGTTGCCACTCTTTGCCCGAAAGCATTTTTGTTCCTTTCGAGCAAATTATATGCCCAATCAGCTCCAGGTATATTACTCTGAAATCTGGTTATAACAACTCCTTTTCTGTCTAAATAGTATTTGGCCATCATGCGTATATCGAACAAGGTGAAAGAATTTGCAATATGAGATTCAATTGATAAAACTGCTAAATCGCTTAATCTGCTATTGAACATCGTTGAGCGTAAATATGTTTTAATTCGTTTTAAACATGAGAACGAACGTTCCTATGAACAATTGCTCACAACCATTGATTTGTATATTTTTAAAATAATATCAATATTAGATCAAGCAGATTTTGATCCCTAATCCAATTTGAAATATTATTGTTGATATTTATATATTTTGTATCATCTAATGCCAAATAAGGTACTCTTTGATGCGCCAAATCTTTTCAACTAGATCATCTGAAACATCTTGAGAATAAACTTCACATAATCTAAATGCTTAATTTTTCAATTCCCGAACAAAAAGTTCGCGAAATTTAAAAAAGACGTAGAAAATTTCAAACACTCGTACGCACATTTTCGACCGTTTAGTTCTGAGATTAATCGTTCAACAATTGTAAAAAATACATTTATTTTAAAACTATCCTAAGAACCAAACAGGTCTTCATCATCGTTGGTTTTATCAAAAGGTGGATTTATTTTTTTTGGTTCGTTTTTCGCTTGCAGTCCAGTTTTGAGTACCAACCAGCCAGTCCCTTGGCCTCTTCATCATATAAGTTCTCGCGGGAAGATGAAATAATTGAAATTAAAGATTTTTATGAATCGATAAGCCATCCAATATATCTGCAACTTAATGTTGTAGTTTTTTACTCACTACCTTGATACGATTTAAAATACTACCCCAGAAAAACCGTCATGATTTAATCTGGATACTCTGTCTCAGTGGCGTAGATAGCTTTTGTAAAATTCCATAAGTTTTTCCTCTAAGTTCTATTTTTGTTGATAAAAATAATCCTTCATGTAGTACAAAATAAGCAGAAAAAAAATTTTTAGGCTTAACAACGCCTTGACGAATTAAATATTTCTTCCACACTTTCAACTAACGAGAACAGCAGGTGTGGCAGTAAATAGTTATTTGTATACCTAGGCCGCGAAATACCTTTTTAGCGTACCGAAAGAGAAATTATCTCCGAGGCCGCTTGCGGCCGAGGCAGGATAATCTTGAGGTAGCTAAAAAGTTTCGCGGCCATGGCATACACACTATTTTTCGTGCAATCCACAAAATTATTAAACGAGACAATTGCAAA
Source organism: Cynegetis impunctata (assembly GCA_030704885.1). Lineage (NCBI taxonomy): Eukaryota > Metazoa > Arthropoda > Insecta > Coleoptera > Coccinellidae > Cynegetis > Cynegetis impunctata. Next base: position 817,992 of record JARQZK010005060.1, read on the forward strand.
TAAAAATATTAGTGCTTTAAAATCAACAGTAATTAACAAGTCACAGCGTTGCTATGGAAAGACCATGTTCGAATATATACAAAATATTTTGACAGTTCTTGACAGAACGCAAAATGCATTGAGATACAGGATGTCTCTTTTGAAATATCATAGTTGTTGTTACTTTTTGGTATAAGTGACGTTTGGTTTGGCGGCCGTTGCTATGGATAACGGCCGCGAAATTAAATTTCGCGGACTGTGGTGCGTACGCGAAATACCTACTCGCCGAAAAATTTTTTTATAAAACTTGTCAGTTTTGATGAATTTATCAGCTGCATGTCAATTTCGTATAAATCATGCTTGAAAAACACCGAAAATATTTTCAATATATTTAGTCTAGTCAAGGAGGCCTCGGTAGCCCAGCGGTGAGGTGTATCGCTTGTAAACCGAAGATTGTGGGTTCGATTCCCACCTTGCTCTTGGGTGTTGTGTATGTCCGGAATTTAGTGGTTCAAAAATTAATGTGTTGGGTAACTTAGATTCAAGCCAATTGGCCATTCGGAACCGGCGTTAAACTGTACGTCCCTGGAGTTAATAAAAATAGTCTAGTCAACAAGTGCTTTTTTGTTCAACTTTTTCCAGCAGTTTTGGAAAATTAAAAGCAAAATGTCATTCGATTTGGAGTAGCGTGTAGATGTCTTTTGAGAAAATTAAAAATTCGCAAGCGAAAATTGTGAAAGTTATAAACAATATACCTACTGAGAAAAAAGGGGATTGGGTATTTGCCAATATGTCGAAAACTAATTGAGATTTTTGAAATCTGAAGAAAGATTCGAAAAGAAGAAGAAATTTCCCAAGAGAAAAACTCAACTTCCGGAACTGTAGAATCAATATTCATAATTTTCTCAGAGAGGTAAAAATACGGCTGAAAAAGGGTATCTTGGTTTGGGCAAGTCACGCCCATTTAGGACACTTCAACAATAAACATTATTTAACCATATTAAATATAAAAGTTACTGAATCGGTGAATGAACAATAATCCGGCGATAATAGAAATGTTTCTATAAGTTATGCTATAGTTAATTAACAATTTTTTGGTGCTTGAACATGAAAATTGTAATAACTGTTCTAGTATAGATCTGAGATTTTTTTCATTCTTGGAGCTATTAAAGAAAATCCCTGTTGAGAAAATAAAAAAAATTTCAGTTTTTTACTAACAATTCTGGTAGTTTTGCAAAATCAAAGTTATCTAAATTTTTTTCATAAATTCAATGGTTTTTTATTATCGGAAAGCTACATGGATATAGTTGTTTTCAATGTTCATATCCTAGTAGTTCATTTACCTATCCAGTAAGAAGCTGAAATTTTTCATTCCTTAATTTTCATATAAATAATGTCTATAGTTGAAGTGTCCCAAATGGACGTGACTTTCGCAAGCCAGATTACCTGTTTTCGGCCGTATTTTTATACCCCTCTGAGAATGTTATGAATTTTTATCCTATATATCTACAGTTCCGGGAGTTCAAAAATATCAATTAAATTTAGAGATATTTGAAAAAACAAACTGTTTTCTTTTTCTTTCAGTAAATTGTTTACAATTTTCGCGAACGGAACTTAATTTTTTTCAAAAACTATTCACATGCTATTCCGAATCGAATGACACTTGCTCATATTCTTCCGAGACTGATGAAAAAAGTTGAACAAAAAATCACTTGTAAACCAGACTGTATTCTCATGATTAGTAAATCTTTCTCCAAGATCCATGATGTAGTAGAAGTCCAGAAATTGGTTATACGCTAGCAAGAAACTTTTTACTAACTCGACAATTTTTATTAACTTCAAAATATTATTGAGTAATTAAATTGACGATCAAAGTCAAAATTTAGTCCTATTTTTTAAGGAGCTCATATTTTGATACCTACAATACTTTAAAAAATATTCGAAATATTAAGTATTGATTGAAAATCTTCTATGGGCAGAAGTGAAGCTCCTCGAATGTAAACAGTAATTTAATCGGTCACTAAGACCAAAAAACGTGTTTTAAAGAGCTTAAATGGCTGAAATGGAAAATTTTATGTATGAAGGAAGAAGTCAACCAAAACCTCCTCGCACTTCTCTTTCTAAATTTTATACTACCTATACTATTGCTAAATTTTATACTACCTATACTATTGAACAAAACTGCTTTAGATATAATACAGCAATAAACAAAAGTGCGAGCTTTTTTGTATAATAGTACGTATAGTATATAATTTAGAAAGAGAAGTGCGTGGAGACTTTGGTTTGACTTGCTAATTCAACATTGAATAAAATATGCTCAAAACTACTAGTTACTTTATAATGTTAAAACTATGTCCATTCCTGATTAATTGGCCTGTTCGAAACGCGGAAATTATACAATACTCAATTGCACAGTCATCACAAAAACATATCTAGGTGATTTTTTTTTATAGATGCACATACATAATGCCAGAAGAGGTACTAGTGCTCAGTAAATTCCATTTAGAGGTACTTAAATACGTACATAGATACGAAGACTCAGTTCTATTATAATTTTCGTAGGCTCATGGGGGGGATTGATCCCCTTGAAGCCCCCCTATCTAAGCCACTGCTCTGTCTATAGTGCCGGGCGGCTCTCGCCGGCAAAAAAAAATTTGTATATTTTTAAAATTTTCCGCTCACAAAAAATTTGCCTCTTACGAAAATTTGCCGCCGTAGGCTACAGCCTAGCTAGCCTATTTAGAAATCCGCCACTGTCAACGACAATCGAGTAAATCTAATGCTATTGGATTTTTCATAATGTCTACTCACCTTTATTTCTGTTGACTAGTCTGATGTTTGTTTCATATAATTTATTTTTCTTTAAATTGTATATGTAATTCTTCAAAAGATAAATAAATTCTATTTCTACTAGGTATATATATATATATATATATATATATATATATATATATATATATATATATATATATAAATATAATTATATATATATATATATATATTATATATATATATATATATATATATATATATATATATATATATTATATATATATATATATATATATATATATATATATATATATATATTATATATATATATATCATATATATATATATATATATATATATATATGATATATATAATATATATATATATATATATATATATATATATATATATATATATATATATATAATATATATAATATATATATATATATATATATATATATATATATATATATATATATATATATACTAGATAGATATATACTAAAATATACGGAAGCGAATGGACGTGATTTCTTATTCTCTGTGAACATCCTTATAGTTTTGGTGGTAATTTGATGGTTACTGAAGTGAATTTTCACATCGAAGTGCGTGTAATAAAACGGACTATATTTCTCATCTGCCCATATCCTCGGTTTTCTAATAGACGGTGCCCATATAGTTGAAATTTTTGAAAATCATTTCGAGAAACTTCAGGACGCAGTTCTTATCTTAATCGGTCAGCTGTTGAACATCTGGTAACATTGGCTGTGAGGAGTATTCATCTTTATTATCTTTGATTTTTCGTGGTCAAGGTAATATAGCACGTATTTATATTATTGAAACTGAACGAAGAGGAAATGAATAAGAAATCTTGCAATTGTTGCGATAAAGCATTTGAAAATCATTTAATTTTAACTTGCTCGGTTTGCCGTCACAATTATGGTAACACATGTGTTGGACTGAGTAAGTAGCTCGGAGGCTCGGGATATAAATTCAAAGAAATCAATAACCTGAAGCTGTCGAAATTGTGAGAATGTTGGTAGTGATCTCTCTTCTTTAAAGTCAGTCATTGTAGCTTTGCAGAATGAGATAAAAAATCTTAAGAACTCTATCCAATCTATTCAGGTGGGTGAATACCAAAGTCTGACAAGTCAGGTCTTTGAGGAAATTATGAATGAGTTTGAAGATCGCCAATCAAGGAAAAATAATTTAATACGGTCTTCCTGAATTGACGTCCGAAATACCTAGAAATGAGAGAATTGAAAGAGAGACTAGTAATGTAACTTGTATATTGAAGTATATTAAGGAAGATTTTCAAGGAAATTTTGTTGCTATTCAGCGTCTCGGTAAAATTAATGAGGGTTCTAGAAAGCCTCGTCCTATGAAAATTGTTTTGTCTGATGTACGTGATGCCCGTAGTTTCCTCTCTAAAGCAAAAATTTTGAAAAATTCAAGTCAATACTCACGATTATCATTGTCATCCGATAGAACTCTTAGACAGAGAAACTACTATGATCAGGTAAAGTCTGATATAGATAGACGTAAATCTGAAGGAGAAAATGTTCAGTTAAAATTTGTTAGAGGTGTACCTACAGTGAAACAGTTAAACCGATACACCCCAGTTACTGTGACAAGCTGACCTGTTATTATCAGAATGTGCGAGGACTTAGGACGAAAACAGAAGAATTTTTTTGTTCAGTATCCAGTTGCAATTTCGATATTATCTGTCTGACGGAAACTTGGCTGCAGAATGGACTATTCAACTCAGAGTTATTCCCAGAATATTTTACAGTGTTTAGAAAGGATCGTGGCACGTCTGGTGCATATAACATTCGGGGAGGTGGTGTGCTTATTGCGGCTCATGAAAAATTGCATGCTGAATATGTTGATTTGAAAATATTGAATAATTTAGTTCCTTCTATTGATATAGTTGGATGTAAAATAAAATCCGACTCAACATTCATGTTGATAATAGTTGTGTATATACCCCCATCAGTAGATTATATTACATATGGATTGTTTTTAGATTCCCTGTCATCTCTTGATGCTGTACTAAATAAGAAAGTAATAATTGTTGGTGATTTCAATGCGCCGTTGTATGTTTCGGACCCATTGACTGATAATAAATGTATTTGCTTGAAATTGTTTCCAGAAATATTAGAACTTGTACAATTTAATAACAAACTAAATATTCGTGATAGGCTACTCGATCTTCTGTTCGGTAATGTGTCCTGTTGTATGTTGAGAGACGATTTTTCTTTGGTACCAGTGGACGAGTATCACCCTCGTTTGCATTTCACAGTGCAAGTGGAACTATCAGGTACGAGCAACTTTGGAGTGCACCGATCTCCATCAAACGAATTTAACTTCAGGAAGGCTAATTTTCCACTTATGTATGAATTGATCCTTGATGCTGATTGGTCTCTGGTTTCTGATGTTAACGATAATGCAGAAGTTGCGTGTATCAAGTTTTACAATATTATTGATAGTATATTTGAGCAATGTGTTCCTTTATAATCTTAAATGTTTTTTGTTTTAAATTTTATACTTTAACTAAAAATACAGTGACTTGCAGTAGCTGTGATATTATATTTTGTAAATTATTTTGACGTATTGTAAAACTTTGTTGTGAACATGAATAAATATATTTCTATTTCTTATAAATTGAATCGGAAAAGGCGTTTTCCAAGTTGGTATACACCTAAATTGATAAACTATATATACACTAAAGAAAGGGCTTTCAAAAGGTTTAGAAGGATGCCAACCACTATTAATCATGAAAGATTCAAGACAATACGTAATAAAGTTAAAACTGAGATCAAGTATGCTTACAAGAATTTTGTTTCCAAATCGGAAGCTAATATAAAAAGTAATCCACCCGAGTTCTGGTCATTTCTCCGGAATAAGAAGGGCAACTCACGTTTGCCAGGTGTAATGATGGATTGTGAAGGGCGGTATAACAAACCTAGAGAAATAGTGGATGCCTTGGCAACATATTTCAGATCTGTTTATACTGATCCGGATGTCGTGGACTTACAGGATGATAGTGTGAGTGTTGATCAGCATAATATCCATGTTGGTAATATTACGGAAAAAGATATTTTGGTTGCTGCTAGAAGGTTGAATGCAAAAAACACAGCTGGTCCAGATGGTATTCCAAGTTTCATAGTGAAAGATTGCATTCGTGTATTGTCTACACCTTTGTGTCATATTTTTAATTTAATTGTAAAAACAAGCATATTTCCTGAGGTTTGGAAAATTGCCAAAATTGTACCTGTGCTGAAGAAGGGTGATCCAATGTTTATCAGTAATTACAGACTCATATCAATTTTTTCTAATTTCTCCAAATGTTTTGAGATTATTTTGTTTAACAATATCTATTCAACAGTTAAGAAGCAAATAGGACTTGGGCAACATGGATTTATGTCCGGCAGATCGTGTATGACGAATCTAGTTACCATGTCGCAATTTGTCTTGGAGAGCTTGGATGATGGTTCTCAAGTGGATGTTATATATACTGATTTTATGAAGGCATTCGACCGAGTATGTCACCAAAAATTATTATGGAAGCTAAAAACTAAATCTAGCTTCTCTAGCGGTTTGGTTTCACTTATTAAATCATATCTGCATAATCGATGTCAGTTTGTGGAATTCGAGGATCATCAGTCATTTCCGTTCACGGCAGCATCAGGCATACCTCAGGGTTCTAATCTTGGCCCCCTTCTTTTTCTTCTCTTTGTAAATGATCTGCTGCATTGCATCAAGGGTCATAATCTCATGTACGCTGACGATCTGAAAATATCGAATTAAAATAAAAATTATATCTAGCTTTAGTTTTCGGGAAAACTGTTAGGGAGATTGAAATATTACCGTACAATTTGTGTATAATGCCATTGACATTATTATTTCATGGAAAACTGGGAAAAGTTACTTGAATTCACATCACATAGGAAATACATGTAGGTACTATTTATAGAGAAAGAAACCAAGAACAATAATTTAACACAGTATATTTCATTATTCACGAAACTGTTATTTTAGAATAATTCTCTTATTAACTGATTGACTATCCACTATCCACCTTCCGGAGCAGCGGAACTTTGGCCATGGGCAAGCCTCTGGGCCCCTGCTACAGGATGCGGTGGACGTTGCCCACTAGGTCACCGGGAGGACCCTCGGAGGAGTGTGTTATCTATAAATTGTTGATAATTTATCATCAACAATATACGGATCGACCCACTCCTCGTACCTACTGTGGCAGAATAATTTCAGAAATTGAATCTTTTCAGCGCAATTATAATTATTATTGCTTAAAGGTACCTATCTCAATTTGTTCAGCACAATCATGCTCTTGCTGACAAGTATAAAGCTTGAGCCACGCATGTCCGCACCGACACACGGCCGTGTCTCGGTGAAGAATAGCCCCGTGCTTTCTTATGGGGCTGTCTTCACATCTCCGCAGCGTGTCCGTACCGTGCGAGATAGTTCATGTTTTACTTTTCGACGGACACGGTGCGTTCTCCGATGGATTCTCGGCATATAGTAGAAATGGAGACTAGAGCGTAGCTGGTGGGTGGGCAATTTTTCTGTTCACCCTAGAAAAATCGATAGTATTGAAAATTTTTTTACTGTCTAATCTTTAATTCCCAAACTCGATAATTCAAATAAAGACATGTTGTATATTGTGTATCTGTTGTTCTTACTATTGTATACTATTGTATCCAATCATAAACTTTATTACGCCTTTTGGAACCCTATACAAAACATTAGCCTAGAAGAGGAAGAGATTGATTAAAGACTGGAGAACAATACGGTCATCCGGTCTGGGATTCTGATATGGCACGTTTTTCGAAAGAGATGTTTTATTACAGGATACCAGTGAACTCAATTTTAGATAGAGTTCACTGCAGGACACCCACCATATTATATTCCTATGACACCGACAAACACAATTACAAACCTAAATCGCTCTCAATCAGGGTGCTTTCGAATCAATGACGTTCAAAGTTCCAATGGATCCACCCTCAATTCCCCCATTTTCATCCCAGTAGGTTTTTCTTATAAGAAGAAACATCAACAAGGAGAGAACAGTTTTTTCTTTACATCTATATTGCGAGTATACTACGACGGTTTTTCAAACCTAATACTGAATAACTGAGATTGAATCACTTGGTGAAATATCATTAAGAATATAGTTTAAACTTGAAAATAAAACGACACTTCGCTTGAGTTTCACTATTTTGAAATAATATACCGTATTCAACAGGAGAGTATTAAAATCTAATTTTATAATACAGAAAATAAATAGTGCAGTCACTTTAGTTATCAACCTCGGAATGAGAAATAATAAGTTGAATTTTTGTATACCTATAGGTACCTACCTTCATTTTGGCGTTCTCAAAGTTATCTCGAAAGTCTCATATAATCTCGTGTCTGCATCTTAATTTGCATTATATATCAATTAAAATTTATTTTTTAATAACATTCTACAAATTTTTCTAATACCGACCGCGCTCGTACTAGGTACGGCCGACATGCGGCCGTGTGAAGGAAATGTGTGGCTTTGAAATTCTTGGCCTGCACAAGGAGTATTAAGAGGAATAAGTTCAATTAAACGATATATATGAAATCGTAAATTCCTTTTGAACTTATTTTCACTGTAGCTTCTGTAAACTAAATGGTGATATATTTCACTGAAATAAATGCTTAAGATTATATCTCCGAAGGCGAAAACTAATAACTTCAACAGGAACACATTTTGCATATGGTTTGGATCGGATCTTTTCAATGGTTAATAAGATGAAATTGAATTGTTTTTAAAACGTAAAACTGAATAATCCCTTTAGAATAATTAATGACTCATTGCAATTATTTTTATAACTGATATTTTTCTAAATGATACGTTAGTCATACTGATAATTGTTTTAAATCACATTATTTTTATAGAAGACTACATGCATCAATAAATAGAATAATTCAAGGACGTGCAAGACAACTTTACTGTAAAGGAAAACACCATGTTCGTAGAAAAAAACATATGCAAAAATTAGTGGAAACACAGAAACATTTATGTATTGTGCTTTATGTTGACACAAATCGTTAATGTGGAAAAAATGGATATTGCTTGCAGCTTGCAGCAATACATTGACAACTAAGTACCATTTTATTATTTTATTTAGTTTTCTTATAGCAAAAAGTGAACATATCACACACACATATATAGGTATTATATATATATATATATATATATATATATATATATATATATATATATATATATATATATATATATTATATATATATATATATATATATTTATATATATATATATATATATATATATATATATATATATATATATATATATATATATATATATATCAGGGGCGGCTATTCGAAGGCGGCTAAGGAGGATAAGCCTCCTCCTCAATAATATTCCGTGTATCACTAATATATTATATTGAATAGTCAGCATTCAGCATATTCATATTAATCAAAATCATATTATTTTATGTACCTACATTCCTTTCAACCTACATTATATAATATAATTTATTAATTACGATAGAAGGTATTTACATTCACTGCATTTCATTCATTTCAAGATTTTTGGCAAGGCAACGCTGCAGAGGCTTAAAAAGGTATATTTTCAGCGTTCATTATGCCTGCCACAGAAAAGCAAACAACGGTGCGAATACTGCGAATGAATACTGCATTGCAATAGAAAAGGAAAACACATGTAAATGGCAACACCGATGGAACCTAAGTCTCACACAATGTCGACCAATCATAACTATGGACTTTCGGGTAAAATCGAGTGAATTCGTTGGAAAGCATTAATCGACAATCGTAGTCTGTGTTCATATATCGTGAATCGTAGTGACTAATGGACGAAAGCAGTTGGTTTACTTATTTTGCTCGCGTATTGTTTTAAAATGAGTTTGGTTACTGAAGTTAATTTCAAAAATTTCAATGGTGACTTAGTGGAATATTTCTTATCCCATAACTTTAGTGCACTAAGTTATGAGGATAAAGTTTTGATAGAAACATTGCGACCTACCCCTGAATTAAACAATTTGGTGCAGCGTAACAGACAACAAAATCGCGGTTTTAATATCAGAAATCATGAGAGACATCCTTGGCTAACCGGATCACAGGTAAAAATAAATTATTTTATTTTCAATCGTACAATAATAACGTCATTTCTCGATTGACAGGATCATCGAAAAGTTCTATTTCTCCGCCAAGGCGGAGAAGTGTTGCTTTGCAACACTTTTCCGGCCGGCGGCAGGAAAAGTGTTACTATGCAAAAGATGAATTGGTAACCATGAACAAAAAATTCTCCAATTCAAACTTCATTTTCACTTTCAACCATTTCTCACCAGGTTGCGAATTATAACTATCAATTAGGTACCTATTTTACTTTATATCTGTCAGAATCAATTTTGCGTGGCAACCGTAACTAGGCAAATGATCCATAATTCATAACGATCGTAAGTGGATAGAATTATGTGCGTAAATGTGAAGCAACCCAAATATGAATATTCAGATTTTTATGAATTTCAAAACGTTTGAAAATAAAATAACATATTTCATTCGGAGTAGAAGTGACTTTTCATGGCTCGCTTTCAATTAAAAATAAAGCTCAAGCCCGCCATGAAAAGTGACACTTCTCCTCCTTATGAAATAATATACTATTGTTGGCAGTGTTTACTTTTTACTAGGGAAAATGTCTCTGTTTGGGGCCGCTTAGGATTTAAATTTAAAATGCTTGAAAAAAAACATTATTAATGTTATTGAAACAGCACGTGTTCAAGAGTTAGAAAAATACAACAAAAAAGTTAAGGAAAACATAGAAATATTGGAGAAACTGGTCGACATTATATTATTCTTATGTCGCCAAGATATAGCGTTTAGGGGACACGATGAAACAGACGAATCCAGCAATAAGGGAAATTTTAAGGAACTCCTTGATCTATTTTGCAAATATGACGAAAAGCTGTATACTTTCACTAACAACGCTACAGTTTTCTCCGGAACCTCAAGAACAACTCAAAACGAAATTATAAACTCTGCTACCTATGTTTTGGAAACTTTTATCGAAAATGAACTTAAAAATTTTACTTTTTTTTCCTGGCAAGTTGATAAGACAACTGACATTAGCTGTAAATCGCAGTTGTCGATAATATGCAGGTTCGTAAAAGATGGAACATTATTTGAGCGAATTTTAGGTTTTCATGATGTCAGTTCCGGAAGGTCTGCCACCGATTTATTCGAATTTTTAAATGAGAAATTTTCGAAGTTTAATTTTCAGTCTAAACTAATAGCACAAACTTATGACGGCGCAGCGGTTATGGCTGGCCATTTAAACGGTCTACAAACAAAAATTACATCTATTGCTCCTCAAGCTATTTTTACACATTGTTATGCAATGCACATAACATGAATTTGGTTTTAAGTAACGCTTGTAGTTCTATTAGGCAAGTTAGAATTTTTTTTCAAATTTATCAGTATTTTCAACATTTTTTTCAAAATCAACAACGCGCACAAAATTCCTAGATGCAATAGTAGGTAACAGAATTCCAAGTAACGCACCAACTAGGTGGAATTTTACTACAAGAGCCATCTTTACTATACATATAAGGATATAATTTTAGAGGCTCTTAATTCTATAGTTGAAAGTGAGAAATTTTTCACCGATAAAGTAACTTTAAATACCGCACGCGGATTAATATCTTACTTACAAGATAAGGAATTTATATATTTTTTATACATCTTTAAATTAATTTTTGAACAAACAGAAATAGTTTTTCCAATCTTACAGCACAAGTTTTCAGATGTGATTTACTCACGAAATCGGCTCAAGTTTCTCTTGGAAACAATTTCAGAATTTCGTGCAGAAATTTATTTTAAAAAACTATTTTCTGTATTTCAAACTACTGATGATACGACTCAATTTAGCCCAAAACGAAAGAAATTCAGTTTCGCAGATATGGAGCTTCACTATAAGCAAATATTTTATGAAATTTTGGATACTATTAGGAATTTATATATTTTTTATACATCTTTAAATTAATTTTTGAACAAACAGAAATAGTTTTTCCAATCTTACAGCACAAGTTTTCAGATGTGATTTACTCACGAAATCGGCTCAAGTTTCTCTTGGAAACAATTTCAGAATTTCGTGCAGAAATTTATTTTAAAAAACTATTTTCTGTATTTCAAACTACTGATGATACGACTCAATTTAGCCCAAAATGAAAGAAATTCAGTTTCGCAGATATGGAGCTTCACTATAAGCAAATATTTTATGAAATTTTGGATACTATTAGGGGTCAAATAGAAATAAGGTTCTCTGATTTGAAAGAACTGCATTTCTTCGACTTACTCAATAAAAATTTGTTTACCGGATTTTCGGCTAATTTTCCAGATAACCTTTTGGAAAATTTATGTCAAAAATACACTTTTTTTGATAAGGTGGCCCTAAAAAGTGAACTGTGTGTTGTTTATAATGACAATGAAATTTTGGGGCAAAATGAAAATCATGTGATGACTATTAAATAACTTTTTGATAATGATTTGAATCAAGATTTACCCCAAGTTTATAAACTCTTATGTCTAATTGTTTCTATCCCGGTGACATCGGCTTCCGTAGAGCGCTCGTTTTCCGCACTCTTAAGAGAATTAAAACTTATTTACGAAATTCAATGAGCCAGGATCGTTTGAAAAATATTAGTTTGTTGTCTATTGAAAAGGAATTGGTAAAACTTTTGGCGAAAGACAAAAAATTTTATGAGGATATTATAGACCATTTTGCTAACGTTAAAGATCGCAGAATCCCTTTTATTTGCTCTCACCAGCTGTAAACAAATTCGTTAAGTAGGTAGGTAGGTACCTATTTTGGGAAAGAAAAAAAATTTGATGAATAGATGAATTGATTAATTGGCTGAGAAGAGTTTTTGTGAATATTGTAAATAGGAGTTGTAGTTCTCAAGGTATTAGACACTCGAAAGTGAAAACAAATTAATAGCTTAGGGTGCTTGTTTTGCTTTGATTTTCTTTAAATTATAAGGCGGTTGACCTTGAAATCCTAAAAATTTTCGCCTATGGTGTATTTTTTAACACCTCTTGTAGCCTCCTCAAACCAAAACCTCACGAGCCGCCACTGTATATATATATATATATATATATATATATATATATATATATATATATATATATATATATATAATATATATATATATATATATATATATTTTTTTTTTTTTAACACCTCTTGTAGCCTCCTCAAACCAAACCTCACGAGCCGCCACTGTATATATATATATATATATATATATATATATATATATATATATATATATATATATATATATATATATATATATATATATATGTATATATGAAAAACTTGGTTCTCGGAATGAACCGCGTAAATGATTTGAAAAATCTCGACGTTTCGGCTCCTTTTGCGAAGCCATCTTCAGGAGAATTAGAAGGGAAATAATTCAGATACGTGGCCTCAATCTGCCTACTCCACGAATCGAATTAGGAGGAATCGGAAACAATACGATTGCGTGGTCTCAACCTGCCTACTCCACCAACCGTACTGCTTCCTGTCAACTCTGAAGTCTTAACCTGCCTACTCTTCAGAGTCAACTGACGGGCCGATCGTCGCGTGGCCGTATTTATAGGGGTGGGGGCGGGTACCCCATTGACGTAGTTATTGACGTAGTATTGACGTCAATGGGGTAGTCACGCTCATCAGTGCGGGATGCACTCTGATTGGGTGTGACATGACGACCATTGAGAAGTGGTTTCCTTGCTGATGGGAGCCTGTGACTGTCATCTCTGGTGTTCAAACAATTTGGACGTTTTTCTATTTCTACAGGTGATATCTGAGAGTCTTACTGAAAGTTAATGTTCCTTGGCACGGACCTGAATTCGTCGATTCGTTTGTCCTATATAAGAACGAGGACAATTGGAACAGGGAATCTCATAAACACCGTGATTTTCGTTAGGAATTTTATCCTTGACGGATCTGACCAGATGGGATAGTCTTTGTTGAGTGGTGAATATTGTTTTGATGTTTGTGTTTTTGAGATATCTTGCGATCTTATCTGTTACTCCTTTGATGTAAGGAAGGAATAATTTAGGTGTAGATTATTGGTCAGGGGGATTGGAAGGTGGTAGAGGTGGGGTGATGTTTGTGTGTTTGCGTATGTTCTTGTTGATTTGATATGTGTTGTAACCGTTCTGTAATAATATATGTTTTAGGGTATTGAGTTCTGATTCACGGTGTTCGTCATCAGATAGTCGAATGGAGCGGTAGATTAGGGTATTAACTACAGAGTTAAGTTGAGAGGGATGGTGGTGAGACTGGGCGTTCACATAACGGTTTGTATGGGTGGGTTTACGATAAACTGAATAGGAGAAGCCTTGGGATGGAAGTTTTTTGACCATGACATCGAGGAATGGCAGTGGAGCAACGAGTCTCCGCCATGGGGCGAGATCGCAAAGACATCGTCTACATAACGTAGCCAGCATGATGGTTTAAGGTCGAATGACGAGAGAGCTTGGGTTTCGAAATGACGGGGGAGAGCGGGGATCCCATTGGGGCTCCCTTAATTTGTCTGAAGAAATTGCCTTGAAAGATAGGTGGAGTAGGCAGGTTGAGACCACGCAATCGTTCCGATTCCTCCCAATTCGATTCGTGGAGTAGGCAGATTGAGGCCACGTATCTGAATTATTTCCCTTCTAATTCTCCTGAAGATGGCTTCGCAAAAGGAGCCGAAACGTCGAGACAACAAACATTTTACGCGGTTCATTCCGAGAGCCAAGTTTATCAAATACTTCCGACCGCGGAAATCTTTCTGAACATATATATATATATATATATATATATATATATATATATATATATATATATATATATATATATATATATATATATATATATATATATATATATATATATATATATATATATATATATATATATATATATATATATATATATATATATATATATATAATTGATGCCTTGATGAATTCATTAATTTGAAAATTCAAAAAAAAACACTGTTTTATCTTTTCACTTCTATCTACAGTCTAAATTCTAAATGAACGCTTATGTTTTTTTGATTGCTTGATTTGAAACAATCATTGAAGCTTTATACACACTGCTCATAACACTCAGGCGCATTCGCCATTTTGTATTTTTTTTTTTTTTAATATTACCTATTTAAATCTATTTCCAATATTATCAATAACAATAGATAATTTCATTTCCATTTTACTAGACTGAGCCGAATCAACGCTTGGTCGGATAGCTATAGTCTTATATATAGGAATTTAGCCTGTGTTTGTGTCACTTATATCTGGAACAACCCAATCGATTTTAAAGAGTCCGATTTTCTCTTTTCAGCTGAGAAAATGGACAAGATTTTTTAAAAATTTTTTGAATAACATGAAAAACTTTTCTGGAATTCTTTTATAGTTCTTTTGGTAAAAAAATGTATTTTGTACGTTTCACTTTTATTCTTTATCCATTTAACAAGACTGAGCGGCAGCAACCAGTGGGCTGTTAGAGGTTAGGTACCTGTAATAGTGAGTTATTGTGGTCTTCAATAAAATATAATATACTTTTTCTATTACTTATCAAAAACACTTTTTCAGAAGAACTATACCTAATATTCAATTCTACCTGAACAGGTAAAGTGTTTTTTGACAAGTAATAGAAAAGTATATTATATTTCATTAAAGACCTTAATCAAGTCACAAAGGAAAGTTGGAATGATTATATTCTATTTTCTGTTAGCTAATAATGTAGGAATGTTGTCTTCAAAGTATAGATAGATTTGTTTGATTGGAAATACTTTATATACTTGACCAAAAATATTCTCAGAAAGTTAAAATCTGCATAACCTCTGATATTTCAAGGTCAATGACTGTACAGATATTTTATTTTTATAATAGTCTTTCCAAGAACTCACAAAAATGTTTTATAAAGATACCTATTATTCAGAGTGAAGTGGTTTTGTATTAAAGAGTTTTTATCGATTTTCATGAAAATTTGGAATTATGCTCATCTGAAACATTACTTAAAAAGTGGCATATGTCCGATTTTCGCTTTTTGTACATAAGTGATGAAAACTACCCATTCCTGAAAAAAATTTGAAAAAATGCAGCTTTAAGCTTTTTATAGATTCACATCTTGTCTAATGTTATAGAGGAAAGCTTATTTCGTGTATTAAAATTTGAAAAACACTCCTTATGCATGAATTAATTCAAAAAATAAACGAAATATTATAAACATATTCTACATTTCTGTTGAAACTATACATCATCAGAGAGAGCTACTATCACATTCTTCCGCTTAATCGGCTTAGTCAATTGGAGAACAATTATGGCAGTTGTTATCGCAGCATGTCCCACATGTTGCGTTACAATATAATCCCAGTCTTCAGCAAACACAAAAGGCAACGCACCCTTTTCTACAGTTGCAAAATATCATTTGAAGTACCTAACTCTACTGGATCAGGCATACTTGAAGTTTCGATTGGATGTAAAGATCCTTCAGTATTAATACACCCCCATCAATCGGACTAATATTTTTGTTGCAAGCCATATTTGGGTTTGTAAATAAATCATTTTGATGTGTTCTTTCGGGGCTGCTGGAGTCAGAGATGACAACTTTAACGCTTTGTTTTTTCTTAATTTAATGAGCTACAAGGTCATATCGAGCAGGCCGGACGTGTGCCCGCGGTGCTCTGATAATTTCATAGTGAATATTAAAAGCATTAAGTGCAATATTTGTCAACTGAGATTTTATGCAGCCTGTGCATCAATAAAAGAGGCATGTGTGAAGATACTTTCGGAAAATCTGAATTTGAAATGGTTTTGCAATTCCTGTATGGAAAAAATTCCCACGCAGTGGTGTGATACTATCATCGAAAAATCTGGACCGAATACCGGTGATGTTCTACTTCAGAATGAAATTGAATGTTTGAAACGTTTTAAAACTCTTCTGCTGAAGTCGATACAGGATCTGGACTATATTGTGAGTCTCCAAAAATCAATTATTGAATCCTATGAAAATAATTCCAAGAATGTCGAAATCGTATTGTTGTGGGTATCACGTTGGGATGTATAAATGCGTTGCATTATTGATAACTTTATTTACACAGATATACACAACTTGCAATAATTATTTACAATACCTAGGTGAGGCTAGAATTGGCGGAGGTCGATGTTATGATGCTGCTTCTTCGGATGTCGCTGGTAAAGAGAACGATCTACGGCTATTCTGTCCCCAACTACCTAAATCGCACATGCGCGGATTTACTGTATAGTAGGTGACTGTGGCTAGTCGGCCGCAGTATCAACAGATCGGTTCAATGTAGAAAAAAAAATGTTAAATCTAACCGGAATGTAAATAGTTCTGATAAGGAATTATCGTTGGCCACACGTTCTACACCTGTGTTACATCAACGTGAAAATCTACTCCAAGATGAACAGGTGCTATGTAGAAAAAATGCATCTTTTAGCCATCAATTTAAAAATAAAAGAAATAATCATAATTCCAATATAGATAACAAAAAACCGGTTATCGATAGTAAGTCAGTTGACTCTGCTATACTTCATGCTCAACAAGCAATACTAATGAATGAATATCAAAATATTCATGTCGATACGAAAATTGATAAATACCCTCATAATTTAAATAAAACTGCATCTGAGTGGCAATCTGTAAAAAGATGTAACAAACCACGTAATAGAAAATTTGTAATGGGATGTGGTGGGACTAATTCAGAAGTGAAAACTGTTCCTAGATATTCATTTTCATGTATCTAGACTTCATCCTAATACTAAGCCTGAAGTTCTGAAAAAATTAATGTTTACAGTTTTTCCAGAGGTACAATGTGAATCTTTGCAATATAAATATCCACTTATATACGCGTCTGTTAAGGTGTTCATCTATCAGGATAATCTTGAGAAGGCGTGGAGTAAGGATGTTTGGCCAAATGGGGCTCTCGTGTCTAGATATTTTGTATTCAAAAAGGGAACATCTCAAGTACCGGAAAGTGTTCCTCATATACAAAAAATACCAGGGTAAATCATCCCTCTGTTTGAGTACAGCGATGAACAAATCAAACTTATTATTGTCTAAAAATGAAGTGGATATTTTAGCGATTGTTGAACACTGGAAATCATGTGAAGGAATCACGCAATATTATATACAGGGATGTAATTTAATTTTATTTCATATTCTATTAATCAGTTTGCAAGTTTCTGTAATATTTGAAGCTATTTTTCTTTGTTTTGAATTGTCAAACTTTTTTCTTTATATTATCTTTATTTTGACTTGTTTCATTTGTATTGAGAATACTTATTGGAATTAATAAATTGTATTGTAGGTATTGTATACATTCCAACATGCCTAAATCCTTCATATTCAAAAAGTAATGTGTTGAAGGTTTGGGATGGATTCGTCCGCGTACTATAACGTATACTTCTAATAGTCATATTTCCGTTGATTTTTAACCTACAGATTGTACTGGAAATAGGCAAGAAGGCCACTGTCAAACAAATAAGATTGTTATATTTCATATTAGTTTATAAACAAACTACAATTACTGACTCAGCCGGCGCGGCCAAGGTCGAACGGCTATATCGTCAATGAATAAGTGTGTAGGGGAGACCGGGTACAAAAGTAACGGCAGGTCGAAAGTAACAAATGCTCTGTAGGTTTAAAGAATTGTCTAAACGCCACTTAGCTGCTGTCAGGTGATAGCCAGTGCAGCCACCTTCAGTTGCATTCAATCGCCGCTCACGCCACGCAATGTTAGATCGTGTGAGAGGACGCTACGTGATTTCACAAATCAAAAGTAAATTTTTTGACGTTTACTTATTTAATGTTTATGTAGTATCAAAGGGATGATATTAATCTGAATGTTTGCATATTGATACTCGATTAGATTGATTTTACAGTGCTTACATTCGTTTTTGTCTAGCATGTTCCGTTTCAAGGTTATCTTTCATGTTCTAACAAAAATGCTGTAGGGTACAAAAGTAACGCAGCCCTATGGGTACATAAGTAACATGTTACTTTTGTCCCCGTATTGATTTACTCTAAGTAAACTTTTTATGTGTGTGTGTTTATTTCAACAAAATGCCGCGACAACGCATAATAACCACCGCACGAATAACAACTAACATGGAAGTCTATCGAAAAGCGGCTGAAGAGCATTTTAATGATGGTGAAAAAATTAGAGCCATAGCAAAAAAAATTGAATGTCTGCCATGTTACATTGCATAGATATATAAAAAAAATTTAAGCTAGAAATACTAGCGCAGTTGTAGACAAGGAAAATAAATTTGACGACGAAGATTGCTTCTACCTCGTTTGTTTAGAAAATTTTAGCAATAGTCGACTGAATGAGCAAAGTTCACATTGTTTCGAATGCAAAATGTGCTCTCATAGGTACTGCTACTGAAAGCTTCAATTAATTATGTGTGCCATAATTGCGAGTATGAATAGAGAAGACTGACACTGAATTTTCCAATAAATATTCGTTTGATTAAATATGTCATATATTCATTACAAACCCCTTTGCCCTGTTACTTTCGACCCACAACGTGTTACTTTCGGCCCGCCAACGTGGTCGAAAGTAACGAATGACAAATTTTTTTAAAGTTTCTGTAATTCATGCAAAAAACACAATAATAAGGTAATTTAAGATGCTAGTGTATAGAATATAAACGAAATTTATGTATGGCTATATCAATTTCACCGAAATAATAACACCTAACGAGAAACCAAGGCGAAAGTACAAAATGTTACTTTTGTACCCGGTCTCCCCTATATAAACAGAAGGAGAACAAGCTCGGGATATACAGTAAGATATATAACTTCATCACTCTGCCCAATGGTTATGTGAGAAGTCTATAAGTTATCAGTGAATTAAAGCCAGAGTGTTAAGATGAACTTGTTTATTATTTACTAGTGAGAGGCTCCCCCGCCTATTAAATAGATCCGTGAAAACTATAGATCGATGAAAATATAGTTTCCCGAACCACGATGAGTGCAAAGCCGGTCCCTGCCTCTGTCGAACGGTACGCGACGCGCCAAGTGCTGAGCTCGTCCCTGTCTCTGTCGAACGGGCACGCCATCTGCTCGCTGTCAATTTCGATTTCGTGTGGTATCGGCTAGATGCTACGACCTCATTGGGACTCGCCGTGCCGAAACTTCTTGATAGAATTCAACCCGTCCAACTATCGGCTCCAAAGGCGGTCACGTGAATTCAAGTCCATGTGAAGCGAAAATAGTTCTTAAGCGTCGATAATGCAGCCGTTTTCGCGAATTTCGGAGAAACGTCAAACTTTAAACGTTCGATATCGAAAATTGGTGTCGCGGATCGAAGCGAGACGTAGCCTAAGCACTACCGAAAGGACGTGTGCGATCGAAGGGGCCCTTCGGGCCCCGCGATTCGGGGCCGATCTCCTTATCTCGGCTTTATAAGTTTGCCATAATGCGGCCTTCGGCCGCCTGCATTTTAGGAAGTCCAAAATGGCAAACCAATTTAGTATTATATACTAACCAAGGCCCATCATTTCAAGATATTAGTTTATAAAAACCTATATTATTGTACTAAATAACTTTTTAAGTACCTTTTTAGTTTTAGAGTTATTTTGAAAATGATGTATATTTTAAGAAAGTTGAAAAAAACATTTTTCATTTTCATCATATTTTTTTCGAAAAATACGCAGAAAAAAATAGCATTCTAATCCGGCCAAACTTTTGCATTACATGAGAAACACTAAAATAAATCAATTGGTAAAGGAATAACGGTCAATATAAATTCTGGTGGGAATGGCTGGGGATTTATTGCTATATATATATATATATATATATATATATATATATATATATATATATATATATATATATATATATATATATATATATATATATATATATATATTATATATATATATATATATATATAT
Source organism: Cynegetis impunctata (assembly GCA_030704885.1). Lineage (NCBI taxonomy): Eukaryota > Metazoa > Arthropoda > Insecta > Coleoptera > Coccinellidae > Cynegetis > Cynegetis impunctata. Next base: position 838,758 of record JARQZK010005060.1, read on the forward strand.
ATGTATATATATATATATATATATATATATATATATATATATATATATATATATTATATAAATATATATAAATATATATATATATATATATATATATATATATATATATATATATATATATATATATATACATATATTTATGTATATATTATGTGCTCGAAAAAAACAACAATGAAAACTGAAAACAAAATATATTTTTAATTTAAGATAGGAATTATCTATCACGAATGACGTCCACTTCATTATCAATATGCCTCTTCTATTCTTTGATTTCAATATCTTCTCGGAAACACAGCTTACTTTTTTCAAATCTCCGGTGATACAGAATGAAAACTACACCTTTTTTTGATGTGGTCGAATGAAATGATTATCTTCTGGCATCAATATCCTGCAATAATAATTCACAGTGTAAATTTAATATATCATAAACTATGTATAAATTCGCGATCGTTTTCCAAACTTAAGCATATTAAAAAACTAGTCTGGACTGATCAACGTTAATCAACTATAACTCCTCTTTTTTACCTAAGTATGAAAGATCCCTGCAGCATTGCAACTATGACGCAAGGTGATTCTTTGAAGATAGGAAAGTAATATGAGGTTTGGAACAATTTATTGCTACTGAACAACAGTAGTAATTACAGCAAATCCTGAAACTTACTGGCCTCTGAAAAAACATAATTATGAAACTAGCAAGTTGTTCTGAAGCGGAAGAAAAAAGAAGAGCTACAACACATACAGGAAACGTGCACATTCAAACCATTAAATTCACAAAGGCTCTATCCACAATCTGAAAGAGATATGGGATGGAAATAAAACTCACAGAAACCACGAAACACTGCAAATTACTGTTATTCAAGCAAAAGCTTTGGACTTATTTGATGTATTCCAGGTCACTTAATATTTGCACCAAGCTGGAAGAGAGTACTTAATAACCCACAGGGACTGATCATAAAAAAGCAAGAAAAACGATATGAAACCATGACGAACAAGGAAGAATCAATCAACAGTGGATAAGTCAATAATTCGAAAAACCGAACAAAGGATAAGTATTCTCTCTGGATTTAAATCCTCCATTTGAAGGATGTTCTCATGGTAATAGTTGTAGGTGCTGGTTAAAATCTCTTCCAAACTAGTAGAAGAACACTCAAATTTCAAGAACATCGGTGGTTCTTTATTTTTCAATGAGTTCAGATATATCACAGCGATTAGGAAATATTGAAAAGTATGAATAACTAAAACTCATCATTCCAGAACATTTTTTTTATACGAATGTCAATACAAACCTTCATTCTAAGTTCAAAAGTAATTTCGGAACATAGTGCATTGTTTTATACACATTTTCATTGTGCTTCAATCACCATGGTGAGTGAACTACAAAGTTCACATTGTGCACGGGTATATTTTTACAAAGGTGGCGTTAACCGGCGCCGCGTGTTTTTTTTGTGGAACGTCAAATTGACATTTTTTGAAATCATCAAAAGAAAAATATTACTTATCCCATTTTATGTAACAGTAACATTCGTAGAAAAAGTATAGTGTAAAACTCGCATGGAATGACCATTTCCTACCCGTATGATTTGCAGCACTCACTTGCGGCTCGTGCTGCAAACGTCATACTCGTAGGAAATGCATGTAATTTCATGCTCGTTGTACAATATAGTCACCAGCGATAAAAAACTGTAAAACCGTGGAATTCTGAGAATCAACACCGATTTTGATAAAAATTTGGATTTGAGCTCTACTTATCCTCTTCTTCAAAATCTATAGTCTGCCGAAATGTGCTTTTTATTTTTTATGGGTGAAAACTACCCCTTATCGCAAAAAACTAAAAAAACGTAGATTTTAGCATGTATTCAGTTAAAATGAAGTTTGAATGAATTATTTGTAGATCTATTGATATACTCAAATAAGTTTACGATTAATCAGACAGATGCAACCCCTTCAAATCATCCCCCGATAGTAGTAAAATCTAACTAGTTTTAAAGGTAGGTATTTTTAACTTGAAATAATTGAAAATTGCGTCATATTGAATTATTATACTCTATTTAAATGAAATTGTCATTTGACGAGACGCTTCAACCCTTATAAGTCTTCTCCTGAGAATATGAATTAGGTATTGAAAATGATCTCAACAATTTTTTCACAATAAGAAATGATTCAAAAGTGCATTAATAGTGAATCGAGAATATTTCATCAGTGATATAACTCTTGTCGTTTTTTAAACACAACCCTTATAAAAGCCACCCCTTGTGAACAAAAATATAAATATTGCGTTTTTTTGCAGTAATAATGAGAGAAAATGATAAAAACTTATTTACACTGAATATAGTTTTTCGTTTCCTAGTCGCTCTCGGTATCCACATCTTCCTCTTGGTCTAAAACTGGTGTCCTGTTTAGACAAGTGTCTTCACTGCAGGTTCTGTACATTGCATTGCAAAAGAGACCTACTCGTCGGTAACCGCACGCTGAATCGCATCCCTCTTTGCAATTACAAAATATCAGTTTCAAAAGCTCTTCAGGTGCCGGTTCATTTTGGTTTTTGATTGAATGCAAAATTTCGTCAATTTTAATCCAACCCCAATCAAAATAATTAATATTTTTGCCACCCAGCCATATTATGTGCTCATTGAAAGCACCATTTGTTGGGACAAGAGATTAAAATCTAACAGCCTTTTTTTTATTGGTTAAATTAATAAATGTGTTATATCTGATTTGTTCGAGGTTGTTGTGAATAGAAATTGTTAAGAGGGGAGAATGTTGTGAATAGTTAATAGTTAATATTTTATCATCAAAATCAACTCTACTGTCGAATTGTTTATATACAATCAAAATCAACTCTACTGTGATATAGATTTGTCAGTTTTGGAAATAATAATTTTTGAGTAAAAATTGTCAATCACTTTTAAGTTATTTTTCGACGCAGTTTATCCATAGCTCAAATAAAAGTATCTTTTCCATATATATATATTATTATTTTCCATCATATTCAACATTTGTGGCGACCGTGACAGGACTGAGTAACGATGGAAAACTTGAAAATGGAAAGAGATCACATCCGAAGACTTTTCAATTAAACATGCAAGGAACTGAATTTAGCACTCGAAGATAAGTCAGTAAGAAAAGAACAAGTGCTAGCTTCAATGAGAATATTAGAAGACAAAAGTGATAGACTGTTCAGAGCAGATGATAACATAAGAACGTCTCTACTGTCTTCAGAAATCGACGACGTGACTTTCGAAGAAGAATTCGATCAAGTTGAATTCTACCGGGAAGAATTAATCAAATACAGGTCCAAGTGTGAATTCTTTCTCAAGAAAGAAATAGAAGAGAATCAGTGCAGTTCACGTAGCTGCAGTGAGCACAACAAAAGAAAATTTCGTCTTCCAAAGATTGAATTCCAGAAGTTTGATGGAAATTCAATGGCGAAACATCTAGCAACGTGCGAGAAAAAATCGGCGTATTCTTCTCAAGCTGAAGCGAAATCGGCAACAGTTATGCATAGCATGTTGGATATATTAGGTTTAGTCAGGAAACCAGAAGAGGTCCGACCTTCCAAGACAAAAGAGAAGGGGGAATTGCCTTTGAATAATAGTAAACTGGAAAATGAAGCGGTGACAACTGCTGAAATTCAGGATATCAATTTGGAGAAAGTAAACTTAATTGAAGCTGAGGTTGAAGCTACGAAATCTGGATTGGAAATTGAGAATATAAATTCCGAATTTCGAGCTGAGAATCAAGAGAGAAATCTTGAATCTGAAAATGAGAAAGATGTCATAAATATAGAATATGAAAGAAAAAGTCATATTTCAAATTCAGACAATGAGATAGATTCATTATGTAATATAGCTGAATTTGAAACTACAAATTCGACGATTGTTAGAAGTAGTGAAGCTGTTGAAAAGGAATATCAAGAAAATAATGATAAAATTACAGGAGAAAAAAGTGATCATGATAGGAATCCCCGATGTTACCTAGTAGAAAATGAATCAGGTGTGCTGCTGAATGATGTAGGATTGGACAGTATAGACGTTAGTGAATCGAAACTAAATGATGAGCAAGATGAGGCAACAATAATTAAAGAAACTAGAGGTAAGAATAGTAAAATTGTTAAACATGAAGAAACTGAAATGGTTGGAAACGAGAGCACAGGAGGAGAAATATTTGGCCAAGGAACGGCAGTCGATAACGTAGGAATCTCTGTTGACATAAGTATGAAAAACGAAAGTATAGAAATTAGAGAGATAGATAATATAGATCTAGAACAGTCAAATGATACAGTGAATGTACATATTTCGAACGAAATACCTGAAAGCAAAATAAAATGGAAGAGACTTACAATAGGCAAGAGGAAAAGGCGACCTCATACAAGAATGAAGAAGATACCCAGAGAGTTACAAAACGTTATGGTTATTAATGAGTTTTTTGCTTAACAATTTCACTTTTCAATAAAATTGTTAAGGGGGGAGAATGTTGTGAATAGAAATTGTTAAGAGGGGAGAATGTTGTAAATAGTTAATAGTTAATATTTTATCTCCATATACTAACGCGAATTGTTTATATACAATCAAAATCAACTCTACTGTGATATAGATTTGTCAGTTTTGAAAATAATAATTTTTGAGTAAAAACTGTCAATCACTTTTAAGTTATTTTTCGACGCAGTTTATCCATAGCTCAAATAAAAGTATCTTTTCCATATATATATATATATTATTATTTTCCATCATATTCAACAGAGGTATTCAGACAAGTTTGTTACACGTTTCAATGTATTTAAGGTATAGTGTCTTTAGTAAGACAAACAACATTTCGGAACAGTATCTACCGGCTTCTAAAATATCTTCAAGCGTTGAAGAACTATTATAAAAAATCTTCGCCTTTTCTCTTACGTCGGAACGTTCTAAAATATCAAAAAATTTTTCTTCACCTTTATTGAAGAAGGCAGAAGTTGAGTCACATCCAGTGAAGCTGTGAGAAAATAGTATCAAAACTGCACTGTTTGGATTTTCAATTTCTAAACTTTCAGGAGAATATGCCAGTGAAGCGGAATTTGGCTCTGAAATAAAAAATTTAAAAAGTTGTTTTTTCGACGATTACTTCCTCATTTTTTGAGCTATAATTTTTTCAAAAAGATCATTCTGTAAGGAATTTCAAGGTCTTTGACACCACGTTGATTAAAACTTTCTTTAAACCTTTCATTTGAAAAGGGTTGACCTCAAAGGGTTTGGATGAGCCACAATTAATACGCGAATGCAAACTTTGAGACAACAAATCTCGTTCAATTTTCATGATACGAAGATCAAAAAAATATCAAAATTTTTATTAAGGAAACCCTCCAATTAACAACAGGAACAGTTTTTCATATCATGAATAGTTTTTGGTTTATTTGAGAAAAATAATTTTTTTTTCAAAATTACGAAAATGCGAGTTTCAATTCAATCAACAATTTTTTTTATAAATTAAGCATTCTAAACTTGTCAAATCACATGGATCATATGAATAACACTCAAGTCAGAATAATTGAAAGTGGGTTACGATTAATTTCATTTAGGGTGGTCATGACAAGAAAGTAAGTGTTAAATTAAAAAAATAATTAAAAAAAGTGACTTTATTTTTGTTATAAGTCAGTTAATTCTTCTAAAAAGACTTTTGTATAAAAACTAATTTTGAAGTTTTTTTCTTGTGCTTTAAAAAGGGACTCTTGAGTTTTACCCAAAAAGTTCACTATTTTCAAATTATTTAAGGTTTAAAGTTTTCAATTTTGGGCTTCACGAAAAATAACCATTCTTCAACGAGTAATAACTCAGACCTTGTTGGGTACACATAGTTCATTGGAAAACTAATATCTTTTCTCTATTATAAGCTACATTTTTGTTTCAGATGATTTTTCCGATAAATGAAAATTTTTGGAGTTATTCGTAAAAAACTGTTCAACAACATGCGTTTTTTCAATGAAAATTGCACAGTTTCAATCTTTAATAACCCGAAAACTATCAACTTTACAAAAAAACTTTATGAAACAAAAGTTGCTTAGAATTAGTCAGTTTATCAATTTCTGATGTTGTTTTGATTCAAATCATTTACATCCCCTAGAAAGGGTAGCTTTCACCCCTAAGGCAAAAGCACACTTCGGCACATTATAGATTTTGAAGAAGGTTATAAATACTACCTGAATCCCAAATTTCAAGGGAATCGACCTTGATTCTCAAAATTCCTCGGGAAAACGGCTGGTGACTGGACTAATATACTAATTCACAATAATATTTTACATTCAATTACAAAAACACGATTTCATAATTTTCAATATTCAAATATTGATCAGAAATAAATATGGCAATTCATCACTTACACATTAGCATTACTCTGCATTCCTGGTACAGATATAGGAGCCAGTTTAGCCTCCTCAGGAACCTTAACAGTCAGAGTAGATCTTGGGCCAGTTTTCCATGTATTACTCTGCTCGTCTATAACTGATGCATCCACTACCAGAACATATTGGCCTCCTCTAGGAAATGCTAGTAGAAACTGAGCAGTGAAAAAATCCTTATGCGGCGTAACAGTCTGTGTTAGAACTAGGCTGATCTCTAAATTCTGGGGGAAAAAAATCATAATTATGACACAGTCATTCAATCTTTCCAAATATGCGAGGAAAGTTCAAATCAAATCAAATCAAACTGTTTATTTTGCCAAATTACTTACATTACTTCAAAACAATTGTAATTACAATTTAACTTTATAACTATTTGACAAAAATGGACTTCCTCGCGATTATAAAAAACCGATAACATTTCTCCCACATAAAAGTAAGGCAAATGGGAGAAAGCCCAAAAAAAAAATCAATATTTAAACTTAGAAACTACAGTAAAAGAAAAAACAAAACAAAGGAAAAATAAACATGACAGGGGTTATCCAGGAGTACAGGGGTTCATCTAGCCCGCTAATGAGTTAGTATATATTACAAATTTTTTTGATTGTGAAACTTTATTTGAGGTGGAAGTTCAGGATGTATTTTTATTATCATAATTATGGAAAAATTTAGGTAATAGTAGGTAAATATTTCGTAAACCACTTCTCGGAATCTCTTCTGCTTAGATTTAATGGAAATTTTGTGTAACATAAAACCGAAAAATAATTTTCCTAGTATGGGTTTCCTTTCACTAACCACATTGTCGTATACTATAATTGAATTCATCAGGCTCTTTAAATATAAATGTTGGATGGATTTGTCCGTTACTTTGTGAGAATACATCTTTGAATATAAATGGAAAACAATATACTTTGCTTTTTATCACTATTTTTATTCAATTATTTGCAACTGCAGGTTCCTAGTACTACTACATTTTTAAGCAAATGAACATTTTTGCATTGTATAGTTTCGGTAATATTAGGCAAAGGAAGGGGGTTAAAGATTATAATTGCTAGGAATTTCGTACATTTGCCTGAATAAATGAAGGCTTGCTAACAACATAAACTTATTCTAGAAAACATCAAATAATGGGGAATTCCGTAAATGATCAAATAGATGTACCCGATAACTTCGTATAAACTAGCACCCTCCATAACATTTTATTTCTTATCGTACAGGAAAAATTAAAAAAATTGCATACAGGGAAAATTTTTACTTTACATATATGTGAACGGGGGGTGACAGTAAGTATTTTTTTAATGGAACGCCCTATATATTTTTGGCTAAAATGAAAGGTCTTTTTTTAAAATTTCAAATATACCATACAAGTTGATATCTGGTTCAGCTGTTTCTGCGTTATTCAAGTTTGAAGTTTTAATTTTTATTATTAATTTGCTTATAAATAAATCTTAATAAGATGCCATGCAAACTTTGAATTAACTTGTTTTACACACTAACTAAGATATTACAATTAAAGAGAACAAATAACAATATACTCATATAATATTAGTCGGAATGAATATTCCGCCCCTCATCTATGCATTCTTGATAAGCAGTTTGTAAGTGCTCAATTGCATTCTCTATAAAATTACTATTTCTTTAATTCAAACATCTATTTCTTGAGTAATACAATGTTTCATGTCCTCAAAATTGTCAAGATCACGCTCATACACTTTGTTTTTAATATTACCCCACATTAAAATGTCCATAGGCGTTAGATCGGGACTATTTGATGGCCACACGATAGTGCCGTTTCTTCCAATCCATTCATTGTAATGACTGTTTAAAAAATTACGTACTTCACGTGTCACATGTGGGAGGGGCACCGTCATGCTGAAAAATTATGTCCTAATACTGCCTCAAGGGTAAGTTTTCTAGCATGTCTTGCAGCAGTGTTTCCAAAAATTGGTGGTATAACTGTCCGTTCAACGTGCCTTCGAAAAAATGGGGTCCTATTATTCTATTTTTCAGCATTCCGCACCATACGTTAACTGTCTTTCGACCTTGAAATCGGACTTCTCTGGAAAATTGAGGATTTTCTTGTGACCAGTGTCGGTAATTCTGACGGTTTGGTAATCCACTTGTTGAAACACTTGACTCATCATTCCATAATATTTTTTCAAATAAGTCTCTTTCGTTATTCAATCTATTCAACATAAGGTTACAGAAATTGAGTCTCTGATTCTTATGCATTTGTGTTAATTTTTGAACGCTATGATATTTGTAAGGGATTTTCCACATAATGGGGTTTTCCACATAATGCAGAACAATGTTAAAATCGTGATTTTCAGTATTTTCAATTCAATGCCTTCTTTTCCACAATTTTAACGTTATTCTAAATTTGTTGTGAATAGTTTTGATTGTCCATCTTGTAGGAATCGGATCATCGGGATGCCTTGCCGCGTAGGCACGTCGCATTATAATTATTTTCAGCAGATAAATAAACAATATCTCGTTTTTCTGCTACAAAATACACCAATTTAAAACAAGAAATTATTACAAGAAATCAATTTAGTTCCACCAACAGTTTACTAAATGTCAAAGTCAGTTTAGAAACATTTTTTGTTTCTTTTATTCATGGCACACTGTTCAGAGAGTTGTTTTCTATGCTTAACGTGGGCAGGATGATGCGTGTATACTACCTGTTGCAAAATACGGACTTGATTCCACGACACTCACGAAGAACATCATAAATCTGTCAAAGGGCGATGTTAAAAATTAGTCTGAGAGATAAAGTTCGGAATGAGGAGATAAGGAGAAGAACGGGTATCGCCGATGTGGTGGAGCGATTGGCGAGACAGAATTGGCAATGGGCGGGACATGTCGCCAGAAAAGACATAAAATGGACTAAAACTCTGATCCAGTGGAGACCTAGAGAAAAGCATTGGCCGACCACACGCACGATGGATAGATGACATCCAGCGCCACGCAGAGAGGAACTGGATGCAGATGGCACAGAAGAGAACTTGATGGAGATAAATGGAGGAGGCCTTTGTCCAGGAGTGGACGTCTACAGGATAAAGAAGTGGAAGAATCATGGCAGCGTATATAATGTTAAAATAAATGCCCCTTTAAACTGAAATATCGCAAAAACGGCCAAACCAAATATCAACTTGTATGGTATATTTGAAATCAGAAAAAAAGACCATTAATTTTAGACAAAAATATATACGGCGTTCCAGTAAAAAATACCTTTTTCGGTCCCCGTACACATATATGCAAAGTTACCAAAACTTAAAAAGCATATTTAGAAAGGAAAGAATCTCCCCTTCATGTCAGTTTTTTTATTTTTTCCATATAGTAAGAAATAAAAAAGTTAAGGAGGATGCTAGTTTATACGAAGTCACCTGGTACATTGTAATTATGTATAAAAAAATTAATAATTTTTTTATTCAAAAGCCTAATTGCACTTGTCACTAGAATATTTGAAGGTTATATCGAAATGAATAGAAAACCTATTTAAGCAAGCAAGCTTGACTACATTTCAATTATGTCTCAGTCAGTTCTTTCAAAAATTAGGTAGAGCATACATAATTTTAACATGTCACTCACCTTCGTCTCCACATCTTTTCCTTTAGGATTATTTTGGAACTGAGAAGTAACAGTTACCACAACTTCTTTTATTTTTCGGAACAATCCAGGTTTAATACCATGCTGGATCACACCCTCCACTTTAACAGCTAATTGTGAACCTGCTTGAACGCTGATGAATTCGCCCATGACTCGAGGTTGTGGTGAAATAGCTAATTTCACACTAGTGGACTGTAATACTTGGAAGAAATACCTTGGAATAGGCAATGAGGCGTTTGAAAGTACTTCTACAATCTTTTTGAGAAGATCCACTTGCTGAAAGATATATAATTGAATTATCAACTGAATATTGACTTAGAAGACAAAATAAAAATGGAAGGAATAAAAGGAAGTTTAAATAAAGTGCCGTCAAAGATTTTAGAATCAACTCAATAGGAGTATTCTTCGGGATTTCACGTAGGATTTCATTATATAAAGCTTTTTTGAGATAAAAAATAAAACTCAACGTTCTGGCATAGCCATAGCATAAGAAAAATTCAAGTTATGGCTATAGTATGAGCAACTGAAACAATTGTTTTTGTTTCAGTTAAAGAATCAATAATAATCAAGTATCATTTGAAATTTCAATCCTATCAGAGAATTAATGCTAATTGAGTAGTAGTAGTATTAAAAGTTAAATGTTATTATCAAAGGATTCTGAAGTTATGGATCATATTATGTGGGAATAGTACTAGATATATTCAATATACCTCAAAAACAGAAGTAATATATTAGTGCAAATGTAACAATTCAAGAAAACTGACTTGAAATCAGATATGAAATAATATTTCTATTATAAATTTTTATTTTTTCTGAATGATTACATTTCGATATAGGCATTAGTGTTATATATTTATGAAATCACAACTAACCTATAGTTTATAATTAAACTATACTTCATGCTGCTACGAGACTCACCTTATGTGTAATAGTGGAAATATTTGAGTCCTCTACAATAGCATTGGATATTTTTATGGCATTTTCACATGCTTTGACCAGTTGCTGTGATTCAAGTCTAATATTTTGTGAACCGAATTCAACAGATTCGTTTTTCACTTTGGTTCCACTGACGCAAATGCTCTCGACGCATTGTTCCACCAACACGCAAATCTGTTGCAATCTGGAAAAGAACACAAACTTATTTTGTTACCAAATAATTGAAACCTTCTTTCTGCTAGTAACGTATCCAACCAAAGCTCAACATACTAATCAAAATTAACAAGACAAAAGCAGAACATTTTGGAGAAAATCAAAGGACAATATAGTTCAAAATATTTACAGGTAGGTACAAGGAAACAAACAGGAGATAGCCATTAAATTTGGTTAACATTTTTCTACACCTGTTACTATAACCTTAACGCAAATCATGAACCGCTGCATTAATGATGCGACTTGCGACTGCTTCCATTAGGTTACATTTAATTCAGGCAGTTCAATGAGGAACTATAATAGTGCAGTAATTGAAGCTTTTTAGCTCAGAAATTTTTTACTATGAACCGATTTACATGAAATTTTGGAATTAGGCTTATCTTACCCTTAACTTCAAAAGTGATACTGACCTGAACTCCGCTTTCACCCTGGGGGTAGTTGCCACCCCTTTTCGGTGGTGGAAATTTTTTTTTTGAAATAACCTCTGACATCGATAAAAGACCTAATTTCAAGCAAAAAGTTTCTCATAAAGTTTTTTCAGAAACCCAATATTCTTCATGTTATTGGCAATTGAAAATTCGGAATTTTCCCACGATTTTCAACAGTTTTTTGCAAATATCTCCAAAACTATGCATTTTAACGATAATATTATAATGAACAAAATTGTAGCAGGTAAAAAATTAAACAAACTGGTTTTTTTTTATAGAGTGTTCTAAGTGCAATATTAAGCGAGATATTGAAGATCAAAGCCGTTTTTTATTTTGTCTGAAATTTAATCGATGTATTCAATGCCATCTAGCGGAGAGTGAATAAATTTTATGCATGCTAATGAAGAGGGATTTCATAGTATTGAAATAAGCTTTGAAATGAGCACTATTAAAAGTCTTTTGCACGTAAAATGAGTGAGCTGTAATGAAAAAAAGAGGAACATCTAATGGTTTTTTTTTTTAATCAATGGGTTTCATAAAAGCCATTTCCACCAAAATTAAAATTAATCGTATTCCGGCTAGAATTAACTTTAATATAAAGAGTTTGATGGATTCTAGCAGTTTGGCTGCTTTGGAACACATATTTTTCGAAAAAATCACGATTTTACGAGAAAAAAAATTTTCGAATTTTAAAAAAAACCACCTTCTTTTCATAATATCTCAAAAATAATGAAAGATACGTAAAAAAGTGTAATAATAAAAAATGAAGATTTTTTTTTGACAAAAATATTGGTTTTTTTTTCCTGTCACACGAAAATTGACGGAGATATGATTGTTTAAAGAGCGCGCGGTAGCGCAATCACAGTCTCTCTCGAGCCCTTTGACCCTTCACCGTTTCAAAATAAAAGGTTTTTCACTACATATTGTAATGAAAAAAGTTGTAGCTCTTTTAATTACCTTTAAAATGGTTTTTTATAAGTTGTGATAGCTTCAAAATTGAAGGAGTTATGGCCCAAAAACTAATCGTATTTTTTTCTACTTAGTAAACTAAACATTAGTAAACTGAAAATTCCGAATTTTCAATTGCCAATAACTTGAAAAGTATTGGGTTTCTGAAAAAACTTTATGGAACATTTTTTGCTTAAAATTAGGTTATTTTGAGAAAAAAAATTCCACCTCTGAAAAGGGGTGGCAACCACCCCCAGGGTGAAAACGGAGTTCGGGTTAGTATCACTTTTGAAGTTAAGGGTAAGATAAGCCTAATTCCAAAATTTCATGTAAATCGGTTCATAGTAAAAAATTTCGGAGGTAAAAACCTATTTTAAGCTTCAATTACTGCACTATAATATATTAAATCATGAATAATATTTTAAAATTACTAATTTTTGGTGTTACTATTTTTTTATTTGACATATGTTAGCATATTATATGTATTTTCCATGAATCGAGTATTGGTAATGGTATAAAGGGTGATGCATGATTGAAAATTATAAGCTGACAAGTATTCTTCCAATCTTTTTTTCAAAAGTTTTTGTGATTTTTGTCTGGTTAACATAAAAAACTGACTGAATTTCTTCTGAACGACAACTCATCATGCACAACATGGCTGTATCAAAGTAAGATCAATACAAGCAGCTCTTTATAATTTCATATTCGACATATATTTTGCATAGGAAAGTTCATACAAAAGAGGCTTCCTAAAATGACTCTAACTTGTGTAAAAAAATTATTTGAAAAACATGATAATAAAACTACTCAGCTGAAATATTATCCACAAACTCTCTAGTACTGAATAATGTCCAGCATATTTTTAGGTGAAGTAATACAATAAGCTTCCATCCTATATCAGAAACGAAACTGATCTTGCTAGGTTTTAGAAAGAACCTTTCAAAACTTCTATAAATGCTGGAGACATATCAGGAGATACAATTATTTTGGAGAACAGGCTTATTAGAATCTTTGTATACAACAATCGTCAATGTTTCATTTCAATGCCATTATCTGGAGGTGTAATTTAGAATTTAGAATTTATTTATTTATTTGCTGACCCTTAAACAGTAAATTGCATCACTAGCACCAGGGCCTACTAATCAACAACACCGAGATATATTCTCGATGTTGTACTAATACATTTAGGAAACTAGAACTAGAAAACATAACAGAGTATTTTCGATTTAATAACAATAATAAAAAGGAAAGTCCATTTTAGTTTCAAGAAATTTTTTGAAGCTATGGCATATTCTTTAATAATATAATTTATTGATTACATAATTAGGTGTGTTTCCCCAGCGTGGTATTAAATATCTGATATAAGGTTCTATGAAACTATTATACAGTGAATATCTACTTTGCATATCCAATAGTTACGAAATTTTATCTACTTTCACTTAGTAATATGAATTTAATAGTTCTATAAATCGTATTGTAAGGGCACCTATTACAGAACTAGTGCTGTAATAGATGCCTTTACAGCACTAGTGCTGTAATGAAAAAAACGGTTTTATTAATATTTTGCTGTTAAATAAAACCACACTTTTTATATTTTTGGATTTGTTTGACAAAGTTTCGACAGTAACCATGCGAAACAGTAACCATGCGAAAGATAACATAAAAAACTTGATTAGTAACCTTAATAGCAGGTGCATTTTTATTTTTAAAAATGACTTTTGCCAAATATTTTCATTCATAGATGAAAGTAGATAAAATTTTGTACAATGTTCTGGTTGTAAATTCATATTACTACACTCGATGTTTTATCAAACTCGGTTGACGCCTCGTTTGAAAACTTTAACATCTCGTGTTGTAATATGAATACAACACTAATATTGTGAATAACTATTATAGTACCTATCATGGGAAACATTTTAGATATTACAGTACTTACATTTCAAATTGAAAATAAGAGTATATATTATTTTTATTATAGTTTGAAATTACTGTATCTGAACCTATATTTGATTCACATATATACTGGTATAAGGATTGACTCATTTACAATATTAAAGTCGATGTGGCCGCTACTTTTAATTTCATAACAAATAATTTTTTTTTCATTCTCACTTACATTTGCATATTCTCCAATGTAGCCGGATCGGCATCGAAAGCCGTCTGGTACAGCTTCCAGTACAAATCGCCGCAATTCTTGAATTCCTTCACGCTTTTTCTCAACTGATTTGTTATATAACCGTGCCTCTGATACTCGTCTCTTGTGTTCTGTACGATAGCGGCAGCGATTGCTGGAGGAGGAACTATGCACAGAATGTTGCAGGTGTAGATGAGCTGCACCAGACATTGTAAAAATTCTGTACGGATCTTCATATATTCAGCTTGGAATTGCAAATTATGAGATGGTGTGCTTGCAGCCTAAAAAATATTTGGTTTGATTGAGTTTTTGATAAATCAGATCTAAAACCAATTATTACAAAAAATATTTGAGTGTAACATCCATAATATTAGTCATTTAGTGCAACTCGTAAACATAGATGATGTTGTCATCAACCAACAATATTCATGTAGGTACTAGTTAAATATACACTAGCGAAGCTATTCAAAGAAAAAATAATATAAATTTCACTTGAATAACAATTTAAACTGAAAATCAAAACATCCTACGCTTATAGTCAATTTTTCCGAAGCTATACTAAATATATACGTGAAACTTATGAAAATACATTTCCAAATAAAATAGTACATTTAATATTCAAATGGGAAGGTCCGGGGAAAACTGGTTAAGATGGGGATACACCGAGGATGACTCATGCGCCTGCGGAAAGATCCAAACGATGGAACACCTCCTGGCCTGCCCATCCCTACCGACTCCTTGCACAATTCGGAACCTGTGGAAGGCGAATGACACGGCGGTGCAGTGTGTCAGACATTGGAAGGACATATGACATCAAACAAACCAATCCTGACTGGCGACGCCTGCGAACGTCGTATACATAAATTTATCCTTCATCCTTATTATTGTAACAAATAAATGTAGCACAAAGCGGAGATATTTTCATGTTAGTAAATTTTATCTCAATCATTATAAAATTATCTAAATGTAAGTGAAAAGTTGTGAAACTCAAAAATTAATAAAATTTCTCACCTTCAGGGCAGCCAAGGCTTTATTGTAATGAATAATCGAACTATCTAGCCTACTGACCAAAGTGTTAGCATCTTCCCCATAAAGTTTTGCTTCAGCCTCTGACATTTCTTTAAGGCATACTAGCCAGAAATGGAAGTGTTCAGAGCTAACTCGCTCTTTCAAATCATCAAATATATTGATAGCTATTTTATGATGGCCATATCTCACTGCTGCTCGAGCTATGCAATAGTTTGCCCACATATTATTATGTTGAACAACCTAGCGAGAAAGAATAGTTAACTTGAATACAATTACGTTAGACAAGAACTGGGGTACTAGAAGTGATGGATGATTAACAATACAAGAATTCAGCATTATAAAAACATTGCAACAATCTCTATAGTGGCAATTATTAGAACCGATATAGCATATAATATATATTTGTTGTATAGACACGTACATATAAAAGAAAATTCAACAAGAATAATCAACAACCAATATACAATGAATAATGTAATTATTATGTTTTATAAAGAAATAAAAATCTATTGAGTAAACGCGTTTCGTCATAACATTGACTTCATCTCGTACGTCAATATTATGACGAAACGCGTTTACTCAATAGATTTTTATTTCATCCTGTGAAAAGTTAGTTTTTTTTTATTTCTTTATAAAGTTATGAATATGAACTTTCACCAAGTAAATGCCAATTCCATTCAATAATTATTATGTACTATCTATATTAAACGAAAAAGTTCTACATCTTCCACTTCTTTCAGACAATGAAATAACACTTAAAATATATAGAATGCTCCAATAAGAGAACTTTGCCATGAAGCAATAAGTAATTGATTACTAACATTATATTTGAATATCACATACAAAACACTCAGATAATTATTTAATGTTTTGGGTGCTACATATGCAAAGCTTAATTCAAAGTTGTTAGTTTTGTGTATTGACACTTAATTGATAAATTCTAATGTTTTTGTCGTTGTCTTCGTAATTAAAATTCCAAATAAATAGTCATAAGACCATATTGAGCTCATTTAATTGATGTAAGTTTGGAGGGACGTGAAACTTATATGGAATGAGGCAAACATACCTCATTCCGAATTCTCTGTAATTTATACCTGGTCAGAAAATTGTAACATACTTGACAACAGTAATCTATGTTGAAATAAATCAGTGTCTTCATCAAACTCAATTTTGTAACTTTAGTGTTTGTTCTTTGTATCTATAAAGTGTTTTCAATGTGTGAAATGATTTTCAAATATATTGTTTACATGAACCTGAAAAGATAAACGATCATCAATTAAAATTCCTAAATTTTTGTATTTTACATAATAGTATCATTATCAATTTTTAAATTTATCTGAGTGGGATCTTATTTTAATTTTATTTTATCAGACATAATGCATGAAACTAATGATCTTTTTGGATTCAGTTTTAGACCATTGTTTCTGCATGACTGATTCACAAGCATTCGTTACTTGTAGGTAATAATATCATCTTCCAGTTTGGAGTGCAAATAAATTTGCAGATCATCTGCATATAAATGGTAGATACCAATTCGTTTTTTTCATTTGATTTTCCCATCAAGACTCTGAGGAAGCAATAATACTTAGACCAGAGTAAAAGCCTTTAAAAATGATAAAAAGTGAAAAAAAATAGTAGTAGGATGAAACCCATTGGAAAAGAGGGAGAATATAATAAAAATGAAAGAAAACATAAATTACGGGCGATCTGAGGTCGGGAAGGGGAAGGGGTGAGTTTTTAAGGGTAAAAAACGGTTTATCTCGATTTCCGGCAAAACTACAAGTCCTATGGAAAAATGTAAAATGGCAAAGTTGTAGTTAATAAAAAGATCTACAAGTTTTTATTTACACTTTTTTCACATAACCTCAAAATTTATGTAAAAATTTCAAAGAACCAAGTTTTTGGTTTTTTATTTTTATCTTTCACAAACAAATTTTTTTTTTCACGAAATTTGGTGAGAACTTACCTTTTTATGTCCCAAATACACTGTAATTTGATTGATTTAAAATTTTTATTTTTTCACCTTATTTTGACTTAATATCGGAAAAGAACCCTAATTTTCAATCGAAAATTCTCCCGTCAAAAGATCAGTTTTTTTCAAAAAGTTAGTGTGGTTTCTGTTCGTTGAAATCTCTACTTTCTGATGGTATAAAAAAATACATTACTATAGTAAATGTTAACATACAAATAAGTTAATAAAGTTAATATTTAATAATAATACATCTACAATATTTTGAGAAAGTTGTAGAATCTTCTTTTAATTATATGCGTAGATCCCTATTTATTGCTATTTTAAGATAACTTAAGTATCTGAGTGAAGAAAAATTTTAGCCCATAAAAAGGTATTTCATAGAGAATTGGTGAAGGGGCTAGGAGGGTCTGTGCCTTACTACATACCTGTTATTTCGTAGCTGCTGTAAAATTTACTATAGTAATGTATTTTTTTTACACCATCGGAAAGTAGAGATTTCAACGTACAGAAAGCACGCCAACTATTTGAAAAAAGCTGATATTTTGACGGGAGAATTTCAGATTGAAAATTAGGGTTCTTTTCCGATATTAAGTCAAAATAAGGTGAAAAAATAAAAATTTTAAATCAATCAAATTACAGTGTATTTGGGACATAAAAAGGTAAGTTCTCATCACATTTCGTGAAAAAAAAAATTTGTTTGTGAAAGATAAAAATAAAAAACCAAAAACTTTTCACATGAATTTTGAGGTTATGTGAAAAAAGTGTAAATACAAAAGTTGTAGATTTCTTTATTATCTACAACTTTGCCATTTGACGTTTTTCCATAGGGCTTTTAGTTTTGCCGGAAATCGAGATAAACCGTTTTTACCCTTAAAAACTCACCCCCTTCCCGACCTCAGATCGCCCGTAATTTATTTTTTCTTTCATTTTTAATTTATTCTCCTTCTTTTTCAATGGGTTTCGTCCCACTATTATTTTTTTTTGGTTTCAAAAATTATCGACCTAACTAGCAAAGGTTCTCAAATAGATATTGTTGTTATAAGTCTGAAAACGTTTTTACCAAAGGCAGTTATTAACTGTAAGTTTAAAAGCTCAGAGTACTGAAACTATAATAAATGCTTGAAAAAGTTTCATAAAAATTATATTTTGACTATGAATCTCAACTTTTTATGGAATAAAATTAATATTTTCTTATTGGTTTCTTTGAAAAGCGCAAAACCAGTACTGTGTAAATTTTTATTTAAAGATACACTACCACTGATACATAAGATTCAACTAAGAAACTTTTTAATTAACCTTTTTTCAATGCAACGATTACCTAGTATTTCCTACCTTGGAGATTGTATTTTCAGTTTGCTTGTTCCATGTATAACCACTAAGAGTTTGGAAAATCAAAGTACACAACATCGTCTTTGTATGTATTTGTGGGGAGGTGGGATTTGGCGTATCTGCTAAGGCATGAAGAAGACTCAGTGTATCATCTACTAGCGGAAGTAGAGTATCAGCCTTCAAACCCCCAATAGCACCAAGAGTTTCGCATATTACAATTGTATAATCACCTACAAAATTAGGAATATATGGCGAATAGAGGTGTATTAAAATCAAAGCAACAGATTGCATATAGATGCATTTTTCAGCTTAAGTAAATATCTTGCAGTCACTTTAACATGAAAAATTGGTCAACCTCGGAATGAGAGATAATAAGCTGAATTGTATATACCTTAATTTGGGTGTTCTAAAAGTTGTGTAATTAGAAACTCATTAAATGAAATACTTATTGTATATCTTCATTTTTTGAAAGTAGAAACATAATAGAGTATTTAAACTTCAAAATGTGTAAAGTTTTTAAGATATTGGATCATGTCTGTCCAGCGAGAGTTGGCGTGCACGTCATAAATCAAATATGGCGTCGATCGTGAACACTGTTGCCAGACGCAATAAATAATCTTGGATCGCACTTTTACTTACAAAATCTTCGAAGAACTAGGTTATATCTGCGACGCGGCGACTGTCAAACGTTGAATGCCGGCGCGTTGGTCGAGAAGGTCCGACAACATTGCAAATTTTGAAATTGAATGACAACTTAACAACCATTCAACTTATTTTCATTACTCGGAAAGTTAATATTTCTTAGGAGATACATACGATTTGATATGTTATGGACAGAATATTTGTCGAAATGGATGATCCGGTCACAATCACTATATAACTATTTTTTCAGAAAATTACTTCAAATATGAATTTTGTTTATTTGGGTAGGCAGCCTTGCTTCGTTATTTGTGCATGTCTGTGACGTGCACGCCAACTCTCGCTGCACAGACTACATTATATATCTTGAAGTTACATTAATTTATTCAAAGTAAATTTCAAGAAGTAAAATGAGTTTATATATTTTGATTTTATCTTTATTCAGTAGATATACATTTCTCATGATTTAAATTGAATTGCATTCAAATTCTAAAAATCTATAATAATTTAAATCTTCTGGACATTCGAGAATTTGTTTCATCGTCATCATCTTATCATGATATAAACCGTGTCTATTACTATGTTCAAAAATGGTTAGGGCTTGATTTAGAACCCAAAGAATGGCGTTTGATACACCAAAATGAATTCCTGGAGCCAGCGACACCAATATAATAAGTATACTATATGATCTACTTAATATCTCAAAAACTTACACATTTTGAAGATAAAATACTCGATTATGTTTCTACTTAAAATCTACTATCAATAAATTAAGATATACAATAAGTATTTCATAAATGAACTTTTCATTACACAAAGTAGGTAAGTATTATTAAATGAATATATAAAAAATATGTAAAATGTTATTTTTTAAAAATGTATCAATTGATAAATAATGCAAATTATTAAAAATTAACAGATATTCATGGTTGACCTTGCATTACACCTTACGTATGGCCGAGCGCTGCGAGCTCACCGCCCTATAGCGAAAACGGTTGAGCGCATGAAAAATTGTTTGAAATAAAAATTGTGAAGTGAACAAGGAAAATTCTTTAATAATTTAAAAAATTATCAAACAACTTTCCAAGGAAGCTGGTTATACGTATTCAGCAACACAAAATCTGCATTCACAATCGAACGGTGAATTATAGAAATTGTCAAGTCACCCCGACTCAAAATCTGCATACAGCTGTTTCGATCTTATTAGATCTCATCAGTGCAGCTTATTTGACCCAGAGTGAATTAACAAATCTCTAATTGTTCCCCAATACAAATCGTGGTCAGTAACACTGGTCGGATAACAATCCAGAGCGCCATCCCACCAAAGATATTGGGAAACAACAATTCACCGCTTAGACTGAAAATGCAGAAATTCGTCGCTCGAACACGTACCTCCTGATATGAAGATATCTACTCTACAACAGTGGTGTATATGTTGTAGAGTAGATATCTTCATATCAGGAGGTACGTGTTCGAGCGACGAATCTCTGCATTTTCAGTCTAAGCGGTGAATTGTTGTTTCCCAATATCTTTGGTGGGATGGCGCTCTGGATTGTTATCCGACCAGTGTTACTGACCACGATTTGTATTGGGGAACAATTAGAGATTTGTTAATTCACTCTGGGTCAAATAAGCTGCACTGATGAGATCTAATAAGATCGAAACAGCTGTATGCAGATTTTGAGTCGGGGTGACTTGACAATTTCTATAATTCACCGTTCGATTGTGAATGCAGATTTTGCGTTGCTGAATACGTATAACCAGCTTCCTTGGAAAGTTGTTTGATAATTTTTTAAATTATTAAAGAATTTTCCTTGTTCACTTTATGTAATGTATGAAATTGACCATGGTCAACTAGTATGTTTTTCATGATTTGATTGTTAATAAAAATTGTCACAAATTCTATGCTTTATAATTTTCATAATAAATGTAAACATGATTGGAGCAATAGAAACCGAGATGATCGCGAAAAACTGGGGTAATACAAACATTCAGCTCATTATCTCTCATTATTTGTCTATAAGCTCACAAACTATTTGACCGATTGTCCAGAGTTATTGTCTCAGCTTAGCTTTAATATACCTCGTTTGAACAGTAGAGGTTCACTTTGTTTCTATTTACCTACTTCAAGAACGAATATACTATCGAAATCTCCAATTTATTCGATGTGCAAAAAGTTCAATCAGATATGCGAAAAAATTGATCTATTTTCAACATCCATTGGAGTGTTTAAAAAAGAGATAAAAAATATTATCATAACTCTCAGAGATTAATGAAACTAATGTGAAATAAAAATATTCCTCTCTGTTCGTACATGCTGTTTCATTCTTGAATATGTTATTTTTTCTATGATTACTGAATGACTCGTTAAAACATTAAAACACTGTATTTGGTTTTTTTTAGTTCTTAGATTTTAGTTCTTGTTCACAGTTACATGTATACATTATGAAACGCTGTCCTGTAAGTGGGTCTTGTACCTGTTTGGGCAATATATGGTTGTTTTTTTTTTATTTCTAGGTTGATCGTTTAAGTAACTGCACTAATAGGTCTGTATACTAGGATAGTTTGAAAAGTCGTTGACTGCTTACAAGGTGCTGCGTCGAAAGCTAATGTCAGTTCACTGTTATATCATGTATATGAAGAAATATTCTGAGTCTTTTGAAGCCATTATGGCCGTTTAACTTCTAGATATGATGAATTATAAGTTTCATGTGCTCATTTAGCATTAAATGTTGAAAAAATATTATGTTAAAAATATGTTTGATAATTTTTCTAAATTTGTTCATTTTCTTTGAAAATTACGGACTATTCAAACAACCCTCGTAACTAATTTTCTATGCAAAGTTCTTACTGTTTATGTTATCTAATCTTGTCCCAAGTAACTCAACGAAAGTATCACAGTACTCCAGTTTAGATTCACATAATCGAACTGCACATTTTAGAGCAAATTTCAACTCATTGGGCCGTTTTTCATCGCTGAATGTCAATAATAATATTAACGTTTCCAAAGCAGATATCACTTCATCCGCCCTTTCAACTTCGATGTTTTCTTTATAACTGAAAGAATAATAAATTATTTCAGTATTTTATTGACTATATCAAGATATTTCATCTGCTAAGTAGTCACTTCACATTAATATTGAAGTTTTAGTGGCAGTTGGTCTATACAATTTTTTTTTGAATAGTTCAATGAAATATTAGAAAACTTAGTTCAAACATTTACTTTTTTCCTTCTATTTAGAAGAATAATAGAGTATTAGTATACAAAAATTTCAGCAAACTATATTTAAAAAAAAAGTAATTTATTATGAAAAGTGGTGGAAACAATCTAAGAAAACATAGATATTTCAAACAAAATACCCTTGATACCCTTAGCTTCGACTTTCTATTAGATTCAATAATATGGTTGCTGAAAATACACTCTTCAAAATTATATAATTGTCAGACAAACTTACCAATAGCATAAAATTTGTGTCAATATTTGAATTGACTGTGCAGCAATGGAAGGTTGAGGGCAGTAGCAATTTTTGCTGCAAAGCATTCTCAATTTTGAAGTTGGTGATCTATGGTCATGGCACATTCTTGGAGATTCTGCCAATACCTGGATAACTCCTTAAAATAAATATTTATTTATGACTTGAAAAATAAAAAAATTATTTTAATTATTTTTTTGATTGATTGTAAATGTTTTCTTTATTGAACTGAACAAATGTTTACATTGTTATGTAGTTCATCCTATAACTAAATTAAGTATTAATTATAATAAACCTTATTATCTAATATCTAAATTACATGTTTATAGTAAGATATACAAGTGAGACAAGTATATTTCAACAAGAGTAACATCAAACAAAGTGTTTTTTAATTTCCTGTTTAAAGCTTTTACACTTGAGATTTTTCAACCTATCTGGTAGGATATTATATGTCGATGTACCTTTATAAAAAATTGAGTTTAATCCAAATCTGTTCTTTGATTGGATAAGGTTAACATTATTGTGACCACGAGTCATATGACTATGTACTTGATTTCTTTTTTCAAATATTGTTGAAGTATGTCTTGCTTTGTTGAGAGATTGATTAATAAATGTGCATATTTGTATTCTATACATGTTTTCCAATGATTTAATATTATACCTTTTTTATAACAACTCTGTCGAGAATCTGACTGGCAATGAGTATAAATTCTTTATAGCTCGATTTTGCAGTGTCATAAGTGGCTTAATACACTTTTTACTAGTTGGAAACCACACTGCGGCTAAATATTGAAGATGACTGTGAACAAGTGAAAAGTACAGCGGCCTTATAAGTGATTTAGGCATATAGTAGCCGAGTCTCCTCAAAATACCAACAGGAGCTCTTACTTTTTCTCTTAGATGTTCAATGTGACTTTTCCAGGAGAAAGTTTCATCCAAATTTAAACCTAAATATTTAATTGTTTTATTGTACTTAAGATACTCATTACCAATCTTTAGTGGTTCGCTCTGATTTAGCTTTTTACTAGATACAAACATATAGTTTGATTTTGCGACATTAAGACTTAGCTTATGAGAATTGAGCCAGTATCTAATAGATTCCAAATCACTCATTATTTGAGTTTTTAGAGTTTCCACAGATAGATTAGCATATACCAAAAGAGTGTCATCTGCATATAACCTTAGAGAGGCAAAAAGTTTTAGTTCAGAAATAGAGTTAATATATATAAGAAAAAGTGTTGGACCCAGAATAGAGCCTTGGGGTACGCCACAGGTTATATACTTCTGAGAACTCCTCTGGCCGTCGATTACCACAAATTGTTTTCGTTTTTCTAAATAACTAACTATCCATTGATAAGTTTTTGGAGCTAAACCTAGCTTTTTTAGTTTTAAAAGAAGTATCCTATGATTAACTGTGTCAAACGCCTTTCGAAGGTCCAGAGACACAATAGCTACTTTGTTCTTTGAATTAATATTTTTCTGTATATCACTTACTAGATCTATGGTAGCTGATGTAGTATCGCTTAAACCCCGAAAGCCATATTGACCTGGATATAAAAAATTTATTCCATTAAGAAAACTTGTAATCTGAGAGTTTGCAATCTTTTCCATAATTTTTGATAGAACCGGTAAAACACTTACTGGCCTATAATTATTTTGACTCTCTTTATCACCTGATTTAAATAAAGGAGATACTTTTGCTACCTTCATATTTGCTGGCACAACACCTTGCTCAAATGACTGATCAAACAATTTGCACAACACCTGACTCAACTCAGAACTACACTGCTTTACACTTTTCACTTCAACATCATCAAATCCAGATGCCTTATTTGGGTCAAGATCACTAATGATTTTTAAAATTTCTGTGGCACTTGTGGCTTCCAGCGACCAGTGTTTACTTGTTGACATTTCATTATTTAAATCCAATGGTACCGATGGAATTTTTGATTCTAACGAGGCTGCTATATCAATGAAATAATCATTCATCTTTTCAGATATAATTTTTTTGTTTGTAATTTTTCTATTATCTACTTTAAGTGAAGTGATTGTCCTATCAGAAACACAGCAGTTACTATTTGAAATTATTTTATTAATTAATTTCCATTCTTTTCTTGGGTTGCCTTTGACTTTATTCAGCTCGTTTTCGTAATATTTTTTTTTGCCTTGGAAATAACTTTATTTAAATTTTGTTTAGTCTGTATGTGTTTTTCCTTTAAGTATGTGTTTTCTGGATACAACCTGGCATTATTATAATAATAATTATTATTTTTAATAGCCTGTCGGACATCTGGAGTAAACCATGGTTTGTCATTTCGTATTTTAATAGTTTTTTTTATATATTTGGTGTTCCTTGTAAAACATTCAACTATCTGTTCATAGTTGTCATCAACACTTTTACTAGAGTCATATGTCCTATTTAGTTCACTTAAATTCATTTTAATCTTTTGTATGTCAACGTTTTTTTTAAAGTACGAATGGTATTTTTGCTTAGAGATATTTTTTTCTAGAGATAAGAATTGCATGTCATGATCACTAACATCTGATTCCAAAATAATTAGTTCACCGTGGACATCAAAAACGTTTGTCAAAACATGATCAATTAAACTTTTGGACTTCCTAGTAGGAATAATTTGATTACATAAATTAAATCCGTTTGAAAGAGAGAGGTCCTTGTATCTTGTACAATCATTAGATTTCAATAGCAGATCTATATTTAGATCTCCAAATAGGAAAACTTTTTGTTTTTCCATATATTGAAATTCTTTTTCCAAGATTTCCAAAGCAGTATTAAAGTTATTTCTTTTTTTTGATGGATTATAAATGGCTGCTATGTGTGTGTCAGTTCCTTCTAAATATATTTGAAGGTATGTTATATGGTTCAGCTCATAGTTTTTTACTACTTTAAAACTAAGGCCTTCTTTGCAGAATATTGCACAGCCTCCACCTGCTTTTGCTCGAGAGGCATATGACACTTTATAGTTAGGCAGATTATAATATTTAGTTTCTTTGGACTTGACCCAGGTTTCAGTAACCACTATTATATGAATTTCATAGCTTATGTTTGCTACATGTGCTTCAATTATATCTAGTTTATTCTTTATAGACTGAGCATTCATGTACAAAATATTAAGTTTTTGTGATTGGTTGCCTTTAGAACGAGACCAGGTTTCCAAATCACATCGTGTAATTTTAATCTGTGCCGTAAGACTGTCCATTTGGAGGATTAGAATTTTTTAATTTCTCAATTTGTTCACAATTTAATATTTTAATAATTTTTGAAGTATCCGTTTTCCTGCAAAATATTAAACCATTTTTCACCCAAACATATTTGTAGTCCTGGTATTTTAGCATTCTTGCTTTATTATGTAGTAATCTTATATCCTTTGGCAGGTCCTCATTGACATAAATATTTCGTTTATCGCCTGGTAATCCCATTGCTGTAGATAAAATTTTACCCGTATCCTTTCTGCTTTGTAAAATCTCACCTTTTTTTATTTCTGAAGACAATTTAATAAGTATTGGTTTTGATTCCTTGCGACTTGGTAACGTTGTCACAGAGTAGTCCTCTTTTTTGATATTGAGGTTTAAGTACTGAAATAGCTTTTCAACACATTCCGAGTCTCTAAGACCCTCGGTTTGCAGGCCCATTACCACTAAATTTTTGTTTCGGTCTTCAAGTTGGGACCTTTGGCCCTCTTTTAGTCTTTCAACTTCCACCTGAAGGTGAGAGACTTTTTTCATGAGTGCTTCTTGATCTTTTTTTATTTTCTTGTTTTCTGCAGTAGCTATTTTAAGAGATGATTTAAGTTCCTCCAATATACTGTTGGAAAATTGAAGTGCTTCCTCCAGTTTTACGAATTTGTCTTCAAACATATTTTTCATTTGGCGAAATTCTATGTTAGAATCGCCCAGCTCTGATTTTTTGCGTATTGTAACATTTTCCAAACTTCTTTTTTTATTATTTTTCTTCTTTTGCCCTGCGCGATCCTCCTCAGCTTCAGAACTGCCACTGTCTTCTGGGTAAGATAAACTTTTCCTGGTATGCTGGAGGCTGCTCAGTCGGTGGTTAACCTCACTCTTACATCCTGGACAAAAATAAGAAGTTTTACCATTTTTTAAACTAGGCAGGTCTTCCTTCTTTATGTCGGTACAAGTAAGATGTAACCAAATGCCGCATTTAGCACTGCATTCTATTTTGTAACCACTTTTTCCAATATTCTTTGAACATATATTACAAATCAATGTTGCCATGTTGCACACCAGGTATGATGATCAACCACAATAAGCAACAAAACACATCAGTGATGTCCGGAAGCGTATGGACTCCTTTATTTATTTCGAGTTTCTTGAAATTTATTTACCAGAAATCTCTTATCAGTATCCAGACATCTGGATTACATTTTTTTGTAACTCGTTAAATTTCACGATTTATCATTATTCACCAATTAAGATTAACTTAATTTCCAATTTTCTAAAAACACCTTCACTATTACTTTGTATTTGTTGTTCAAACAGAAAGTCAGAGTTTCAAGCTTCACTTTAGTACCACTTATAGTTCACTCTGTTAGGTTTTTACCGCTTTAATAAGCTGAAATATACGGACCCGATCTGCAATTGCACTTTGACAACAAGTCTTTTTCAAGACATTTCAAGACTAGATAAGAGTAACTTTTCTTGATTTGGGTAAAGCGTTTGATGCAGTTGATCATGACATTTTATAAGATAAGCTTTGTCACTATGAGTTAACACATGAACTTTTAAATAAAATATATAATATATATTATATATTAATATATATATATATATATATATATATATATATATATATATATATATATATATATATATATATATATATATATATATATATATAATGACCTTCTTGATGGAATGTGAAAGGTTGCAATTATAACATATGCTGATGATACTGCATTATACTATGCGTTTTTTCATAGCGTTATTACTTAAGGGAATATTTCATAGGGAGGAGCCTATAACAACAACTCAAGTTTATTTCAAACGTTAGAGAATAAGCTCTTGTTGTAAATTATTAGTAAAAATGCAACTACTTTTTGAATCGCTACAATACTACTATTCTATTCTAAGTGGTATGTACATGACATCTCATAGTTGGATAAGAAATAGGAGTTTACAATTGCTTAAGGTGAAGAAAACTATAAGCAATGAGTTATGTGATAGCTATTTGTGCATTTAATAATACTCTAAATCATGGAAAGTATGGATTATTAGTGTCAGGAGTTCTGAATCTTAATTTAGTATGAATTGCTGATTTTATTTTTTGATATGTAGATTGATTTGGTGGTTATAATTTTTTAGTTGGTAATTATTATTTAGTAATTGGATCTTCACGCTCCAATTGTTACACGTAAAATAACTAAACCAACAGCGGAGTGGTATACTAACTGCATCGAGGCCATGATTAAAGAAAGAGATAAACTTCTAACAAACTATAAACGTACTAGGAATAATAATGACTGGGAGGAGTATAGAGTAATGCGTAATTTTGTCACAAATGCAATAAGACAGGAGAAAAAGGGTTATTTGAATCATGTTAGGCGGACTGGTGATAGTAGAAAGTTGTGGAACATTGAAACAATTAAACGTGTACAATAGGTCTAATAACATGCTTCCTGAAAACTTTGACGATCCGATGTCATTAATAAACATTTCATTGAAGCGATACAAAGCATGAATACCAATATTAATGAAGACGTAATAAATTATTATTCAACGAACAAAATTAGTGGTAATCCCAATAGTTTTTACTTTACCAGGATAACGGAACCGATGATAAATAACACGGTTGGTTTGATTAAGTCCAATGCTGTAGGATCGGATGGCATCAATTTACAAATGTTAAAGATGTGTTGTCCGCAAATTACTCAACACTTGATGCATATATACAACTCGTGTTTAGATTATGGTCATTTTCCTCGACACTGGAAAACAGCTGTAGTGGTTCCTCTGCCAAAAATAAAAGAACCTGTTTCTATAACTGATCTACGACCAATTAGTTTATTACCGGTTGTTTCGAAGGTATTTGAAAGAATATTAGTAAGTCAGATGAAAGATTATATAAAGGAACGAGGTATTTACCCAAATACTCAGTCTGGCTTCAGACAAGCCCACAGTACCACTACAGCCATGTTAAAAATTGTTGATGACATTATAGATGCTTGTGATAAGGGTAAGAATACGGCATTAGTGTTGCTTGATTTCAGCAAAGCATTCAACCTGGTCGTGCATAGACTGTTGATTGCTAAACTTAAACATCTAAATTTCTCAAGCAAATCTAGAGAACTGTTGACAAGCTATTTGGAGGGACGTAAACAATACGTGACCATAGATAATAAAAGATCAGATTTACTTAACGTATCGCATGGTGTACCTCAAGGCTCTATACTTGGGCCCCTATTGTTTGTTTTGTACACGTTTGATATGTCTAGAAATATCGGCGTCTGTAGCTTGCATCAGTTTGCGGATACTCAGATATACATTGAATTTGAAAAAGGTAAGATTCAGGATGCGCAGTCTGCTCTTCAGGATACTATTGATAGTCTGGTTGAATATTCATCGAATCATGGATTAAGGCTGAATGTGAATAAAACTAATTTGATGATATTTGGCCCATCACATAGGGAAGTGAGCAAATCATTCACTGTCAAGGTCGAAAATCAAAACATAAATCATGTAGACTCAGTAAAAAATCTTGGATTTGTTATGGATGCTTCAGCTGCGATTTTAGAAAAACACGTACAACTTATAATACAGAAGGTTATGCATCTCTGCGAAACTTATATCGCAGTAAGTTATTCCTTGACTCACAACTGAGGAAGATGTTATGTGACAGCCTGGTGCTTAGCTTTGCCAACTATGGCGACGTTGTATATGGGCCATGCCTGGATTAAGAATAATGCACATAAACTACAAAAACTGCAGAACTCATGCATAAGATATATTTGTCCAATAAAGCGTAGAGAGCATTGTACTGGTTACATCAATGATATTCAAATGGTTAAAACTGAGGAACAGACGCGTTGTTCACCTGACTTGTTTAATACATAAAATTACTGAGTCTTGTGAGCCATTCTATCTACTTGAAAAACTTAAATTTAGAACTGAATGTCATAGTGTCAATATTAGGGGCATTACAGGCCAGCTCACAATTCCTAAGCATAATACCTCATTTTTCGAACGTTCCTTCTCATATAATTGTGCTAAGTTATACAATGATATTCCGCAGAGCATTAAGGATAAGCGTACAGGCTTCAAATATTATGTTAAAGAATACATCTTGCAACGTCAAATGGACAATGGATAACCGAATGAAGTGTTAAAGTGATGTTTTGATTTTTTGTTTACATTGTTTTATTTATATTTAATTGTTTATATATTTTGTAAGTGGATCTGTGTAGTCTATTACAAATAGGTGATGTATACTATGGTCCTCAGTTAGGTGGAGAAGCTTTTAGCTTGACTTCGCTGAGGTTAAAATAAAGTCCTTTATTATTATTATTATTAATTGAGTTATGCCATAGGGAACATGTCTTCCTCTGTGGTATATATATATATATATATATATATATATATATATATATATATATATATATATATATATTTATATATATATTTATATATATATATATATATATATATATATATGTTCAGAAAGATTTCCGCGGTCGGAAGTATTTGAAAAACTTGGTTCTCGGAATGAACCGCGTAAAAGATTTGAAAAATCTCGACGTTTCGGCTCCTTTTGCGAAGCCATCTTCAGGAGAATTAGAAGGGAAATAATTCAGATACGTGGCCTCAATCTCCTCACTCCACGAATCGAATTAGGAGGAATCGGAAATAATACGATTGCGTGGTCTCAACCTGCCTACTCCACCAACCGTACTGCTTCCTGTCAACTCTGAAGTCTCAACCTGCCTACTCTTCAGAGTCAACTGACGGGCCGATCGTCGCGTGGCCGTATTTATAGGAGTCCATTGACGTAGTATTGACGTCAATAGGGTATTCACGCACGGTATCAGTGAGGGATGCACTCTGATTGGGTGTGACATGGCGACCGCTGAGAAGTGGTTTCCATGCTGATGGGAGTCTGTGACTGTCATCTCTGGTGTTCAAACAATTTGGACGTTTTTCTATTTCTACAGCTTCACGAAAAATTCGGGATTTAAAAGATCGGACGGGAGCAATAGTTCTTGTATTGGGGAAATCGATAATGTGGCCTGTTTGGGTGTGATGTTGGGAAAGGGCGTTGGTGATATCTGAGTGTCTTACTGAAAGTGAATGTTCCTTGGCACGACCTGAATTCGTCGGTTCGTTTGTCCTATATAAGAACGAGGACAATAGGAAAAGGGAATCTCATAAACACCGTGATTTTCGTTAGGAATTTTATCCTTGACGGATCTGACCAGATGGGAGAGTTTTTGTTGGGTGGTGAATATTGTTTTGATGTTTGTGTTTTTGAGAGATCTTGCGATCTTATCTGTTACTCCTTTGATGTAAGGAAGAAGGAAGGACGTGAATCAGAACTCAATACTCTAAAACATATATTATTACAGAACGGTTACAGCACATATCAAATCAACAAGAACATACGCAAACACACAAACATCACCCCACCTCTACCACCTTCCAATCCCACTGACCAGGAATCTACACCTAAATTATTCCTTCCTTACATCAAAGGAGTAACAGATAAGATCGCAAGATCTCTCAAAAACACACACATCAAAACAATATTCACCACCCAACAAAAACTCTCCCATCTGGTCAGATCCGTCAAGGATAAAATTCCTAACGAAAATCACGGTGTTTATGAGATTTCCTGTTCCAATTGTCCTCGTTCTTATATAGGACAAACGAACCGACGAATTCAGGTCCGTGCCAAGGAACATTCACTTTCAGTAAGACACTCAGATATCACCAACGCCCTTTCCCAACATCACACCCAAACAGGCCACATTATCGATTTCCCCAATACAAGAACTATTGCTCCCGTCCGATCTTTCAAATCCCGAATTTTTCGTGAAGCTGTAGAAATTGAAAAACGTCCAAATTGTTTGAACACCAGAGATGACAGTCACAGACTCCCATCAGCATGGAAACCACTTCTCAGCGGTCGCCATGTCACACCCAATCAGAGTGCATCCCGCACTGATAACGTGCGTGAATACCCCATTGACGTCAATACTACGTCAATAACTACGTCAATGGACTACCCGCCCCCTTTCCCTATAAATACGGCCACGCGACGATCGGCCCGTCAGTTGACTCTGAAGAGTAGGCAGGTTGAGACTTCAGAGTTGACAGGAAGCAGTACGGTTGGTGGAGTAGGCAGATTGAGGCCACGTATCTGAATTATTTCCCTTCTAATTCCCCTGAAGATGGCTTCGCAAAAGGAGCCGAAACGTCGAGATTTTTCAAATCTTTTACGCGGTTCATTCCGAGAACCAAGTTTTTCATATATATATATATATATATATATATATATATATATATATATATATATATATATATATATATATATATATATATATTTATATATATCCCTTCGATTTGTTTTCTTGGGTAATTAAGTCTATTTATAACTGATCTATATTTACATCCACGAAAATATGTTTAACGTTTCAGCAATCACTGTTGCCTTCATCAGAAATTTTTTTGTTGTCATCCATAGCTAAAATTTAAATTAACATAGTACAATACAGCAAATTAAGTCGACAAAAAACAAAAACAAAGATACATAAATATAAAACAATCTACCTTTCTTCCGTACACAAGAGTGGCAAATTCATTTAAAATTACATGTAATTAGGTATAAAACGGAAACATTGTTGAAAGACGGTGGAACAGTATAAGTTTGAATTAAACTGAAATATAATGTACAGTGAAATACATATATTTATCGAGCGATTTTGAAACAGCTGATTATTTTTTGTAAAACAACTGAAATGGATAGTGGGTATATAACATGTGAGCTGCTCATAGCAATTATTTCTTTTGTTATGGTAAAATGTTTGTGTAGAATTTTCTTATAAGATTTGTATCACCTTTGGCGTTAACAGTATTTTCACCTTTCTTTTGGATTTCAATCATTTCCATAATTTCACGTTTTTTGGTATTTCGTTGGCTTCTAAGAATTCTTGTTTCCTCGTAATTAAATTGATGTTGATATTCGATGATATGGTTAGTTAACGCCGTTTTATTCCTTCTATCATATTTGTGGCTGTTGAGTCGGGACTTCAAATATTGGCTAGTTTGACCTATATAAACTTTATCGCAATTAGAGCGAGGTATTTCGTAGACTACATGGCTTCTCTTTTTTTTGGTATTTTCGTCTTAAGTTGACTGAATGGTTTCTTACTTAGATTGTGTCCTCTGTGACAAACTGTAATATCATATCTCTTCAAGGTATTGTAGGAACTTTCTGATAGTCTCGGTACATATGGAAGGGAAACATACGTTTTTATTTCCTTCTTTTCATGATTGCTTGAATTGGTGTTGTAAAATTTATGTACACGTTTTTTGAAATTATTGTCCAACAAATATATGGGATAATTGTTTATTTGTAATGCTTGTTTTGCTTTATTAATTGCAAGTTCTCTGTATTCGGGGTCCGACAATTTAATCGCACGATCTGCGAGTCCTATAATAACAGTCTTTTTTTGTGATATGGGGTGTTGGGAATCGAAATTTAGGTATCTGGCTGACCACGTTGCTTTTGTTTACCGGCTTGTTCTTATTGTGTTCCTTTTGTGATGAAGTGTTAGGTCAAGGAAATTGATTCTGCTTTCATATTCCACTTCAAGAGTGAATCGAATTTTTTGATGATAGGAATTAAACTTTTCAAGGATGTAATCGCATTTATCATTTGGTGCTGTTGTGATACAATCGTCAACATATCTATAAAAGAATGTTGGTTCAAAATTCAAATCCTTTATAACTGTATCTTCAAGATCTTCTAGGACTAATTGAGCAGCTACACTGGAAAACGATGATCCCATGGCACATCCATCAATTTGTTTATAATATTTATTTTCGTGAATAAAGTAAGTGGAGTTAAGTACGAGTTCCGTTGCCTTAAGGAACTCTGTAATAGGGATGTCAGTGTATTTTTTAATGCATTCCCATTTTTTTGTTATTATTCCTCCCACTAAATGGATAGGTATATTTGTGTACGTAGAAACTACGTCGAGGGAAAGAATGATGTTATTTTCAGATATACTAGCATGTTTAATTTTTTCTTTAAAGTCCATAGAATCTTTTATATAATAGTCATTTTGATTTACAATGTTCTGTAGGATACTTTTTAAGAATTTTGATAGTTTCTCAAACGGGGTTTGAACACAAGATACTATAGGTCTCAGTGGTATTCCAGGTTTGTGCAGTTTTGGTAGACCGTAAATTCTTGGTGGGTATGCGTTGTTTATTTTCAGGTCTTTTGCAACTTTTGGCGAGATATAAAATTTGTTTTCCCAATCTTTGATCATGTCGTTGTTCTGTTTCTGATATACGTTGGTCGGGTCATTATTAAGTTCTTTATATGTAGACTTGTCATTTACAATTTCTTTAATTTTCGTGTCATATTCGTTTGAGTTCATTAGGACAGTTTTATTTGATTTATCTGGTATCAATATTTTAATGTCTTTATTACGTTTTAAAAACCGTTTTGTTTTCTCAACTTTATTTAATGAAATATCTTTAAATTTATCTTTCTTGTCCTTGTTAATTTTGTTTTTAAAATTTGTAATTATGTTAGTACATTTTGCTCTAATTTCGTCTTTTTTAGTGTTACCGACGTTATTTATTGAACATTATCTACCCTATCTAATGGTATAGAAAAATTTGGGCCCAAGCTTAACACATTTAGTGGGAGGAATAATAACAAAAAAATGGGAATGCATTAAAAAATACACTGACATCCCTATTACAGAGTTCCTTAAGGCAACGGAACTCGTACTTAATTCCACTTACTTTATTTACGAAAATAAATATTATAAATAAATTGATGTATGTGCCATGGGATCATCATTTTCCAGTGTAGCTGCTCAATTAGTCCTGGAAGATCTCGAGGATACAGTTATAAAGGATTTGAATTTTGAACCAACATTCTTTTATAGATATGTTGACGATTGTATCACAACAGCACCAAATTATAAATGCGATTACATCCTTGAAAAGTTTAATTGCTATCATCAAAAAATTCGATTCACTCTTGAAGTGGAAAATGAAAGCAGAATTAATTTCCTTGACCTAACACTTCATCACAAAAGGAACACAATAAGAACAAGCTGGTATACAAAAGCAACGTGGTCAGTCAGATACCTAAATTTCGATTCCCAACACCCCATATCACAAAAAAAGACTGTTATTATAGGACTCGCAGATCGTGCAATTAAATTGTCGGACCCCGAATACAGAGAACTTGCAATTAATAAAGCAAAACAAGCATTACAAAAAAACAATTATCCCATATATTTGTTGGACAATATTTTCAAAAAACGTGTACATAAATTTTACAACACCAATTCCAGCAATCATGAAAAGAAGGAAATAAAAACGTATGTTTCCCTTCCATATGTACCGAGACTGTCAGAAAGTTTCTACAATACCTTAAAGAGATATGATATTACAGTTTATCACAGAGGACACAATCTAAGTGAGAAACTATTCAGTCAACTTAAGACGAAAATACCAAAAGAAAAGAGAAGCCATGTAGTCTACGAAATACCTTGCTCTAATTGCGATAAAGTTTATATAGGTCAAACTAGCCAATATTTGAAGTCCCGACTCAACAGCCACAAATATGATAGATGGAATAAAACGGCGTTAACTAACCATATCATTGAATATCAACATCAATTTAATTACGAGGAAACAAGAATTCTTAGAAGCCAACGAAATACCAAAAAACGTGAAATTATGGAAATGATTGAAATCCAAAAGAAAGGTGAAAATACTGTTAACGCCAAAGCTGATACAAATCTTATGAGAAAATTCTACACAAACATTTTACCATAACAAAAGAAATAATTCCTATAACCATTTCACATGCTATATACCGACTATCCATTTCAGTTGTTTTACAAAAAATAATCAGCTGTTTCAAAATCGCTCGATAAATATATGTATTTCACTGCACATTATATTTCAGTTTAATTCAAACGTATACTGTTCCACCGTCTTTCAAAAATGTTCCGTTTTATACCTAATTACATGTAATTTTAAATGAATTTGCCACTCTTGTGTACGGAAGAAAGGTAGATTGTTTTATTTTTGTGTATTTCTGTTTTTGTTTTTTGTCAACTTAATTTGCTGTATTGTACTATGTTAATTTAAATTTTAGCTATGGATGACAACAACAAAAATTTCTGATGAAGGCAACAGTGATTGCTGAAATATATGAAAAAGGTCTAAGAAATCAAGGAAAAATCCGAAAACCAAATATATATATATATATATATATATATATATATATATATATATATATATATATATATATATATATATATATATATATATATATATTTATAGGGTATCCCGAAATTAGACGTCAATATTTCGACCACATATTCTACGTCCACAACTTCTCCATTTTTAAGATGCAGGGTGTTAAAGGTGAAGACCTGATGGAGGTTTTTTGTAAATATTTTCGAAACCTGTGAAGGTAATTGATAAAATTTGGTACAGTTACAAAACTTTTTACGCTCTATTTAATGTACTAAAAGTTAGTATTGGAATATTTTCAGGAGCGCGTAGTGCAGGGGGGTATTGGCGAAAAATTTCGCCTAAATTTTTTGATGTTCAATTTTTAATAATTTTGACTCCGAATTCTAAAAAAATGAAGCTTTTTGTACAAATAAGGTACTCTTCTCAAACTTCGCTAGGAAGCAGCATTTTCGAGAAAAATGCATTTGAATATTTCTTTACGAACTGATTGTTATCCCAAAATTAGACGTCTATATTCGAACCACTTATTCTATATCCAAAAATAGATATAAAAGTTCAAATAAACTAGTGTCCACAACTTCTTTGTTATAAAGGTGAAGACCCGATAACGGTTTTTTTATAAATATCATATTTGACATCACTATTCTATTCTAATGCAAAGTGTGATGCAGCATTTTCTCAACAAGGTCGGCAATTCTTGGTGTTATCTTTGAAAGTGCCCAACTGGGCAATATATTCCTTCTTTATTAGAATTTGTCAAATATGAAATTTGTCATTTTAAGGCCCAAAATTTGTAGGCTCTCGCGCCTCTCAATGTCCTTCCCCCCAGTTTGGGAACTTATGAACTAAACATTAAGGAACATTTATCTGAGGTTTACTTATTCTAACATTTAGATAAGATGCTCTAAAAGGTTGCCCTGCTCATGATGGCATATTTGGGCTCTACGGGTAATCGCATGTGAAGCTTGCGAAACTTCAAAATGGTTTTGGCTTATTTGATTCCTTGCCACGTATTCTTTCACACAACTCCCCCTCGTTGTCTACTTCTGTTGCGTATACTATATCTTTTATACGGTCCCAAAAAAAGTAGTCTAGTGGATTTAAATCCGGCGATAAGGGTGCCCACGGAATAGGAACACCTCTTCTAATCCATTCACTTGGAAATTACTCTAGTATTAGCCAATTCCTAATATTCATACCATACTGAGCTGGCTCAACGTCGTCCTCTGCCATTGCATAAACCACGTACAAAGTGGATATCTGTTAATTCTCTATTAGAAAACCTTTGCATTACTACTGAATAGATTTTTTTTCCAGCAACAAGCAGCACAATTGAAAAATGGGCGATTAATAATTAACAACTTATTTTCCTTTAACTAGCAAATCAAAAAATGTCATTTGTTTCCAGGTCTACTGATTATTTTCTCTTCGATTTGCACATTGAAAAACAAAAAATCAATTCGTGAAGAAATATTCAAATGCAATTTTCTCGAAAATGCTGCTTCCTAGAGAAGTATGAGAAAGAGTACCTTATTTGTAGAAAAAGCTTCATATTTTCAAATTTTGAAACCAAAATTACTGAAAATTAACCACCAAAAAATTTGGGCCAAATTTTTCGCCAATACCCCTCTGCACAACGCACTCTTGAAAATATTGCAATACTTACTTTTAGTACATTTAATGGAGTGTAATAAGTTTCGTAACTGTACCAAATTTTATCCAATTACCTTCACAGGTTTCGAAAATATTTACAAAAAACCATCATCAGGTCTTCACCTTTAACTCCCTGCTTCTTAAAAATGGAGAAGTTGGGGACCCTAGTTCATATGAACTTTTATCTCTATTTTTTGAAGTAGAATACGTGGTTGAAATATTGACGTGTAATTTCGGGACACCCTGTATACAGGGTGATTTATTAAGGGTGGCGACCGGCCGTATCTCGGAAACCGTATGTCCTAGAATTTGGGGAAAAAAATTCTTATATGCAAATCTGCCTTAAAAAAATGATTAAAAATGTTTTTGAGTCCA
The DNA here is from genome assembly GCA_030704885.1 of Cynegetis impunctata. Lineage (NCBI taxonomy): Eukaryota > Metazoa > Arthropoda > Insecta > Coleoptera > Coccinellidae > Cynegetis > Cynegetis impunctata. The sequence continues at coordinate 877,351 of JARQZK010005060.1, forward strand.
TAGTTTTCCGCTAGGTGGCGCAAACTACCACTTATAAAATATAATTGGATTTTTTACGAAATATTCCCCAATTTAGGCTGTTAAAAAATATCAAATTTAGAAACTGCTGTCCTAATTCCACAACTCTTGTTAGAGTACTTTTTCTGTATTACCTATTCTGAAATGGTGGGGGAAGTTCTTCTTCTTTCACATAAAAAGGACTGTAACTTCATAATGCATGAACCGATTTTCGAAAACGTAGACTCCATGCAAAGAATATTGAATGTAGATTTTAGTAACAAATAATAAAAACACTTTTAATTTTCAAATCGGCAACTAGAGGGCGTTATGTAACACCTAGCTCTATTTATGATTTTTTTTGAGAAATTTCAAATGCAATACTATAAATCTAACTAGCTAACAAAAAGCCAAATTTGATGACTTATCGACCTGTCAAAACCGCGAACTGATATCTCTTTTCATTCCAAAGATATTGGCATTTTTTGATGAGTGTTGATGATTGTTGGCTCGCCCTGTAAGGTGGAAGAGAAATGATGTTGCTAAAATTGTTTTGAAAAAAAATAACAAGTAGAAACGCATCACCAAAATATTTATTAACATTACATAATGAAATAAAACTAAGGGAGCTACTCATAACAGAAATTTACAAAACGCTCTCACTGTCTCATTATTTTAAATACTCAAAATGCTTGCCATTATTTGCTTTGAACTATTTCGGATAAAATTTTCGGGTAAAAATTAAATCCCAAATCTCTCAAACGGTCTCTTATAGTTTTATGTTCATGGACGAGCTGCAATATTACGAATGATGTTAAACTGTTGAGAGATAGATGTTTCAAAAGTCAGCAAGTTACCTATGGAAATGACACCAATGTTTTATGATTGTTTACTTTTAAGTTTTTATTGCTGTCAAATTTATTCTGACTGTTTGCAAACAAACTCTTCTATAATGCCTTTTTATTCAAATGGAGAGGCATATGATATGCCCAGTATATATTTTGAAAGTCTACAAAATGAAGTAATTGCTGAAAGGGAGTATGCGATACGATATCCTGAAAGACGGCGTCATTCTCGGAAATTATTCAAAAGATTGGCACAAAGATTGCGAGAAACCGGCAATGTTCAACCTGTCGCATTAAGAAATAGGATACGTAGAAGTCGCAATGAAGAAAATGCTTAACTAACTACTTTACTTAACCAACGCCAATACTAACGTATTGGTGTTAGTTAAGTCTGAACCCCATTTGAGTATTCGAAAAATTGCAAGAGATCTAGGATTGATTTATTCTTTGGTGCAAAGAATATTAAAGGATTATAAAATGCACCCTTATCATATTATTTCACAACAGCATGAAATTAGCCCAGACAAAAATTGTAGATCAGATAATTATCTATAAAAAATTTCAAAATACTTTTTCTTCTAAGAGTCGCCGTTTTTGAGATATAATGAGTCAAAAAGTTGAAAGAGTTGTAATCGTCATAATATGCACGTTTCAACGCAACCTTTGAGCTAGTGTTTTTTTGAATTTCTTTAAACTTTCTGAATCGTTAATCTCAAAAACGGTGGCTCTGAGGAAAAAATTTATGAAATCGTTTTTTATAGATAATTAGGTGATCTACAATTTTTGTCTGAACTAATTTCATGATAAAACTTACTGCTTTGCTGAAAATCGCAGAACGTTTTTATATTCGAACCCGAGTAAATTTTTTTGCACGTATCAGTTCAATGAAGACTTTTCAAATTTCATTTTTAATGGTGATTTGAACAATCCTACCAATTTTCAGATGGGTGCGAATTTTTATAACTTCACTCCTATTTTTTTGTCTAATTTGACCGGACTAGTTTTGTTTCATTATGTTATGTTGATAAATATTTTGGTGATGCGTTTCTACTTGTTATTTTTTTTCATAATAATTTTAGCAACATAATTTCTCTTCCACCTTACAGGGCGAGCCAACAACAATCACCAACATTCATCAAAAAATGCCAATATCTTTGGAATGAAAAGAGATATCAGTTCGCGGTTTTGACAGGTCAATAAGTCATCAAATTTGGCTTTTTGTTAGCTAGTTAGATTTATAGCATTGCATTTGAAATTTCTCAAAAAAAATCATAAATAGAGCTAGGTGTTACATAACGCCCTCTTGTTGCCGATTGGATAATTAAGTGTTTTTGTTATTTGTTACTGAAATCTACATTCAATACTCTTTGCGTTTTCGAAAATCGGTTCATGCATTATGGAGTTACAGTCTTTTTTATGTCAAAGAAAGAGAACTTCCCCCGCCATTTCAGAATAGGTAATACAGAAAAATTACTCTAACAAGAGTTGTGAAATTAGGACAGTAGTTTCTAAATTTGATATTTTTTACCAGCCTAAATTGGGGAATATTTCGTAAAAAATCCAATTATATTTTATAAGTGGTAGTTTGCGCCACCTAGCGGAAAACTATGGGCTCAAAAACATTTTTAATCATTTTTTTAGGGCAGATTTGCATATAAGAATTTTTTCTCCAAATTCTAGGACATACGGTTTCCGAGATACGGCCGGTCGCCACCCTTAATGAATCACCCTGTATATATATATATATATATATATATATATATATATATATATATATATATATATATATATATATATACTAATTAGAAATGAACATTAGTGTTTCAACCAATTTAAATATTTTGTAGATTTTCTAGTGTGAAGATTCATTTTTCAGATAATAAATATCATACATTGTTATATGCAGGGTCCATAAACTACTGTTTTGGATTGATTGGGCCGATACTTGGTGTAAATTAATAAACATATTAAAACAATGGTTAAAAATAACAATTTACACATTTATTATAAGAAATAACGCATGACGTACGTTTCGGTGGAACTTCGCCTTCTTCAGATGCTAATGGCAAACTAACTATGATTCTCTGTTATATCGAAAACAAGAGATGACAAATTATGTAGAAGGGGTAAATACAAAGATGGTTACAAATAATTATTAGAAAGGGAAAAACCCAAGGTTCCTTTAACCCTAATAGAAAAGTTACTTAATAGCAATTTTGTTAATCCTTTCATAAAATCAGATATATTGTCACTTTTGGAATTATGCCTGGAACAGAATTATTTTAGTTTCAATGATAAGATTTACAGCAGTACTGAAGGCTTAATTATGGGAAACCCGCTGAGCCCTTTGTTGGCTGAAGTATTCATGGATAATTTGGAACAGTTAATTCATAATCATCCTGTTAGTCGACAATTCGTTTATTGGTTTAGATATGTGGATGATATTATTTGTTGTTTCACTGGTACTCTTAGACAACTAGACTGCTTTCAAACATTCATGAATACTTTACACCCTAATATAAAATTCACTTTAGAGATGGAAAAAGATAACTCGATTAACTATTTGGATTTGAAAATAACAAAAGTAGATAACAAACATAATTTTTCAATTTTTCGCAAACCATCGCACACTGATAGCGTCATACATAGTACTTCCCTACATTCTTTCCAACACAAAATGGCAGCTTTCAATAGTATGGTACATCGTTTAGTAAATATTCCACTTTCAAATGCCAATTTTAACATCGAGAAAAATATAATTAAACAAATTGCCGTAAATAATAATTATGATCGCAATATTATAGACAATATGATAGATAAAAAGTTTTTCAAAAATGCGATTAACCAGGTGTACCCCCTTACTAAAAATAATATCAAATACAACAGCCTCACTTTCATCGGAAATTCAAGTAAAAAACTTAAATCTCTCTTATCTAAGCACAACATTAACATTGCTTATCGTACTGGTAATAATCTAGAAAATCATATAAAAAATAATAAATCCAAAATTCATAAAGATAATAAATCAGGAGTTTATAAAATTAATTGTCGCGATTGTGATAAGTTTTACATTGGTAGAACTTTCAGAAGTTTTCAAACTAGAATTTCAGAACACAAACGTAGCTTTGTTAATCAGAAGTCGGATTCACATTATGCAAACCATTTAATCCAAGAAAATCACACATTCAATTTCGATTTTAAAATATTAAATACTGAAAGTAAGGGAATTAAACTTAATTTTTTAGAATCATTACAGATAAATAAATACAAGCATTCCGGTCTCCTATTGAATAGCCAAATCGATCATACTTCAAGCCCCCTTCTTAATCTTTTCAAAATTACCGAACTATCTGACTAGCAGTTCAGAATTGGTTTTTCCCTTTCTAATAATTATTTGTAACCATCTTTGTATTTACCCCTTCTACATAATTTGTCATTTCTTGTTTTCGATATAACAGAGAATCATAGTTAGTTTGCCATTAGCATCTGAAGAAGGTGAAGTTCCACCGAAACGTGCGTCATGCGTTATTTCTTATAATAAATGTGTAAAATGTTATTTTTAACCATTGTTTTAATATCCATAAACTACTTTGGTAAATTTCATAACTAAATAAGAAGATTATTATACATTATAAATTAAAACGTATATAAAGTACTTTCGTCAGTCTAGAAATAAACTCATGGAAAATAATTTACTTAATTTATACTCACTGAGAGCCAAAGTTAAAATCTTCATTTTATGGGTATTCAACGCTATTTCTATTATTTCATCCAATGCTCCAGGTGGCCACAGATGAGCTCCTGGTTTGGCCAATTCATAAAGATGCAGCAAACATTTTGATTTAACTTCCCATCGAGGATCAGTTTTTAAATATTTGATAAGTAAACTGATCTGAAATGATTACGATTTATTATGAATACTTCATTGACAACATAATTATTCTTTGTTAATTCAGAAATTAGACATATAATATTTTATCAATGATCAAATAGAAAACTAAACCCTTCCATCAAATTATTCTGAAAAATGAACGAACGAAAAAGAAAACGTGTTTTTGCAACAATTAATAAAAAATTAACCTATACCATCTCTATCAATGACTTTTTTAATTTTCTGTGATAATAAAAATTATTATTCAAATGAATTCATTTTTATAAGATGAAGGTAAATTTGAAATGAGTGTTTCAAGTATTAGCATCAAATTTGTGTAGTACCAATAAAAATTACCAGCCATCATAAATCAATAATAAAATTTTTGACAAAATGTCAATGCAGTAAATAATTTTTTTCTATCAAACATTTTTACTTTAATACTAAAATATATTAGTATATGGAATTTCTATCCACCTTTTCATTAATGGTTGACCATAGAAAGTATTATCTGAAAGGAATAATTGGGCATCTTCCCATTTTTTTAAAGAAGTAAAACATTTTAGGAAAAGTCAACAACATTTTTTTTACAGAAAATCATGTTAAAAACAAACCTGTGTTGGTATATCTACAAGAGTAGTCGCAGCCAACTGTGTCAGAGTATTAAGTGTTACTAAAACGAAATCCTGTGCAGGATAACTAGGTAACAAGTTGATACACAGACTTCTAACCATGGCCGCTGTATTCGTGTCATGGTGCATATACTGTAAAATGGGGATAAGCTGTAATTTCATGTTTGCTGGAACTGACTGTCCTTGAATCATATCTGATACTTTATTGCACATGCTGATAGCAAAAGTTCTGAAATTAAGTAAAAAAATATTTATTGAATTACAAAATTATAAAACAAGGAACAAAAAAGACACATGGCAATATGTATAACATCGGTACTGTTATATCCCTAAATATCATAATTAGTGCTAAGCACGGTAACAGTGCCATAATTGTATGTACGGCTATACAAGGGAACGAACAAGCGGAGGACTCTGTCTCTCTTCTTATACACCTTGATAGGGAAATAAGTTTACGTTCATGTGTAATGTAGATATGTATAATAACCTGGAACTGTGATAATAAAGTGAATAAGATTATCCCTGTAGTTCACTTGCTAATTTGAGGATAGAACAGGTACCCTAGTCAATAAGAGGCCTCACCTAAAAATCAGAGGTCTAGACTAGAGAAAGCTCTTGATGAAGATACTTAGTATAAAGCTATCATTAATCAAAATTATTTTTCAAGTGATGACGCAGATATAAAGCTATTACTTGTAAAAAAATTTAAAGTAAAGATATATGGTCATAATTGAAGTGGATGTAGACAATTTTCAAACATTGCCAGATAGAGGATTTTTAAGCATAGATTTCGAATACGCCAAGTCTTTGAGCATGTTGATATATTCAGGTGCTATAGATGTGTAGGTTCCAATTATAAATCTCAATCATGTCCAGTGAACAAATATACCTTAAGTGTTGCGATTGAATTGTTCAAACTGTGAAGAATATAATACAAAATTTGGAATTAATTTTGATAGTTATTGCCACATTTTTCTGAAGAAAAATTAAAAATAACAAAAGGAATAGTTTTTATGACTCAGGATAACAATGAAATACCAAAGTTGATATACACCTGACTACCCTTTCTGTGGCACATGTTAATATAAGATCTCTCATTTTAGTGGCATGAAGGATCTGTTGTTGGATCAGAAGTTGCATATTCTCGCCATACTGAAACAGTAACACAGGAGTTTTCAAATACTCTGTTCAATCTACCTGGTTACCAATTCTACTAAGCTCATAGATTAGATGGAGGCATTGCACCTTATTTGTCAGTAAACTTGAAAAGCATAGACTCGCCTGTACTTTATGATAATTAAAGCAGTGTGGAGCAGTTGCTTATAATCATATACAAGTGATATTAGGAGTAATATATTACTCACCTATGGTTAATCATAGGCAGCTTGACTTGAAAAAAGTGATTGTAGAACCAAATATGATTATTAGAACAACTAACTATTTAATTAACATCATTTTGTTGTTAATCCGGTGATTCCCAATGAGTCTGACACCATTCTCATGTTCAATCTTACTGATCACAGGTTTCTATACTATATTTTGAAATTGATGTTCCCAACCTGCGATCAGGTCTATTTCTTAAAATTTGATCCTTTAGATTTAGAAGTATCAGAGGAAGTCACTCTAGTGTTTATAATAAATACTTGAAATTTAAATGAAAAACTAGAAAAATCAACTCTAAAAAAATTAATTTCACGACTTACTTTGATTGAGCTGCAAACTGAATAGCAGCATAGATGGAAGCTTCCACTTCTACATTATCATGAGAATCTAAACTCCTCCGAATACTGTGATGAATCTGTTGCCTCTCTGGAATGATGGCTGCAACAGCTCCAAAAGTTCTCAAAGTTATAGCTCTACCAATTGGATCATTACAATGCATAACACTGTAAACTCTTCTGACAAATTCGTCAACATTTGAGATTTTATCCAAATGTTTTTCACTTTGCTGACATACTCGCAATACACACAAACGAAGGAAATTAGTTCTATAATGAAAGCACCATTGAATATATCAACCTCTATGGGGAATAGTTATTGCTTACCCTAAACGGAATACATCTGCCAGTTTCAATAAAGAAGCATTGATTAAAATAGGAAAAGGATATTTTTCAAATAATTTTGGAAATCTAACTATAGCTTCACACTGTTCTCCAACTTTTCCAGATCGGAGTCCTAATTAAAATGTTACTGGTTAAAATATTGCTTTCAGAACTGATTATACTCAATCTTACCTTTATCTAATTCTGTCAGAGCTGAATTAGCATCTTGTTCAGGCTCACCTAATCCATTTTCATTAAAAGCATTCATTCTTATTCCCATCATTTTTTATAGGGTACAAAATTGAGACAATTCAATTTTGAGAAATGAAAGTTATTCAATTTTATTTTAAAAAAATACTTTCAAATTAACTCCAACATGAGAAAGAGTAATTCAACAAAATAACAAGTAAAACAGTAGGTATTTACAGAAATAAATTTATTTTATTCGGCAAAACATTTAAAGGTTTTGTCGTTTTGTTTACAAAACAGCAGAAAATGAAATTAATAATCTGTGGTTAGAAATGACAGAGTCAAAGAGCAACACTTGAGTTGAGTTGAGATATAAGATATAACCTCAAACTCTACCCTTGATTTGTGGTTATTAACTCCAGAGAAAGAAAATTCAAAAGATAGCAGAAATTCCAAATAATTTCGTTGAAATAAACGACTGAAAAATCATTTCTCATTGAAATCAAAATAGTTTAGGGAGCAGAATTGTTTTATTGATTTTTGGAGCTAAAGTATATTCTACAAACTATAATATGGTGGACCAAGCACCAGTGAGTCCTGTTAGGAGAAAAGCTCCTAATATAATGATAACAGGAACCCCAGGCGTAGGTAAATCAAGATTATGTAATCAGATATCTGAAATGACTGGTCTACAATGGCTTGAAATATCGAAAATAGCCAAAGAATTCAGTTGTCTTGTAGATGAGTTTGATGAAGTATACCAATGTCCGGTTCTTGATGAAGATAAATTGTTAGATGGCTTAGAAGAAATCATGTGTGTAGGTGGAAATATTGTTGACTATCACAGTTGCGAGTTTTTTCCTGAAAGATGGTTTGATGTTGTTTTTGTATTAAGAGCAGATAATACATTGTTGTATGACAGATTAGTCAGTAGGGGCTATACTGGAAAAAAATTAGAAGACAATATGGACTGTGAGATCTTTCAAACTGTCTTAGAAGAAGCTAAGTCATCTTATAAAGAGGAGATTGTTCATGAGTTGCATAGTAACACACCAGATCAGTTAGAATTTAATGCAAATAATATATGTCTTTGGATACAAGAATGGTTTGATCATCAGCAGCCTCAAGGACAAGCAGTAAGCCAAGCTGAAGCAGGAACTCATGTTGCAACTGAAGCACAGATGGCGTAAAGTGAAAATGCTTATTGATATTTTATGTGCCAGATTTAAAAGTGAACTTCATGATGTATGTCACTTAGTGCAATTAATGAATTTTTTAAAATCAGAATTGCTGTTTCTACATTTTGATAAATTTTCCAAAAAAAACATTCAGTTCTTGGGGGGTCAGAAAACAAAACAAAATTATAATGTTTATTTCTTATGGTGATAAAAATTGTAATTCTACATTATTATTTTAGGGTAAATATACAGCAATGTAATAATCATTGAAAGAAGTACATCTTTAACTGTACAACTACCAAGGTACGGATTTCCAGCAGTGTGAATTGGAACCTGGAAAGTATCAACATGTAGAACAGATAATTAATAAGAATAACAATGAACAAATGTGGGTTAGGTGCATTGTTGCTATATGAAATGGGCATTTTAAAAGTTGTTTTTTTAAATAAAAAATTGTATTCTTTGAATCTATATAGTCAATGTTTCCATTTGAAACATTATTTTTATCGATAGCAGGAAATATTGATTTCTAAGGTCTTGATAAAGATTTTGTGAAACATTTTTTGAAAAGCCAAAATTACACTAGCGTAAGTTTTACAGTATATCAATAACTGTACATATGTTTCAGGTTAGCTCATTTATTCGGTATTGTATTATTCTTGAAAAGGGACTAAGAATCTAAAACATACTTAGGATCATTAAACTAGTAAAACTGAAACTAGTTGTGTACTTTTATTTAATTATTAGATTCATTGAGTATTCAGGATTCAAATGCTACCTAAGTAAGTCGAATCAAAATTCATAATCAATTCTGAATAAATTACACTTCTGCGCATTAGTGAACATCTTGTTACTAGTTTTTCAAATATATATTTGTTCTATATAATTTTACAATTTCATTTAGTAATAAGCATTTATCAGTATCAAGGTACTGCTTTTAGATAATTTGAAGTGACAGGATAGTGAATTTCTTTTAGTTATGTTGCAACTAATATTAATACATATTTCTGAATAGACTTTGAGCCAATCATTTGTTAATTGTTATTCAAGAAGAGATTTTTATACATGAATTAAATATGTTAAAACCCTGAAAAAGAAGTCGGAATAAATATATAATTTAGAGCATTTGTAATGTATATTATCTATTGGGTATTACCGGTTATACCGGAAATAGATCCTAAGTCGCTTATTTTAAATGGGACATCCTATATTTTATTATATTTTTGAATTCTACCCAAGTTTCTAGGCAGGTTTTATGTATCATGTCCTATACCTAAGTCTAAGCGTTTTTGAAATATTTAAGTTTTTATGTCAAAAATGACGATTGCGAGTCCTAATATATTTAGCAATTGTTCCTATAAGGAAGTCATTATTACTTACTTTGGGTTGGATTCCTTGTTGAGAAGGATTTCCTTTAATGGATTTTGTTTAATATTTGGATAACTAATCATACAGGGTATTCAAAAAATAAGATCTAAAATGAAATTGAGAAAACTTGAAAAAATCAATTTTTTAAAATGGAAACCCCCCATTTTACTTATTTTGTAGTATTTTATTTAACATCAAATTGAGGGGTACTTTGTAAAAGGTTATCTATACCTAAAATTTTTAGTTTTCGAAATATTGCCAATTTCATATTTTCACATGGCGATTTTACATTTAATCATGTAACAATTTATTAGATCTAGGATAGCCACGATCGTATTTGACATTTCAAATCATCGTAATGGCACCCCGGTTATATTATACAAACGAAGGTTATTTAATCTTATTTATTATTTATGGACAATGTGATACAGTTATTTCAAGAACATGTGATACATTCGTGACACCATATCCTAAAAAACGTAAACACATGAATTTTGAAGTTGACTACTTAGACAACTTGCCCCTGGCTGATCGTCGAAACCTTTTCTATCAACATTATGGAGGGCCCCTCCACATAATGCCCATTTAGTGAATCATTATCTGGACAACTTATTTTATGATCAATGGATAGCCAACAATGGACCAAATTTTTGACCACCTCGCTCCCCAGACCTATCAATACTCGATTTTTATTTATGGAGAACAGTGAAAAATAACGTGTATAACACAGCAGTGACCACCATGGAATACTGCATGCATGAGGCGAGTAAGTACAGTATTTGAAGTCAATAAGAAGAGCCGCCCATAAACAATTGTGGCTTAGATGCGCATGTCTAGAAGTTCAAAGACACCAATTCGACCATTCACTTATATAATTTTTTTAACATTTCTATTTCCAGTTCACGATATCAAAATTTTCACTGTTGATAACTGGTTTATTTCTGTACATTTTTCCTTTGCGGGCAAAGTTCTTCAAGTTTTCTATAATTTGTCTTATAGTATTTGGTGATTGTTTCTGTTTTTGAGGATATCGTGTCATAATTGTATCACCTGTTCTCGAAATAACTTTATCACATTGTCCATAAATAATAAATAAGATTGAATAATCTTCGTTTGTAAAATATAACCGGGGAGCCATTACGATGATTTGAAATGTCAAATACGATCGTGGCTATCCTAGATCTAATTGTTAAATGATTAAATGCAAAATCGCCATGTAAAAATATTAAATTGGCAATATTTTGAAAACTAAAAATGTTAGGTACCTATAGATAACCTCATACAAAGTTACCTTAATTTTTGATGTTAAATACTACAAAATAAGAAAAATGGAGAGTTTCCATTTGAAAAAATTGATTTTTATCAGTTTTCTCAATCTCATTTTAGATCTTATTTTTTGAACACCCTGTATGATTAGTTATCCAAATATTATACAAAATCTATTAAAGGAAATCCTTCTCAACAAGGAATCCAACCCAAAGTAAGTAATAATGACTTCCTTATAGGAACAATTGATAATTATATTAGGACTTGCAATCGTCATTTTTGACATAAAAACTCAAATAAGTCAAGAACGCTTAGACTTAGGTATAGGACATGATGCATAAAATCTGCCTAGAATCTTGGGTAGAATTCATAAATATAATAATATATGGGGTGTCCTATTTAAAATAAGCGACTTAGGATCTATTTCCGGTATAACCGGAAATGCCCAATAGATGAAAATATTTTAGCTGAGTAGGCCCTAAGACATCTAGCAAGGTTCCAAAATTTGAAATTTTTCCTAAATTCAGTTTCTGAGATATCGATCGATGCAATTCCTGGTGGTCCACCCTGTATATCCAGGGCCGGATTTACGAATTTGCCGCCCATGGGCCCAAAGCATTTCGCCGCCCCCGCCTCACAAACGCGACAATTTGCCAGACCTAAAATAAAACTATTTGAACATCAATATCTTAAAAATAAATTTGAATAACATCTTAATAATGTCATAGCTTCATATAAACTTACTAACTATGATCTAGGAATAATGCTAATTACTGCCTACTTTTTTATGTGGAATATTTGCAGAAAATCTATGATTTCCATTTACACCTCAAGATATCGTTTCAACTGTTGAACTAAACATAGTACAATTACTGTAATCATAATTAACGGAAAAATAATTCATAATTAGAGAAAAAATTACATGTTTCGTCCTTCTTGCCGACGAGATTTAAAAAAAAATCAATTTCGTTTCTTTTGAACGTGGATTGTAACATCAGGAAATTATTTAATGATAAAACTGTTTATTGGTAGCTAAACCATTCAATTCATAGTGAAACTTTTCGAAAAGTTTAATCTCAAGTTTTCATATTTTTACGCCTAGTCAGTTTAGACATTGAGAATCGAAAATTTAACAATAATTCCAAGTTTTTGAACTTTGGTCAAGTGAATGCTACATAAAAAACGGAACAAATCTCATTTTGCAACCCTTTCCGAAGTCTGGAACATTGTTAAAATTGCAATAATAATGAATTTTGCCTTATGCTTGTGAAAAAAATTCCAAAAGTTCTGCAAACTTGGAGTTATATTAAATATATTATTTCATACCACATCAAATTTGCAACCAATTTAAGGGTACGGAACAATTTTCATTCAAAATTAACGTTTTTTTTTGATAAACTGACCAAAAAAAATTCCAAAAGTTTTGCAAACTTATAATGCATCAGAATAGATGTTTTTTAAATTTTCAACCAAGTTTCAAAACTTTTGTAATTATTTCGAGCCCATCTTTCTCGAAAAAATTACCACGAATTAAAAAAAATATAAATAAACATGTTCCGGTCATTGTAAAAGGTTGCAAATTCATACAACTGTTCAGTATATTTTTCTGAAGTATCTGTCAAGTTTGCAGAGCTTTTGAAATTTTTTTTGGTCAGTTTATTAAAGAAAAACGTTTAATGAAAAATGAAATAATATATTTAATACTACTCCAAGTTTGCAGGCCTTTCAAATGATGACATTCAACAACAACAATAATAGAGCTTCAATGTCCGTTGATTGATTAGTGTATGAATCTGAGTGAAAACAAAAATTCTGCATAAAACGCTCTTGATTTTTTTAGCAAAATTTAACAATTTGCCGCCCTGGGCCCGGGCCCATGCCTAAATCCGGCCCTGTGTATATCAACTGGCAAAAACTTCCAAGTGGCACAAAACAGAGCCTATGTCTAGGAGTGGATGCAATATATATATATATATATATATATATATATATATATATATATATATATATATATATATATATATATATATATATATATATATATGTTTGATCTATTTAAGGAAAAATGCCAACGACTACTCTGCCCAGTTATGATTTTGGCTAATTTGAACAAAACAAACCTGACATTGCCACATTATTTGTGAATCATAAAAAGTACTAATTATATACTTCTACTATTTAATCACTGTGCAAATTAAATATTTCAACCTATAAAAAGAAATAAAAGACATTTGACAAATGATTCATTTTTATTTTCATCATGTTTGCATAATCTCATTTTTGTTCTGGAAAAAAAGCAAAATGAAAAAACAATAGACAGCTTTTATATCACCTGAATTACTCTAGAACTTTCAATTTAAATTGCATCGGTGAATAGAGAAAATGGAATCCTGGATGAACATTATCTTCCAAAATAAAAATTTGGTACAGCACATTGAAAATAACAGGAAAAAATAAATTCAGTATAGAATTCTCACTGGATATTTCAAATCACTATATCCACGGGATACAGAAAATAATAACATCAAATTTAGTACTCCAACTAGCTTAAATTTATTCACACTGTTCGTTCTTGAAATAGAATAACAATATAAAAAGGTTTAATAAAAATAACAAAAATAAGTTAGCTATATACATGCAAAATATTTAAATAAAAATTAAGTGTTTTGAAGCCATCTTCAGTAAGAACATCTCAGTGTTGTTTATTTCACGATTTTCTCTTATGAGATGAACAAACTGAATGTGATAGGAAATTCCAATTTATAACGTTAAATACTGGTTGTTTCATTTGGTAAGTTTTGATTAAATAAAGCATATAATTTTAGGCTACTTCAAAAATTTTGGAATATTTTTCTTCTCATTATGAAGAGAATGTTCCAGATAATAAAAATTCAATCAATAACTGTTTAGAAAGCATCAATCCAAATATTTAAATCCTCCTTTCGCAGATTAAATTCCGATTTCCTTATATAAATAACTTATGAAAAGTCCAAATTGTAATGTATAAAAATAATTTTTCATGACTAACTTCTCTGTATTCAACAGTTTCAAACACAGAAGATTTTCTTCAGTCCTTCAGGGATGATATAAGTTGAAGGCATTCATTTTTATTTCAAAAAGACGAGCTATTCTAAGTAAAGATTCATGCAAATCTATTACCTGGAAATCTCTATTGATACACATTTGAAAAAACAATTTTGTTTCATATTTCTCAAGCACAAGTATTTACAATGCATTCAGGATCTTTCAAAACCGACTTCAGAACCTCGTTTTACTTCTCAGGATCCTTTAAGCAAAGGATACCATTCCTACTTGTCGAAGACTTAAGAACTTCTTTTAGTAGTACAAAATGACAGGAAGAGTAAAATGACAGGCCCTAGAAATATAGTTGCCACCGATAGATGATCCTCTGTCTAGAACGGCTATAGATATATTTAGGTATGACACTTTTAGCCGTAAGGATAGTAATAAATAGAATTAATTTAGTATTTTTATCTCAAAGCTAAAACTAATTTATCTAAGCGACGTCGACGTAATAGAACTCATGCTCGATAAAGGTGTATTTGATACAGCAAAATTGGATTTTTCTAATTCCTCATCTACTTGATTGTTCCTCAGCTCCTGTGTGGTGTACAGGAATTTATTCCACTCATCGTGCCTTGGATGAGCAAAACTCTGAAGAATAAAAAACATTATTTGAAGTTGTCCCTCAATAAATAAATAAATAAATATATATATATATATATATATATATATATATATATATATATATATATATATATATATATATATATATATATAATATATATATATAAAGGGTTTTCCAATAAGAGGTAACATTTTGAATAGCCAGATGTTTAGGCAGCTGTCAATTTTAAAGCTGTCATCTTTTGACATTTGACAAGTAAAAACTTTGCCATTACTAAAAATGGTACGATATACGCTTCAACAACGCATTGAAATTATTAAAATTCACTACAAAAATGGTGAAAACTTTGCAGTCACAGTTCGCAAAACTAAAGCATTTTTTGGTCATCGTGAAGCACCTTCTCGCCCGGCAATAGTGAAACTGGTGAAAAAATTTTAGCAGTTGGGACAAGTTAGTGATGTGAAGAATCGAAACCGTGTGCGTCGCTCAAGAACAGTTGAGAATATTGCTGCTGTAGCCCGTAGTGTTGAAGAAACCCCAGGTTTATCGATTCCCTGTCGATCTTTGGAGTTAGACATTCCACAAACCACATTACACCGTATTTTGCATAAAGACGTAAGTCTTAAGGCTTTTAAAATTCAGTTAACACAAAAACTCAAGCCAGCCGATCACTACAAACGTCGTATCTTCGCTGATTGGGTCCATCAAATGCATCAAAATGATCCGGATTTTCATCGAAAAATTATCTTAAGTGATGATGCCCATTTTCACCTAGGAGGTTACGTTAATAAGCAAAATTGCCGCATTTGGGCCTCAGAAAATCCAAGAATGATTGTTGAAAAGCCTCTATATCCGCAACGGATATGGTGTGGTTTTTGGGCTGGCGGTGTGATTGGACCCTACTTTTTCGAAAATGAAGCTGATGCAACCGTTACGGTGAATGGATGGCGCTACCGAGCTATGATTAATTATTTCTTATGGCCGAAATTGGAAGATATTGATGTAGACGAAATTTATTTTCAGCAAGACGGCGCAACGTGCCACACAAGCAACGAGACAATCGCAATTTTGAAAGAAAAGTTTCCTAACCGTGTTATATCGCTAAGAGGTGATCAAAATTGACTTTTTTCTTTGGGGCCACGTGAAAGATAAGGTCTATGCCAATGCTCCTCAATCGATTCAGGATCTCAAAGATGGAATTCGTGAAGTTATCGAGGACATACATCCGCAAATGTGCGAATTGGTCATGGGAAATTTTATGAAAAGGATATGGTGCTGCAAGCGTAACCGTGACGGACATTTGGCTGATATCGTTTTCAAATATTAATGGCATATCTTCCTCTTTCCAATGAAATAAATATTTATTGATTTCTTTAAAAAAACACTCGTTTTTTTTAAATATCAAAATGTAACCTCTTATTGGAAAACCCTATATATATATATATATATATATATATATATATATATATATATATATATATATATATATATATATATATATATATTAATATAAATTATATATATATATATATATATATATATATATATATATATATATATATATATATATATATATATATATATATATATATATATATATATATATATATATATATATATATGTGTGTGTATATGTTAATTCAAATATCTTCTCACAGATTTGCTGAAATTTGGCAGAGTTGTTTCTAGTGATAAGGGGCTGATTTGACCCTAACTAGATAAAAATGAATATAAACAGTGGCGTTATGGGGGAGGCAACTATAAAATTTATTGATAAAAATGAACGCCACTGACTTTAAATTAATTTCGATAATTCCCTAAGATAGAGCGACTAAAATTACAACTTTTTGGTCTTCTGGATTTTTCTCATATTCTGCTTCGTTTACTAGATAAAAAATAAAAACTATTTCATTGCATGTCCAGTTATCATACAAATTATTTTTCAACATTCCAATAATATTTGCGAACAATTCGACTAAATATAACTTAATATTTTTTATCACACAAAACATTTACAAAAACTGTTGAAAATGACCTCCAGCTTGGATGCAAGAATCCAATCTTCTCCTCATGGACTGTCAAACTCTGTCAAAAATACCAGGGTCGTTTCTAATTGAGTTGCACCCAGCAATGATTCTATTTCTCAGGTCTTCCACATTTTCCACAGGAGTAACGTAAATCAAGGACTTTAGGTGCTCCCGCAGGAAAAAATTCAGAGGTTTCAAATCCGGGGAAGGAGCAGGCCATAAGTGAGGTCCACCTCGGCCAATCCAGCGATTTCCGTATCTTAGTGTCAAAAACTCACGAGCAACCTGACTAAAATGCACTGGTACGCCATCGTGCATAAATCACATTGCATTTTTTATAATGCCAATGGTATGTCCTCCAGAAATCCAGAAAGCATGTGTTCCAAAAAGTTGCGATACACATCTCCGGTAAGTCTGTCTTCCTGGCAGGAACACCGGTCCAATTAGGCAGTCATCCACAATTCCAATTCAAACATTCAACGAGAACTGATGTTGAAAGTTATCTTCAAATATTGCATGTTTCATCACACCATAAATGGTTATTATGAGAATTTCTTATTGCGTTTCTTGAAAAACTAGCTTCATCGGTAAACAGTATCAGCATCAGTAGTTGTGGGATTTCAACCATTTTGCGCAAAAGCCATTGACAGAACGCAATACGTGGAGGAAAATCCGCAGGAAGAAGTGCTTGAACGCGTTGGATATGGTATGGATACAAGAAATTGTCCTTGAGAATTTGCCAAACAGTACCATTATTTACATTCAAAACGTCTGCAATTTTTCTAGTAGAAGTACCTGGATCTTCTTCAATCGTGTTCAGCACATCCTCTTCCAGCTCTACCGTTATTGCTGTTCTTGGTCTTCATGTTCCTCCACTTCGTTTGAATGTGCCCGTTTCATGAAGGCGTCGATGGATGCTTTCGAAAATTTTTCTATCAAGGACAATATGATAAGGAAAACTTTCAGTGTACAACCGCCTAGCTTCTAATGCATTGCCATCAGCAAGACCATAAATAAAGTGCATGTCGGTCATCTCGGTATTCGTATAGCAATTCATGTTACGGAACTTCAAACAAATTTGATTGATAGATAGACATAGACAGATAGATACAAAATGATTGACATTCGAATAACACCTGAAGTCATTGTTGCAAGTGGTCACTTTCAACAGTTTTTGTAAATTTTTTGTACGATAACTGGACATGCAATAAAATAGTTTTATTTTTTATCTAGTAAACGAAGCAAGATATGAGAAAAATCCAAGAGACGAAAAAGTTGTAGTTTTAGTCGCTCTATCTCAGGGAATTATCGAAATTGAATTAAAGTCAGCAGCGTACATTTTTATCAATAAATTTCATAAAATTGCCTCCCCCATAACGCCACTGTTTATATTAATTTTTATCTAGTTAGGGTCAAATCAGCCCCTTATCATTAGAAACAACTCTGCCAAATTTCAAGTAAATCCGTGAGAAGATATTTGAATTAATTTAAGAAAACATTATTTAAAAGAAAAACTTTAACACTCTGTATCTTGGAAACAATGCATTTCTAGACCTACATTTATGGTAACTTTTTTCATAAAATGATCTGAGGAATCAACCCCTTAATCATTGCCGCGTCTTTTATATATATATATATATATATATATATATATATATATATATATATATATATATATATATATATATATAAAAGACGTTTGAATGTTGTGAGATATAAGTTAGTTGAGCCTGTACTAAAGCTGATATATTCAGAAAATTTTGAATCTCAAATTTTTTATGGCATTTTACTGGTGTAATAGTTGTTCATCCAATTAGAATCTTAGTGGACCAGACAGAAGTGGGTTATCCGGACAATCTTTCATATGAAGAGTAGAACAGTCTGTCGACGTATTTTCAAGAAAAATGGTTTTATGACATTGAGTAGACTTTACATATACAGTGATGGGCAAATGTGTGGAACCAAGTAAATATCTCTGGAATTATTAGATATCAAAATGAAATTTGCCTATTTGTTTTCATATTTTTTAACAATTTTGAACTTCCGGTTTTACCGGAAGTAATGTCGATTTTAAAATTTGCAATGGAACACCCTGTATATTATTTTAGTTTCTGATGAAACATTTTATTAGGAATAAGAAAATATCGGGTTCAATATTTTTTATTTCAATACCTATCGAGATATTAACAGAAAAATAACTAAGGAAAGGAATACACAATGAATTTCATGGACTACTAGCTACCATCAAATGTTTCCTTTCCTTAGTTACTTTTCTGTTAATATCTCGGTAGGTATTGAAATAAAAAATATCGAACCCGATATTTTTGTATTTGTAATAAAATGTTTCATCAGAAACTAAAATAATATACAGGCTGTTCCATTGCAAATTTCGAAATCGGCATTACTTCCGGTGAAACCGGAAGTTCAAAATTGTTAAAAAATATGAAAACAAATAGGCAATCTACTGTAATATCCACCTTCAAAATTTTATTTTGATATCTCTAATAATTCCAGAGATATTTACTTGGTTCCACACATTTGCCCATCACTGTATAACTGCATAATGTTCATCCAACAGGATAATCGATAATAGTGCCTACCACCTTCATTTGGATCTTTATCAGATCTAGACAACAACTTTGAAATTTTAAATGGCACTATAGGGCAAATGATACATGGTATGAAACCTTTTTTGATAATGGCTCTGAATTCGTTAAAAAAATTAGTGTTCAGGAAAAGACACGAATTTTTCATTTTCAAATTTAAAATTATTCATTGAGATCCAAAATTTATCACAATACATGCTAAAACTGCGCATACCCCTCAAATATGAAATTATTGGTTTTTGCAAGTCAACACCGATAATCTAGGGATACTGGAATATCTCACCTCTGCTACATCGTACACCCAAATTTTTCCTTGATTATCTCCAACTGTCACATGTGTACCAGAAGGAGTCCATGAAACTTTATTCAAAGCGGGACACCCTTCCACCATAATACTAGCAGCTGGTACTTCGGTGTCTTGGTTTAGGTTCCACAAGTCGAGTCTTCCGCTACCGTCAACTGCAGCAAAAAGGGCTGGATTCGTCGGTGACCACTTGACGTCTAGAACGTAGTCGCCGTTATCTTCAAATGAATATATCGGTTTCGTATCCTATAACATCACAATTGCAACGGTTTAAATAATGAAACACTTTTGATATTATGCATTAGAGATCTTATATCAACATTGAAATAAGAAAATCTGATTTAAAAGAGCGAATTACTAATTAATATTTTGAATTTGAATCTAATATTTTCAAGAACACTTCAGCAATATATGTGGATGAATATTGGGAAACAGTAATTAATCCCAAACAAAAACTATTTATTAAAAAAATATACCTTGATAAAACTTTAAAAATTGGAAATTAAATAACATAATAATATTTATTCGTTTCAAACCGATCCATACAATGTAAATATATAAATATAAAAAGGTCAATCAAAATATTAATGCGCTTAATCTTACTTATTGGTATTTTTACAATTAGAAATTTAGGAATAATAAATATCAGATCCCAATTATTTGAAGGTATACTTTCGTATAATCGATTTTGACACTGAATGAATATAAACTCTATAATACAAAATAATGAACAATTAATTAGAAATCTTTCTGTTTTTACAAAAAAACACAGACGGACCTTGCCATAAGAATCAATAGAATAATAATATACAAAATTTAGAGACTTTGTTATTATATAGGTTAAAGTCCAGCGATACTCAAACTGCGGCCCGCCAGGCTTTTGAAAGTGGCCCACCCGTTTTAACTCCAAATTCTATTAACCAATTAACTATTTAAATTTCCGAGGAAATAATGGGCGCAGTTTTTTTCTTTACGTCAAGAAATGATGCTGTTTTTACAGCAAAATGATAAAAATTATCCTACACTGCAAAATAACACCACCATTTGTTAGCTTTTCTATGCGACATAACTGAGAAACTCACAGCCTTAATCAAAGCTTGTAAGGTGAAAACAAAATAATTTCACGAATGGCAAATATGCTATCATAGAAAAACTAAGTATCTATTACGAAGTAATTCAAAACAAAGTACTTTAAAATACTTACAAGTGTTACACAGGACTGTATTGATATTTTCGAAGAAAACTGTTTGATAATTTCAAATTATATATCTGCACTATCAGACGAATTTAAAAGATTTAAGAAAAATTAAAAATTTGCTACTGCTTGTAGAAACATTATGGTACTTAGAGCCGATAAGTATTTCACAATTGGCTTCAGTTTTGGATTGTAATTATGCTTGTTTGACGAGTTCATTGAAATAAAGAATGATCGTCTCGTCAAAGAGACGAGAGAGAAGATGGAGTAGGTACGCTGAATTTTGGACAATTTGCCCGAACAATTTAAGATTGTGAAAAAATGTGATCCAATTCTGCTTACGTTGTTTTGCATCGAAATATCTTTGTGAATCATCTTATTCCAACATGAAATATGCAAAGGACGTATATAGAAACCGACTTACGGATTCTCATTTCGATGACATTAAAATGTTCCCAATATAATCAATAAACAATTAAACGTAATAGGTTTTTTACCAAAACCTAAATAACATGTGATTTAAGGCCCCTACACACGGACGTTGATGTCTTAACACATCAACGTGCATGCAAGAACGTGCAACCAATAACGTTAATGTGGATGTAAAAATACCAACGTTTTTGGATGCACACTCCGGATGAACGCCTCGTTGATGTTTTCTGAATCGCTTGAATTTTTGAATGCGCATTCAAATGAACACGTGCATCTCTCAACGTGTGGAGGCGATTCACCGATGTTTGTGCATTCTTAAAGCAGTGATTGCGGTTAATCTTTATTTTTATTTCTATTTTTCTTTTCAAGAGCATAAGTACACGCCACTGTCACAAGAGCTAAACATTCTTCTTCGAACAAAACTATGGTTTTGTTCGAGCGTGTGTACGCAATCTGCGTTTTTGGTTGCGCGTTTTTGGATGCACGTTGATGTATTAATACATCAATGTCCGTGTGTAACCCGCTTTATGTAGGTAGCGGCCCGCACGACACAAATAAAATCTGAAAGTGGCCCAAGAAAAAAAAAGTTTGAGTATGGCTGGGTTAAACATTTGAATTTCAAAACATGTGAGTGTTATAGTAAGTTATGGTCCGGTTACCTTCAGACTCCAGAGTTTGATGGTCCAGTCGATCGAAGAAGTTAAAAACATATGCGAAAAGTCGATACCGCCTTGCACAGCGTTTACGCTGATACCCGTGATGGGTCCCTGATGGCCTTCGTACACGTCTGTAACTCCGGCTTTAGCCCCATGTCTGCAGGCGGAGTACGCGGCCCCCTCTTCGCTGCCAACCACGAAATTGTTGACATCGGAATGGGGAAAATCTAAACAAGTCACAGCCACTGGTTTGGATTGCACTTTGTGCAGGTCCAGCGTTTCTTGGGGTTGCCCCAACATATCGAGAGACCACGAGCAAAGCCTTCCATCTGTTGAGATGCTGATTAGGTTGTGCGCGTTGGTCGTGCCCACTACGTTCATGCAGTAAACCGGATGCTGAAAAGAATGAGAAAAAAAAATGAATAAATGGATGAAATAAATTATAAATGGAGAAAATAAATCATAAATGGATGAAACAAATGAATAAATGGAGGAAATAATAAAAAATATATAAACAAAGAAAATCAGACTCTAGTTTAACTCACGCCCCACCGAGTAGGATGCCAGTAGAAGTACAACCAGCACTTTATTCGCCATGTGATACCCATTTCACCTTCAATATCTGTTTTTGAAGTATTATTATAAGTCTAACTAACATTAAGTTATTTTGAAAGATTGGGAAGTTCATAAAAGGACTTTACCTAAATCATTTTTACTGAAGCAGCATTATATGTCAAACTAAATTTAAATTATTTTGTAACATTCAAAAGTTCATTTAATATAAATAATAATAGTTCTTCCTCAGATTCTAAGGTTTTCTTTTTGTTAGTTTCTACCAGGAAAAATATTTTTTTTACACCCTTTTGTTTCTGTTTTCCATGTGTATAAAAAAACCCACTCTTATCAATGAATATACCTAAATATTCGAATTCATAGACTTCCTCTAATAAAACGAAATCCATTAAATTTTCTGGCGTATTGCAAATAACCTATTTATTTGTCAAAATCATATACTACTACCTTATATGGATATATAGTTTCTAATGTACTCTCATTTTGAAATCGTTGCCTCAAGAGTTTAAGGAGCTGCTACAGAACAGGGATGAAGTATTTTAAATTAACATACTTACGGTATGAGCAGTTGCAGACAGTGGTGTCCTTTGTATGGGAGTTCTCTTCTGAACCCTATTATCCCATAGTACGATCTGACCAGAATAAGTACCACCCAAGATTAAGTTTGGGTGAAACCGCGCAAAAGTGGTCGAAAGTACGGAACTTTGACAATGGAAAATATATTCCGGAGTTGTCTTTTTAAATTTGGTATTCCAGATCAATACCACCCCGTCCGGATCGTTAGGCGCCTCCTCGTTATTGTTGTACGCAGACAATAGGAGCTCGGGGTACTGGGGGCACCAATCCAAGGCTGTAACTACCCGGTTTTTGGTCCACCTTTCATCGAAGAATGTCCTGTTAAACGAGACGCACTGGTGCGATTTTTCGTCCCTAAAAACCGAAAGCAGAGAAATTCGATGAAACTCAAGTAACAAGTTCGAAGGTGTCAGAACACATTTAGTGTGTTATTTCAAATATATTTCATTTGATTCTATATTTTGAGAATTAACTATCTACTCCACAGTGTTATTTTTATTCTTTCAAGTTCATATCTTATTCTCATTTTCGAAGAAATATATGCCATTTTAGATTGCTAGGAACTTCTAGACATCAACAAGGCCCCTGTGATTATCAATTTCCTTTAAGTAACAGTTAATTGCCAATAGGTAGTAAAACACAAACGACAAACGCATCTGGAACGTATTGATTTAAAAAACAAAAACATTTCCACTAAATACATAACAAAAATTAAAGCATAAAATAAATAAAAACTGTGAATAGAACGAAAACATTCTTGAATAAAGCTCAAGAGAAAAATTTCAAAAGGAGACAAAATATAATATGGGATAAACACCAGAATTTCTAGAGATGTATTTCAAGCAATTGGTAATAGACTCTTGGATATAGTGAACACTTCAGTCACGTATGGTGAGTTCCCTGAGGTATGGAAGACTGCGATAGTTATTCCAATACAAAAGGTTCCTGACACTCAGGTTTGTGAGGAATTCAGAGGAATTAATACAGTTCCGGTGTTTGAAAAGATACTAGAACTTGTGATAAAACAACAACTTATAGATTTTTGTAACAGAAATGAAGTATTATGCGGCTCCCAATCTGGTTTTCGTGCGCGACACTCATGTGAAAGTTCAATTTTGAAAGTGTATGATAGGTGGGTTAGGGAAATCGATAAAGGTAAAATAATATTAGTGGTTTTTCTAGACTTTCAAAGAGCATTTGAGACTATAGATAGAACTTTTTTGATAAAAAAATTACGTAAAATGGGACTGTCGGAAAATGTCATAAAATGGTTTAGTTCCTATTTGAAAAAATAGATCTCAAAAAGTTAAATTTAATAATTCGATATCGACATCTAGAATTAATGAATATGGAGTTCCACAAGGAACGGTGTTAGGCTCTCTATTGTTTATTTTGTATGTAAATGATGTTAAGAAAAAGAATAGTTATTTAAGTTTTTCTATGTATTTAGGAACCTAACCTATTTTGAAGATATAATAATTAATTATAACGTCTATGGTTTTAATGTGTGCATGTAACGTATGAAGAGGAAATAAAATATATTAAAGTTCTTGTTTAATTAATACAATCACGCTCCATCAAAATCCACTCTGCTCATCAGGTTATAGGCCCAGGTCACGGCAAACTAATTTTGGAAATATTTTGCTGGAATTTTACAAATTGAAAAACTAATACGGAAAGCACACACCAGAAGAGGATGGAAGCGGAAAAATACAGAATATGCCAATTTGATGGTAAAAATTTTGGAAGTTTTAAATTTAGACTGGATGCATTGCAGCATGATCTCAAAAAATTCACGGAAAATGACATAGACTTTTTAACCATTAACAAAACAGCTGAAGAAAAGGCTGATTTGGTACTCCAAGAAAAGAAATGTAAGGCTATTATTATTAATCATATCTAGGACGATCAGCTGGAACACATTAAAGATCGGAAATCAGTAAAAAGCATAATTGACACACTTAAGTACATATTTGATAGGAAAACTATATCGAGTCAATTGTTCTTGAGGAAGAAATTGCTTACAATGAAATATCAAGATAATGATGACATTGAAAGGTACTTATTACAGTTCGACAAGCTAATAAGGGAATTGAAAGATTCTGGAGTGAATGTAGAAGAAGCAGACGCTGTTTGTCACCTATTGTTGAGTTTACCCAAATCATATGAAGCAGTAGTAGCAGCTTTGGAGACAATTGACCAGAAAAAACTCACATTAGATTTTGTTAAAGCCCGTTTACTGGATGAAACGAATAAACGTAAACTCACTGGACGTTCAAATGTTGCACAAACCTCCAACGCTTTCCATACACAAGCGAATTACAAAATACAGTGTCATAATTGTGGAAGGTTTGGACACAAACGATCCGAATGCAGGAAAAAGCAGTATCACAATTCTCAAGGGGGAAATTTCAGTAAAAATTCAAAAACCCAAGGAGGATATCGTGGAATGTCCAAGGCTAATACTTGTGAAACACATACAGAGGATTCCAATGAAGAAATTTGTTTTATTGTAGGAAATGAAGACTCAGAAGTGATTGGGAATGATCGAAGAATAGAATGGTTTTTAGATTCAGGTGCTACAGAACACATGATTAATAATGAAAATTATTTTTACAGCTCGAAATTATTGCAAACTCCAATAGAAATTGCAGTGGCTAAGGATGGAATAAAGTTGAAGGCAACAAAAAGAGGAATAATCAAAATGTCTAACAATACGAAGATTATAAACGTGATGGAAGTATTATTTGTTCCAAATTTAAAACACAACTTAATGAGTGTCTGTAAGTTGGAAGAAAAGGGATTCCAAGTAATTTTTGGACAGGGAAGAGCCATTATCAAACAAAATGACCAAATACATCTAGAAGCACAAAAAGGTATGAAATTATATAAAATAAATCTTCCATTTATAACTGAAGGGATGGCTTCACTTGTTCGGCCCATGAAAAATGAAACTATGTTATTATGGCATAGAAGGTATGGCCATTTAAGTAAGTCTAGTATGAATGATTTATTGAAGAATGATATGGTTGAAGGTATACGAGGTGATTTAATATGCGAATTTCAATTATGTGAACCTTGCATCAAAGCCAAGCAAACAAAATTACCCTATCATACTGTTGATAAACCACGGTCAAACAGACCATTAGAACTGATTCACACAGATGTTTGTGGACCTATTAAACCAGAAACCAATGAGGGTTATAAGTACATAATAACGTTCATTGATGATTTTGCCCATTTTGTAACTGTTTTCCTATCTAGAGAAAAGAATTCTGTTTTTAAGTACTTTAGACAATACAAGGAAGCATGTGAAACCCAATTTGAGAGAAAAATATCTAGATTGAGGATGGATAATGGAGGGGAATATACATCAAATGACTTTATGGATTTCTGTAACGAACATGGAATCAAGATGGAATATACTGTCCCCTACAACCCACAACAAAATGGGGTAAGTGAACGTTTTAATCGAACATTATTAGAAAGAGCCAGAGCTATGATCTCAGATAGTAATCTATCAAAGAATTTTTGGGGCGAGGCGGTACGTACTGCAGCATATCTGATGAACCGATCACCTTCCAGAAGTTTATTCGTAGAAAAATATAAAACGCCTGCAGAATTGTGGTATAATAAAAAGCCAAATGTCAAAAATTTGAGAGTTTTTGGATCTATTGCATATCATCATATACCTGACTGCAAAAGGGGAAAATTAGATGATAAATCTGAGAGGATGATAATGGTTGGATACAGTACAAATGGATATAGATTGTGGAATCCAAATACTAATTCCATCATAGTTTCAAGGAATGTAATATTTGATGAGGATATTAATATCAAACGAGAAATTGGAATTATAACAACATACAATAATGAAGAACCAAAAGAAGTTGACGATGTAATAGATAATAGTAGAAGTGACGACAATATTATTTTGGTTGAATCAAGCAGAAATGTTGATACAAAAAGAAAGGTCAAACCTCCTGTATGGCATAAAGATTATGTAACCAACAATAATTATGATAATGACAGTGAGGAAACATTAATGGTCTATGCATTGAATGCAGAACAGTATGTTGAAACAAATATACCTGAAACATTACATGATATTGAAAATCACCCAAGCAAAGAAGAATGGACTGAAGCAATCAATGAGGAACTGCAATCAATGGAAAGAAATAAAACCTGGACCATGGTAGATCCACCAATGGATAGAAAAGCGATTGACTGCAAATGGGTTTTTAGTGTCAAGAGAAATGACAGAGGTGATATCATTAGGTATCGAGCTAGATTGGTTGCTAAGGGATGCTCACAGAAAAGTGGTGTAGACTTCTACGAAACTTATTCACCAGTGACGAAGTTAAGTACTCTGAGGACAATTTTATCAGTTGCTAATGAGAAGAAAATGTCAATTCATCATATGGATGTGAAATGTGCGTTTCTTTATGGTACTTTGAAAGAAACTATCTATATGAAACCACCACCTGGATATGCCAGTAATGGAAAAATATATAAGCTGAACAAAACTATTTATGGTCTCAAACAATCATCTAGAGAATGGTATAAAACATTGACGGATCATTTAATTAATTTTGGTTTTTCAATTGCTGAATCAGATAAATGTTTACTAACAAAATTTAAGGATACATATGTTATATATTTGATAATGTACGTTGATGATTTGCTCATAGTTAGTAATGATAATGAGTGTTTAACTACTTTAAAACAATATTTAAAAACAGCCTTTATAATGAAAGATCTAGGTGAAGTAAATTATTTTTTAGGTATAAAAGTTGTTAGAGATATACCGAATCAAATACTTGAATTAAGTCAAACAAATTTCATTGAAAGATTATTAATTAAGTTCAATATGGAGCATTGTCATGGACAGTTGACACCAATGGAACTCAAACTAACTTTAGGCATTGATCATGATGTTGATTCAGAGAGCGTTTCCAATTATGATAAGCCATTTAGAGAACTTGTTGGATGTTTGATGTATCTTTCTTTAACTACACGAGCTGATATATGTTTTGCAGTATCATATCTGAGTAGATATCAGTCAAAACCTAGTATCTTACTTTGGAAATATTTGAAAAGAATTTTGAGATACCTCAAACATACAATAAATCTAAAATTAGTATATAAGGTTTTTTCGGAAGAGAATATTTTACAAGCATTTTGTGATGCTGATTGGGCTAATGAATCTTATGATCGGAAGTCCACTTCTGGATTTGTGATTAAGATTTATGGCAATACAGTTCAATGGGTATCACGAAAACAAAAGAGTGTGGCATTGTCTTCTTGTGAAGCTGAATTTATTGCACTTAGTATTACTATTCCAGAAATATTGTGGATGCAAAACCTATTGTTAGATCTAGGTATAGTAGAAAATGTAATACCATCTCAAATATATGAAGATAATCAGGGTGTTATTCACATTGTTAAGCAAAATAAGTATGAGAACAAACTTAAGCATATATCTATCAAGGTGAATTTTGTTCAAGATATTTATATTAAAAAATTAATGAACATTACATATATTAGTTCATGTGAACAAGAAGCAGATTTGCTTACTAAATCAATTGGTCGAATTCAATTTGAAAAATTAGTTTCTTTACTGGGTTATGTGTAAAGGAAAGAAAAATTTATCAAATTGTGGAGGGGTGTTAAGAAAAAGAATAGTTATTTAAGTTTTTCTATGTATTTAGGAACCTAACCTATTTTGAAGATATAATAATTAATTATAACGTCTATGGTTTTAATGTGTGCATGTAACGTATGAAGAGGAAATAAAATATATTAAAGTTCTTGTTTAATTAATACAATCACGCTCCATCAAAATCCACTCTGCTCATCAAATGACATTGTTAAATATGTAAGAAATTCTGAGATCTCAATGTTTGCCGATGACACAATTCTTTATGTAACGGGCGAGGATATTACATTTATGTCACAATTACTGCAAATTGACTTAGATAAGTTATATATGGTTATGCGACAACAACATGAAAATTAATGTTAAAAAATCAAAATTTATGATTGTTGGCAGTGAATACAAGATAAAAAATTTAAGTGAAACTGACCTAAAAGTAAAAATTAATGCAGAAGTAATTGATAGAATAGATAAAATGAAGTATCTTGGCATAATAATTGACGAAAACTTCAATTTAAAAGCGCAAGCAGAGTACATTGCAAATAAGATGTCAAAAAAAATTAGCCTTTTATACAGATTAAGAAGTAAAATTGATATGAACACAACCTTATTATTGTTTAAGACATTGACACTGCCTCACATTGATTATTGTTCGTCACTTTTATTCAATCTACAAAAAAATTGTATTGATAGATTGCAGAAAATACAAAATCGGGGTATGAGAGTAGTACTAAAATGTAACAAAAGTACACCTATTAAAAATATGTTGTCAGCATTACAATTAATGAGTGTAAATCAGAGAATAACTTATGGAACATTAGATTATATATATAGGATAAAACAAAGAATGTTACTTAATTATCTAAGAGAAAATTTGCAGTTTGTTAGTGAATACCATGATTATCAGACCAGACATCGAAACGACTTTCAAATAGATACCTATAGGACACATAGTATGTATAAATCCACGATGAGTAGGGGGCTTGTATTATACAATAAACTGCCCATAAATATAAAGTACTGTCAGAGCTACCGAGATTTCAAGAGATACTTGATGGAGTATACTTTTGAAAACTATTTGTAATAAATTAAATGTAAACTGTTAGTTGATAATAGCTTTGTGCTAAATAAAGATTATTATTATTATTAATCTCGTTTAAAATAAGTTCTAGAAGAGGTTTCAAAAATTATTGAAATCTAATTTCGCTATAACTATATCGAGATTCATCAATCCTTCCAGCGTATTAACGCTGGTTGTGTTTGTGTTAGAAGAACAACGTGTTTTAAAGAGTATTTAGAACGCAATGCAAAGTACTATTGCCATACAAGAATCAATTTTTAGTAGTAAGTATTTATATTTAATCAATCATTAGAAAAATACATTTGGTTTTAACGATTACTATGATTGAATTTATGAGGCGGCGTTTCACCATGCGATGGTTTCATCAGGTTGACATTCAATACTAAAATTTCGAAATCTCAGTTCACACAAATTGTAGTACCGCAGCATGGAAGGATCATTCAATTCTTTTTGTTAATTCAATAAATTATCAGAATTCTTATGGTTTCCTAAAAATATTTTCGAAACTCATGTTTTAACATAAAAATTTGGAATCTGGGGGCGACCATGCCGCGGAGGAAGGTAATACTCACATTCCATCTTCACCCAATCCGCCACTATAATCCGTATAAATATCGATAGATTCGCATAACGCCCTTTCCATTATCCTTCCGGCCCTATCGATAAAGTGTTGGAAATCTTCAGAAAGGATAATCATCTGTTTCTCTTCTTCGCTGAGCTCCCTCACTGAAATGAAATCTAAGATCATCAAATAATTCCGCCAAAACGCATATTTATAACTTGCCATTTGAAAACGAAAAGAAATAAATAGCTCCTGAGAAAAAAAATTCTCAAATCAATTGACTACGTGCTGTCCTAAATGAGCATCAGGAATTATTTTCGATGTTTTACAGAAGGTAAGATGAGTATTTACTTATCTAGAAGCACTACAATGACAGTTTTCGAGTTCAAAATTTACCGTCAAATAATTCAATGGCAAATTTCATCTTATCCAAATCGAAATGAACAGGTATGGGTTTATGACTCACGGAAACTGTGCTTCTTTTTTTATGTTCAAAATTGTCAATAAAGGACAGCTACTACCAAGGTGTCCAATTTGAAACATATGGTCTTCCTTACCGAGTGAAAATTATAGAAAAGTGATGAGCTCGCCACGATTTGTAACAATACTATGTTCAAAATTGTCAATAAAGGACAGTACAAAGGTATAATTCTGTTAATTATTCAGAATAACTTACCCTCCTTGATCTCCTGCTTGGCCTGCTCCTGTTCCACGGCAGTGATGGCCGGCTGCACCTCCTTGACTTGAGGTAGCCCGTGCGGCAGAATTCCGGGCGGCAGCTTACTGCCGAACCCGCCAATGTGCGGCAGGCTGCTCTCCTCGTCCTCGCCTTGGCCATCGTCATAGGTCAAAACTGTGGTGAATAAGGGGTACGTTCTTGCACGCATTCAGTCACGCACGCACATTCATTCACTTGAACTTATTTATACCGTGATAGCATCATCACGGTAATATCTAATTGAGCCACATTTAATAATAGTTAGGTAAGCAACAGCGGTTAGCGAGATATGAATAGCAACGAGAAGAGTGAAAAGTTTCGAAGCTCGTCTTCATATGGAACTACTTTATGTCAAACGCAAAAACTAATAAAGAGAATACGTTTAGAATGAACTTGTGTATCTACGATTTTGCAATGAATTTATCTTCTTTTTCCACCTGATAAATAGGTTTTCGCATCACATTTCTCGAAGTTTTAACAAGGGAAGCAGTCAAAATATCACATTCCTCACATTATGAAGAGTAACGAAATTGAAGCATTAATTATTTCTATCTATTCATATCAAAGTTCTAAAGCCAACCACTTCGCGGTCATTGTTACGTCAATTATTTTTGTTATTCTGTACATAAGTGGAAACAATTCAAAATCACAGTACCTCCATATTGAATTGTACTTCATCCATCTTATGTTATTTTTTAACAAAGTAAACTTTACTCATAACTTTGTACGAACCAATATTTATTCCAGCTAGATTCAGTTCTGGGTACTATGAATTCATTTCCCATAAAATGGGTACATTGTGACACTACTGGAAGATATAATATAGATAGATTTGAAATTTGAATGCTATTTCATTTTTCGAGTTCTCAGAAAACATGAAACAATAATTTTATAGTGTGAGATGATAAAATATTTTGAATACAAAAAAATTCGATTATGAATATGTTTCAGTCACTTAAGAATACTAAATCAATTTATCTAAATATACCTAAGATCGAGCGATTCAACGAGTTTTCACTTAACATTTGATAAACTATGAACCCAAGGATGATTCTCATATTACATTGTGATGGATGTGTGATTTATGAGAAACGCACAAATCTCTAAATTACATCTTATTGAGAATAATTTCTTCTATTAATGAAAAAAACTAATAAATTTAAGTACTAAAAAATTTTAAATTTCAATAGATCTTATTGGATCAAAATCTACATTTGAGAGAGGAGAAGCTGCTCTAAGAAAAACCGCACACAGTGAAAGAAATTTCAATATAAAGGCTAATAAAAAAAATATTGGATATTACTTAATTCAAGTCAATATTCTGGTGGCATCACAGTAAACACGTTTTAAGTGTACTGTACAAAATAATCAAGGAGTTACTAATCAAGCAACAATAACTAGTTCAAATTGATTATATCAAACAACAAAGCGATGCTGCTATCGTGGATACGTATTCTTATTATTCTCACGTCTTCTTTTATCATATCATCGGTGACTACTGGTACTTACTTAACTTAACTTAGTTTCGATCAGAAGCAAAATGACAAGAAATGGAAAAACAGAACAGGATAGATGATAATCCGATGCTTATGTGTATCCCATGCTCCTTCATACCTAGTTTAATTATACTCAGCTTATTTATTAAAACCCTTAAACAATCATTCGCTTATGTTATTAAGATCAACGGAATAAGTGCATGCATCTACAGAAAAATAACCAAGATTATTCCAGGCGAGGCTTAGTAACTTTTAGCAACATGAACTCGATGAAGTTTTTCCGAACGACAAATTGTTGTTGAATTATTGACACTTGACATCGACTTGCTGATTTCAGAAAACAATCGAACATCATATATCAAAATTACCTTCTTAATCTTCCGTTCCAACTACCGTTTGATTTTTGACTACTACAAAAGATTTCATCTTGAGGCTTCAATTACCTTTGAGATTTTTCTTGTGTGATAACTACGTTTAAGGAAAAATAAAAATTTATATTGAGCATTCAATACGCCATTGATGTAATTATCTTACTACTTCGCAATCTCATATTCGATATTCAAGAAGTTTGAATTATTTTTGTAAGTTTAGTATTGAATTATATATAATGGTTATTTATGTACCAAGTGCGTTATATAGATCCTAACGCCCGGAGGGTAACATTCGGCCCGAGGGATGAATGTTGCCCGATGGCCGTTAGGATCTAGTAAGTGAACCCTATACAAATAGTAACACCTGGCAATATTGCATTCTACAAGGGTATTCTGAAAACTCGGTGACTTTTAAAAATTAACGATATTTGTATGTCAATTTATTTTTTGAAAAAAATTCTTATCCCTCCGGAACATATTTACCATAAAACTCCTGAAAATACTCATTTGCCTCAGCAATAATCTGACCACTTGAGATCAAGTTTTCTGTCCTCCAAACCAATTCTTCATGTTAGAAAAAAGAAAAGTCAATGTTATATCTGGCTAATAGGGTGGATAAGATAGCAATTCGTGAACGCAATTTTGCTGATCCAATTCCACTTTTAAGAGTTTCTCCTCACTCAATTTAGTAATTGGGAATGAGCTAGTACATCATCGCGATAAACATGCGCTTTTATGCACAATGAAGAGTACTCGTTCAGTCGGTAACTTCACAATATGTCGGATTTCACGAATTTTAAACAGCGGTCTCCAAGCACAATATCATGAATTTATCAATATTTTTTTTTGGAAAGTGACCTCTATTGGGCGTTCAGAATGCTCAGCATCAACGACACGTTCAAATTCAGTGAATCATTTGGAAATCATGTCGTAAGATGTAGCCAGATTGTCCATAATACTGTTGAGTATATTTTCAGCTTTAAGATGTGAGAAGTATTGCTATAAAGCGAAATAAACTGATGCTTCTCCAAGATACTAAAGAGACACTGCCATACCTACCTTAAAGACTGAAAGAGACTTCTAACATTTTTCCAAACAACAGAGTAATTTTAAACATATTATACTCATTAATGTAAGATTATAGTAAAGGAGCCCGAGATTCTAAATGGGAGTTTACTCGAGTGTCGTGGGGACCTAATGGATTGTGAAGATTAGATGCTAAAATTTAAAAAAAGGTTATATGATGTATCTGCCGGTTTGCATGGTGGAGGTGATCGTACGAAGAGGTTGAAAATTAGAAGAAAAAATAACTTATTCGAGCGCGTCAGATATTCAGAAGGGATGTTAAGTAAACCCTAAAGGAGGTTCTATTCAAAAGACTGACGATTTGGATGGGACCAAAACTAATGGTCAATATTCGAAAATGCAAACAAAAAATGTGACATTTCGTTCAAAATGAAAAAAAAATTAACCGTGCTCGAGAATATCCAGGTGACGTTTTCTCTTTGCAACTTTCCGAGTCTTCTATTTCCTTATGTCACGTGCAATTCGTCAGATTAGTGAAATGCATACTCTTCTGCATGTAATTAACTCACCTTACCTTAATCTAACGCGCTCGAGTTTGTCTAATGTTCAATTTTTACTAATCTGATCGTCTGTCGTAGCCGTACCCCCCTATATTAAGGATTCATGTATGGCGAGGGTACTTAACAGAGTGCAAGGTTTCTCCTTATATGTTATTCTGCCGCGCTTGAGTCAATACCAAAATTCTCGCTTGGGCTCCCCTACTATTAGACCTGGGTACAATTAATTGAAACTTTCGATTGGGCCACCACCTAGTGGAAAGTCACCGACTTATCAGACCACCCTTGTACAAAAAAAAAACATCAGGAGCGAACCTTGAAGTTTGGCCGCAAAATAATTTTTTCTAATTCTCTTTGATCCAAAACTGGATTGGTTACCCCTGTTGAGCTGTTTGATCTCACAGGAAAATAATCGAACTTCCCAAGCGCAGTATTCGATCGTAGGACAATAATTTACAGTGTTGTCAGTTACTAAAAGCGATCCAGCCGATACAAGCAGGACAATAATAATAAGAGAAAAAGCTGGCTACTAAGCGAGTGTAAGGTGAAATGGTGCCAATTAGTTCTTTGGACGAGGATCGGAAAAGCCACCTACCTGTGAACTCGTCCTCCCATTCTAAACCCGGATTTAGATTGTACTCGTCTTGAGAGGAAAGAAACATGTATCAGTAGGAATAGATTTAATTTCAGGTTCTAATTCTGCTAATTCAGAGATTTAGAAGGTTTCGTTTCGAGAAAAAAAAGAAACGAATTAAGGCGTTGGAATATTTTGAAATCATTTTTGACCAAGTGAACTGAATTTTATATGCACAAAATACCTACAAATAATCTTCACAAGAAGGTGAATGCATGCAGTTTAGTTTGTGTTAGGTGTTTTAAAATTGTTAGTAAGGCTAGCACACGAAGAAGAATACAATGTCATCCCCGTGAAGTGGGGAAATGAATCCATAGTTAATGTTCTATTACTTATATTTGAATTTTACATGGAAAAAAAGGGTGGGTCCGTGTATGACATGTCCCAAGAAAACAAATAGATAAATCAAATCATGAAAAATATACAAGTTGACGACGGGCAATTTAATATGCTACATCAAAAAAAAACAGGAGAATTCTTCATAATTAAAAAAATTATCAAGTTTCCAAGGGAGCCGGTTATATGTATTCCCCGACGAGAATTCTACATTCAGAATTCAACAGTGAATTATAGAAATTTTCAAGTCACCCTGACTCTAAATCTACATAAAGTGAAGAAGGAAAATTCTTCAACAATTCTAAAAATTATCAAACAACTTTCCAAGGGACTTGACGGTTTCTATAATTCACTGTTGCATTGTGAATGTAGAATTCTAGTCAGGGAATACATAACCAGTTCCCGTGGAAGTTGTTTGATAATTTTCAAATTATAGAAGAATTTTCCTTGTTCACTTTATGTAGTAAAATGGATAAATGATTTACAAATATATACTCTGTCAAATACATACATCCAAAATCGGCTGATTTGAAAATATTTTCAATTCTCCGCTTCACTGCAAACAAGAGCGGTGTAAACGAAATGATGAATTGGTACCAATATTTTTTTGTTGAAATAATATTCTGCCTAAAATATGTCCTATTAAAATAATCAAGTCATGAACAAATCAATACAGAAATAACATTTCAAATCGTCTGAGATTAAATTGATACGATTTTTCTTACACGTGATTTATTCTATATTCAACCAAGCTAACTGATTTTGGATGATAATCGCTTGGTGAAACATGATTAATAGTGATAATAAAAGTAAACACTTTGCTTAACGTTTCATGATATAGGTATTCAAAATTATAACAAATATTCAACATAATTTGGGTAATTAACTCATCTGCTTAACTGACATAGAAGAAAACATCAAGCTCTTCTATAGGACCGATTCTAACAGCGCAGATGAATGGAATTCACCTTGCTCATTATCAATTTGAGATTTACTTTTACAAGAATTAAGTAAGTACTTATCCCCAATCATAAAAAATGTTGAAACGTTTGCCTTCATTACATGGATGTAGAAATTTGATTATCTCGATGTTTTATTGAACATTGAACATGTATAATGAAAAAGAAAACTGACCAAATCACTAAATTTTCAATCTAATTACAGATCGTCCCAATTTAAATTTTTTTGTCACAGTTTAATTTAGGCATAGTTATATCTATATGGTCTGCAGATGTATTCCCCTTCGTCGTGCCACTATTTACAAGCTTGCATAACTCAGTGTTAAAAATGGGGTTATCACTCAGGAAAATATATATCCCAGAAAAGCCACAAAACCTTTTCGAACTGTGAAAGCAAATGTACAGATATAGCGCATGGTACGTAACAGTTAAATTTTAAACTTGTAAGACTTAAATACCTAATTGTTTGTGACGCGACGTTATAAGTAGTCCCCTGCAAATTTATTCATTTATAACGTTATTCAAACCGCAATGCATATCACTCTTCAATTCGATGATCCAATACTTCAACATTCCGTTCAATCTATAAATATGATCGTTCGAAGTGCACACGGAAGCGTTCCATTTTAGATGTTCTTCTTTCAAGTTTTGCGCTAGCTTAACTTTAGCGAATATAAAATGAGGTACATTTCAGTTAGCTGGGTGTTTACGCTCGCGTTGTAGCATTCGGGAGGTCCTAGCTTCAAATCCCGAGATCGACTGGTGTACCATGAATTCTCATGGCACACAGATTTCTTCATAGCTTAGATAAATCACTACTTATAAAGCTCTCTACCTTGCCTCCTCTCTTCCATAAATTAGCCAGTCTCCCCCATCCTTAATACACTTGAACATACAAGTGTATCATGTGAACTGACTGAAGGAGTTCTTCTCTATAACTCAAGCAGTGTATATCATTATTCAGATTGGGAAATTAATTGAAAAATTTGAGAAAATTCGAGTGTTAATATTTTCATCATTCGACAAATTTCTACTCCCAATTATATAACAACGTCAATTGACTGCTCGCTTAGCGCTTGGTGGAACATTTTTCGAATTATTAATCAAGTGAGGTAAAACACTTGGCTTGGTTCCAATGAGTTCGTTTATTTACTCGACGCATGTTTCGGGCTCTTAATCCATTATCAAGAGCTGATTAAAAACAGTTTGTCGGTAGCATAATGGAATCAAGCCAAGTGTTTTACATCACTCAATATTATAACTTTTAGAAATATAGATTTTAACAATGAACGGCCATTTGGTAATTTGCTGAAGAAACCGTGAAATATCTCAACTGCTTTTTTAATTTTAAAAATAATTAAGTTTATTCACTGCATGTACCGACTCAACATTCAGCACAAAAATCATCTCAAATTCAAAATTATTCAAAAAACGCTGTGTCAATTCCTTAAGTTCGTCTAGTGTAATCGATGTCTCACTAATAGCAACCTAAATATCCACAAACCTAACCTAATCTATATATACACAAACAGAATTAATGTCATCTTTTGATATAAAACAACTCAGCTCTCGTTATGCCGAGGATACACTTGAAATAGAGGCTAAAGCTGAAGGTACCGACGCACATTCAGGCTGGCCTCACTTTGATATACCGACAACGATCGGATCAAGTCCGAGCTCTGTACAAGGCCATCTGTCTCAATTAGGCGAACCAAGGCTGCCTCGATCAGCCTCGGCTTGCCCCTGCCCCACGTCCTATCCTGGCATTATAGTACGTTTTCTGAGAGTCAGCGCGACACAAATGTATAACATGAAGTAGAGAGAAGCCGGCGCTATTGAATTCATTCAAATTACTTCCACTGCAATCTAAAGCCTCCCGAGTTCATAAGAGGACAGTGTTAAGAGATAGCATTCTCTACGTTACACTAAGTGGAAACTAATACACAGCTTGATTTTACAAAATGGAACACTTCATTGTTCAGTAACTTCATCAGAAGTAATGGTGACGAATCTAAAGATATCGAAAAGCGTTGCATCTCGAACATTTTCGACGAGATAAAAAAAATCTCGGGCGAAAGAAAAATCAATTTTTAGTTTCAGTATTGGACCATTCGAATAACGAACTTCTCCGTTCTCATGATGAATGAATGAGTATTCTCGACATTCCCAAACAAACCAGAACGTAGAAAAGCTACCTATGCACTACCGATGATTGAATTGCCAAGGACGTTCTTGTGGCGGGAGGTGGGGGTATTCGAGGGAGGATGCTAGAAGCCTTGAATTATTCAAATTGAAATCATAAACTTACCGTAATAATCGGTGGCATGAGCTGGGAAGGAAAGGATATTAAAAATTATTCAGAAACAATAGTTACCACAACTACGGTACTACTTATCACTAAAATTCATAATATAAGAAATAACATTTTCGTTTCATCAAAAAATCCACAGCAATGTAAAAAAAATATTGATCCTCAAAAATAGAATACCAAGATTATTACATTATATGATTGTTCACTGCATCATGACAAACAAACTTTTTTATTCTAACTTTCCCAAACTAAGTTGATCTAATATGCTATTAAAATTAGCTACATTCATAAGTAATTTCTTAGTAACAAAGTGAAAGCCTCCTTCTAACTTATTAGACTTATAAGCCCTGTTCAACTGAAACTTTCTCCCTCCCTTCCATACATTCAAGAAACTGATAATCGATAGTTTCAGAGGCTATCAGATTTTAGCAGTTAGAGACAAAACGTATGAAACGAGGGGAGTTCCAGTTGACCACGACCCATCAGTCCGGAATAAGGCTCTGTAAGATCAACGCCAAGACCGACCAGTCTTAGTCTTGGAATTGGTGACAAGATCAAGATTAGTCTAGCGAACCTCTAGTCCGGAAGAAGATTTCACATTGATTAACGTTGGACTTACATAATTCCGTTCCAAAAACTATTTGGACTTAATTTCAAAAATAATAAGTAATTGTCATATTGAATCAATCAACGATATGAAAGATATGACGAATAACAAGAAGAAGAGTAAATTAATTATGATGAAAGGAAAAATATTTCTTGATACGACCCTGTTTCCAGTATTTCTGTTTCATACATACTTCTTATCTAAAATATGACAATCGATTAATTATCTAATTGCTTAAGAACTATAGTTATGAAAATGTAGCTTATAGAGAATTCAAAATCAAATCATGAAAAATATACAAGTTGACCAAGGTCAATTTAATATACTAGCAACTCTCCAAGGGAGCTGGTTATATGCATTCCCTGACGAGAATTCTATATTCACAATCCAACAGTTAATTATAGACATGCCGACTCAAGATCTGCATACAGCTGTTTCGATCTTATTAGATCTCATCAGTACAGCTTATTTCACTCGGTGTGAATTAACAAATTTCTAATTATTCCCCAATCCAAATCGCGATGGGGACTACAATATGGATAACAACCTAGAGCGCCCTCCACCAAGGATATTTAAAACCAATAATTCACCGCTTGGATCGAAAATTCAGAAATCCGTCGAGAGAATACATAACTTCCTGACATTAAATGTCTACTCTGCAACTGTGGCGTATGTGGTTCCAAAGTACGCTAACATAGCGTTTTCAAAAACTCTGGACATACTCACGAGAGTGCGCTCCTGAAATACTTGTTACGATTTACGCAAATATTCAAAATCAAATCAAGAAGAATATATAAGTTGATCATGGTCAGCTTAATATACTTATGTAGTATACTATATATTTAATAACTGAGATTGAATTCTTACACACCACTTGGTGAAACATCATAAAGAATAAAGTATAAACTTTAAAATAAAACTCACTTGGCTAATGTTTCACTATATAAAAATATTTAGATACTGTATTTAGCAGTAAAGAATAGTCGACATGTTTCGAGTTATGAACTCATTATCAAGTCTGACTACAGGAGAGTATTACATCTTATTTTATAAAACAGACAAAAGCAAAGGTGATACCTGAAAATCAATAACCAATAATTGTTACAATGAAAGTCTTATCGATAAGCTCATTGGGAAAAAAGTATCTGTTGCGTTCAATATACCACACGCAAACTATTAATGAAGAACAAAAATACTTCCCAATAAATTATGTGCCGAATTTGAGTAGCAAAATTTGTAACAGACTATCAAAAAATAACGTTAAAACAATTTGTACAAATAAAAGAAACTTGAAGTAATTCTTGGTCAATAATAAAGAAAAATCTAACATCGGAGAAAACAGTGGTTTTCACAAAATATTTTGACACGAATGTCCTGCTTTCTATATTGGACAAACAGGAAGGAATATAAACATTCGTGTTGAAGAACATATAAAATCAATTTTACAAAATAAAAATACCACTGGCTTCTCCGAACATTGTATAAATTTTAACCATTTCCTGGATTTCAACAAAACCCAATTGTTACATTCAGGTAACAAAGGAAAGCGTCTTGACCTTCTTGAAATTCAATAGTCATTTACCCCTTGTAAACGAACAAATTGATTTTCAGGTATCACCTTTGCTTTTGTCTGTTTTATAAAATAAGATGTAATACTCTCCTGTAGTCAGTCTTGATAATGAGTTCATAACTCGAAACATGTCGATATTCTTTACTGCTAAATACAGTATCTAAATATTTTTATATAGTGAAACATGAGCCAAGTGTGTTTTATTTTAAAGTTTATACTTTATACTATATATTTATTTATTTCTAATTCGGAAATTAATTGCGAGTGGGTCTAAAAACGAGACCCACATGATTACATGTACGAAAAACAAATAATCAAATTAGGAACTGCATGTTTAAGTGTTTTCATTTACGTAGAAATCAATCGAAATGATATTTAGGTTTCTAAATTCGACCTAAAGTCGATCAAAAATATTCGCACTATCGGAAAAATCAAATTTTGTTCCATCGTGGTTCGCGAGTTTTTTAGGAGATTCAACTAAAACGTAATACTTATAGAATCTAGTTAAATAACATAAGGGACATTGCATTACCACGTCACCGTTTTGAATATAACTACAAGGAATACAACATTGGATGAGTGGCCCTTGTTCACCTTGAAATTTTAATTAATTTATTCTCAATCGGTTGTCATATTTCTCTATAAGATATCAATTCTCCCTCATATTCTACTCAAAAAAAAAATAACTATACATTCATGTCACTAATATTAAATATATTTCTAAATCAAAATGAGACATATTTATATTCCACTATAAAAGCTCGAGATATTTACGAAATGAATGAGCCGACATAAAACAATTCGTGAAAATGCATTCACGTTCTTATACAGGGTGTCCCAGATTAAATTTCCACCTGAATATTTCGTTTCATATGAAGTTTTGAAAAATTCCATGAACAGTTTCCGAAGTTATCACCTACGAAAACTAATTTCACATTTCAGAAAATTGTTCTACTTTAATAAATTTCTACTATTGGTACCGTAAAATAGGACGTAATTAACCTATACAAAAACATTGAACTCATCATACAAATAATTCTTTTTTTACCGTTTTCAACATTATATATTTTTTAAAGAAAAGCCAAATTTTCCAAAATTGGTCACATAAAAATCTCACAGTGCAAACGGCCAAGCAAATGCATTTATGAATGAGATATTGTAGAACTCAAAAAGCTCTATAAGACATATATCTATAATTATGTTAAGGTTAAAACACAAATTGAATTGCACGCAGGCGACTCCAACTTTTCTATTATAGAAAATATTTAAATAGCTGTTACCGCTAAGAGGGTGTTCATTAATTACGTGAGCCGTTTTGGAGGGGGAGGACAGGCCGAATCTCATCTAATAACACGTGGGGGATAGGGGGTCTCGGCAAATATTCAATCCAGGTGCCGTTAAATGAAATTATTCAATATTTTCGATTTCCCCCTTGACGAGAATAGTATTTTTTTTTAAATCGAATACGGGTATAAATTTCGACAATTTCATATTTTATACAATAATCAAAACAATGCACAAGATAGCTAAATCCCTTTTTAAATTTTATCCCAAACAGTTGCTTTCGAAAATTACACCCGATTTTACGGTATCTCAATATGTATAGAAATGAATTGTAGACTTATTCTGATATTTTTCAATCATGTTGTTCAACAATGAAATATGCAGTTTTCTCAATTCATACTGCACTATAATTGATAATCAAATAGATGATTTTTGTGATATTAAAAATAATCAAGCAATATTATCATTAATAAATGAACTAAACAAAGGTCGTAACTCCATTTTTCGATTGGATTCGTATTTTCCTATTTGAAACTGAAATGAAATCAAAAACTACCTGTATTTTATAGAAAATATTTCAAATAAATATTGAAGTAACTAAAACTAGCTCCAGGAGCATCTTCCCAAAATATGGTTCACATTTCATTTTTCCATATACTAAGTATGTACATTGAAAGCTTTGTTGAAATGAATGTTTAGCATTAAATATAAAAATTTATACCATGTGACAAATGTTTGTTCGTTAAGAAAATAATTATAATAAATAAAAAATACATCATTAGAACAAACGAATACATTTTCATACTCATAATTAAAATGATATAAGTGCAAGATAAAGCGCCATAGCATG
Source organism: Cynegetis impunctata (assembly GCA_030704885.1). NCBI lineage: Eukaryota > Metazoa > Arthropoda > Insecta > Coleoptera > Coccinellidae > Cynegetis > Cynegetis impunctata. The sequence continues at coordinate 920,775 of JARQZK010005060.1, forward strand.
ACAGGATAACATCTAATGCTAAGTGTCCACTTGTGACAAAATAGTCTCGAGACTAGACTCACAAATGGATAAGGACCTGAGAGCAGTATAGGAGACAAGCACGTGCAAGTATCACAATTCGTATTTTCATGTCATAATAAATATGAATCAGTAAATAATCAAAGATCTGTGATGATAAAATGGTAAAGCAGTTCAACTGCACTGCCAACACCCGAATAATATTTCTTAACTATCGTACAACTTCCAATCACAACTCATTTACATTTTCCACGATTCTATCCGAAATTATAAAAGACTGACAAGAATCGATTTGGTAAAAATAAACCAATTCCGATCAAGTCACACAACTTGCTGCGAGTTGACTAACATGTCGACATGAAATGGTCCTGGTCACAAGACTACAGTGACTGTGAAGTCGCACGAAACTATTGCGAGAGCGTAAGTAATTTAAACACTATGACAAGTGAACACTTAGCATAATAAACTGCATTACCTACTCATGCCAAACAGAGTTTTTTTTTCAAAAAGAATTCACCTTACTTTCCGGTGTCCTACCACATGATAAAGGGAGAAGGAATAATGTGTTACGCTGCAAAATACCGAAAAACAAATACAAATGCCACATGGTTGACTTTTTACATAGTGCACTCATTATAATTGTCAAAGGTTCTTAAGCGTAGTAAGAAGGTTAGGGAATTAAAATTGACAAGTCATTCATAAAAGCTTTTTGGCAGGCATGGGTGCTCATTATTATGTACATTTTGTGCATTATACGTTCGACACGATAGATAACGGATTCTGAACGTGCACCATACCTTTTCGAGGCCTCCACCAGTCCTCTATGTAGCCTTTAAGTGGGGTGGAAGATGAAGAAGATCCTTGTTAGCAACGCATATAATAACATGTCACAAGAAAATGAAAACTTCCAACAATTCAACCGAAACAAGAAATGGAGATAAAGTTGGTTAGGTTTTCCAAAAGTGTTCAAATGTTGCTCTACTAAATTTGAAATGTAACTTCTAAATATCAGTTAGGTCTTTAAAATCTAGTGAAAATTTAGGATATAATTTTCAACTTATTTTGACTAAAATCATGGAAACATAACATGTTAGATCTTTTCAGTCCAGTTATTAGACATTGCTCACCAAAATTGCTATAAACGATTTCATTATCATTATTATATATTATATATATATATATATATATATATATATATATATATATATATATATATATATATATATATATATATATATATATATATATATATATATAAATTTAAATATGTTGAAAAAAAAACCATTAATATCACTGCCAATGATTGGCAAATTCCATTTATATCTACATAAATGTCATGTTGAATTTTTAATAACTGTTACCATAAATGCAGATAATAGAAAATTTGTAAATTAACTGTAGTTATTGAAATAGTTGACACTGAAGAGTCTCTATTACCTAAATATTTTCATAGAAACTGTTGTTCTAACGTGAAAATATATAAGTAAAATATGAATAAATAAATTACATATTGATAAATTTTTAACTCAAAGTGTAGTTTAAAAAACGAGTGGACTTTAAATACAGTTGCTTTCGACTTAAATCCTCAAGTAAACAAGAATGAATATGCTTGGAACAAGTCAAAACGTTAATGTTGTTCTAATAGCATTTTTTCAGTATTGCACTTGAAATACGAAATGCCTTTAAAAAATAATATCATAATTCGTCAGAATATGGCACATATAAAATACAATTTGATATCGGCAATACACTGTACATCAGTGGAAATCTTTAAAAATGTATCTTCTAAGGAGTTAGCTAACATAAATACCTTTAAACCACCTTGAATTTTCACTCAGGAGCAGTTCAAAATCAAGGTCAATAATAAAACCGTTAGTAGCAATTTTGGCATAATATATTTTCTCTTGTTAAATGGAATAATCTTGAATAATAATCAATTTACCAAAGGTCATTCTTCACTTTTTGAAACAAGACTACTTTAATTATATTAAGAGTGCCTTTGAAATGATTTTCAATTTTTTTTTTCATTTTTCTAAATTATCTCTAGTTTCTGGACAACATAGATATAATACTCATACTTTTGATTTGACAACGGAACAATTTCTCAATATAAAATTAATATTTGCAGAGGATTGAATAATAATAATACTTTATTCTTATCAATAAAAAAATTAATGCTGTAAATATCAGAAAAAGAAACTTAGGCAATGTAGGCAAATTTCATATATATAAAACATGAAAATGGGAATTAAACAAAATATTTATTGTTATAGATATTTGTTGAATTTTATTACTCCAATTTTATCAGAATTAATATCAAAAATCAATAAGTACTTCACAAACTATCCTGCTTGTAACCTGTGAACTTTTAGGAGCTTTGAAACAATCAAAAGTTGAGTTACTTGAATACAGATAACAAGAAAAATCTACATGATGAAAAATGTAGTTTATTTCATCAAATAAAAAATAGTTCACATTATTCATTCAACTTTTTGGTTTTTCCATTTGATAGAGAAGATCTACTTTTGAACTATCCAAAATTATTGTTTGTTGAAGTAAGTGTCACACAAACTTAGATCAACCATTAACAAACCTCTATCCATCCAATATCTAAGTCTAACAGATTGGTTTCAGAAGATATATTAGAATATAATATATTATAAATCTACATTACTTAGAAAAACAGAATTAAGTTGAATACATAAACAATTTCAGTACATTAAACATGGAAAACTAATTTGCTACATTAATTGATGATATTTACTAGCATGAAATAAGAATTAAAACTGGTAGAAGTGAACAAGTTTCGGACTTTATTCTATCTTAAGTTCAATCTGCTATAAAGCCTAACATACACCTGTATTTTATTTTTGTTCAGTTTTCCCTCTTTTATATGAAATTTCATAAGGAAATGTGCCAAAATTAAAATAATTTAGTTTGCGGAAAAATTCAAAAATTCTACTCAGAAAGCGGTTACATTTTCTCATGTTGGTATGTACCCTTTTGTATGAATGGTTAATATAGTTGAGTGCACTAGACATGTTGATCACTGATAACTAATATTGTGCAAAATTTATTATTAAAAGTACCTAAGTAATGTTGAATACTACTAATTATTTATAAGTACTCTCCAACTATTCACACCATATCCAACACAATAGCTCATGAGGCTATATTGGATGTTGAAACAAATCAAAATTTACTAATTTATATTTGCAGGCATAGCTTAAGTCAAGCTACAAATTTGTAATTACTGAATTTACTTTTATGGTTCCAACTATTTCCCAACTATATCAATTTTAGGTCACTTATGTACTCACAGAGATTAATTTATGATTATTCTCACTACAGAAGAATATACTGGCTCTTGAGAAAAACAAATTTTTCAAATAAATTTGAAAATATAATTTTTTAGTAAAAGTATATAAAATTACTCTTAATATTTTCTGAAGCAATACCATCAGAATTTCTCATAAATATTAGTCTTCGAAAAATTAGCAGATCTGGAAAAACTATGTTATCTTTCTAAAAAACAACTACTCTTATGATCATTTCTTTGATGGAGCCCCTAAGTAATACAATAATATTAAATATATTGAGAACTGCCTACATAACTAATAGATGAAGCATAGAATTTAGATCTCAGCATAGTATGATTTCTAGTACTAAGGTGTACTGGTCTCAAAAACATACAAGAAATTTGGCAACTTTTGAATATTCCTTGGAAATTTCTAACTACGTTAACCACAGATAACAGTTTAAAGAACTATCCACTAAATTATCTTTGAAATCCGATGTTTTCTTAACACAACATAATAAGTATTGAATGCTATAATTATCTAACTATGTAATAGGTATTAGTAGCATCCATTTGTGAAAGTCACAGTTTAATCATACTAAGATAACATATTCTACTCAATTTCTATAAGTTTCCTTTCTTATCCAACATAAGATACACAACCAAAATTCATCATAAATATTAAATTTACTCATTTTACTAAATTCATTCAGATGAAAAACAGAGCTCTAAAAACCAATGAAATACTGGCATAGATTAATCCAAAGATATGATGAAATAGTGAAAAAAATTCGCTCAATATTATACAAAATATCCTCAGTTTGGTACATTTATTTTATGATTATGTAAATTCAATAAAATCAACTTACCATCCCTCTCATGACTAGAAGTAGTGGTTTGAGTTTGTTTAGTATAAGAAACAATTTCTTTTGGTGGAATATTTGTAGTCTGAACAGGGACAACAGTGAGCTGTGGTGTACGTTTCTTAGCATGGGAGATACTGAAACACAAAAGATGATAAATGAAATAAAGTAAAACACTTGGCTTAATTCCACTAAAATTATTATAATTTTAGAGTTTACAAATTAAGTTGAGAATGTAACAATCTACCTATTTGTATAAGGGATTAAATGAGTGAGGATATCCTAAGGTTTATTTGATTAGTGATGGGTAAGTTTTTTGAGCTTGCCGACGTAATTTCTAAAGCTTTTAAAAGGTTCATACTCCTTTCTTCAGTGAATGCAATATCTCTGGTATATCGAAATCTATAAATTGGTTGTTCTGTATGCAACGTTGCAAAATTTCAGTAAAGTTTCTACTTTGGATAATTGATATTTTTATGTTCTTCCAATCTGGTGCCGATGTTTCTACCAGTTTGACCAATATAAAAAGCATCACAATCAATACATTTTAATTTATATACACCAGATTTTCCATAGACTGTTTGTCTATCCTTATTACTGACGAATAAGGAACCCAAATTACTTGTATTCATAGTTATTGTTCTTATATTGTGTTTATTAAACCTTTTACAGATCTTGTAACTCAATTTGGAGACAAAGTTAATTGAAAAGAATTTTTGATCATGTACATCCTAAACATTTGGGTACACATGCTTGATGAGAAATTTTCGTTGTTTTTTTTATATTAGTTTTTCAATGATGGACCCTCATTACCCATTAGTTTTGGGTATCAACTTAAGTATTTTGCTTTCAAGATAACAGTAATGACACCAATATATGTATAAATGAATGGAAAGCACTCAATATTATTGTATTTCAATTTGCACCGTTTTTATATATTAAGGTGATGTTTAAAAACCATGCTAATTTTAATTCTGTTTTCCTGCTAAATAATATTCCTCTTGCCAATATTCTGTTAATCAAGGACCTTGGCGTCATGTATGACAACCATCTCAGTTTTAAGCCGCGCTTAGACATTATCACTTAAAAGGCTTTTAGAGTTTTGGGCTTCATATTCAGAAACTCATTCGATTATTCTGATATTTCAACACTGAAGTATCTTTTTACTACTCTTGTTAGACCTGTACTACAGTTTACCTCAATTGTTTGGTTTAATAATAATAATAAGTTTATTGTCAATACATACAGAAGTTTTACAACAGTACTTTAAGTAAATTCAATTATTTTATGACAACAAAACTATAAGATGCACCTAAAAATAGCATTTCACAAAAAATAACAATACGAAATTCCAATCAAAATAAAAAAAAAATCACAAAATTGACAGCTTCTATTATAAACGCATTGAAACCACAAAGCCTTATATATTTGGTCACCTTATATATTTATTTAAAGACTGCAAAAAATTAGAATCAGTGCAAAACAAGTTTCTGTCATGCGTTCCAAGCTTGCTTTGCCCACTCTAAAAAAAAGGTTATATCAACTGCTCTGATTTGCTAAATAAAATCGATATACATGTTCCCGCAAGATTCACAAGACAATCAGACCTTTTTCATATTTCATTTACTAGATACAATTATTTTAGAAATTTTCCCCTACCTAGAATGCTAAGAAAGAAAATATGGCTTAGGCTGCTGGTATGGATTTTTTTCATAATTCACTTAGTCGTATAAGGAGAGATGTGGATGTTGTGATAATAGGACTAACTTTGTGACCTTTCACCCTTCTTTTGTTATATTAGAATACTTACTTGCTTTTATTATAATAGGATAAGGATTCATTTTGTAACCTTCTCAAGTTTTTGTTGATTTAAGGGTTTACCAGTAAATAAATAAATAAATTGTATCAGTGTGCGTAGGATTTCCAAGAATGTCAAAACTGAGGCAATATAGAATAGAATAGATATTTATTGCATAGACATGTACATATAAAAGAAAGATTTTAACAAAAACAAACAATAACTAAGATACACCATATTAACTTATAAGATGATAAAAAAAATATATAATATTTATAAATAAACAAATAATGCAATTCTTATGTACTATCTATACAAAAGGACGAAGTTCTACAAGTAGATCTTCCACTTCACCCAGTCATTGAAATAATGACAATTTAAATAATCCTAATAAGAGCACTCCGCGAAGAAGCTTTAAGCAATCGATCCCGAACATTGTTTTTAAATGCCACAGAACTCATATGAAGATCACTCAAATATTTATTTAATGTTTTCGCTCCTACATATGCGAAGCTTCCCTCAAACCTGCAAGTTCTATGTATTGGCACAGTGAAAGAATCAGTTCTAATGCTTATGTTGTGAATGGTAGATCTCTTGATTAAAATATGGAATAAATAGTCAGGGCACTGTGATGAGACTAATTTTTGTAAAAAAGTTACAACAAGCAATTCTATGCGGTGTTCAATATTAAGCTCATTTAATTCGTGCAAATATGGAGATACGTGAAGCCTATATGGAATAAGACAGACATACCTCATGCACGCATTCTGAATTCTCTGCAATTTAATTCTGTTATAGCTTGGTAGAAAATAGAAATACACAAGACAACAGTAATCTATACTCGGATAAATCAGAGTCTTCACCAAATTCAATTTTGTTTCTTTAGTGACTAGTTCTTTGTACCTATAAAGCATTTTCAATGTGATAAATGATTTCTTAAATATGCTGTTCACATGATCCTGAAAAGATAAACGATCATCAATCAAAATTCCCAAATTTTTTGTATTGTGTACCCAGTTGACCACAACATCATCAATTTTTAAATTTATCCGAGTAAGATCTAATTTAGATTTTATATGATCAGAAGAAATGCACAAGGCTACGGTTTTTTTTGGATTAAGTTTTAGACCGTTATTTCTGCACCACTGATTTTAGTTTTCTCTAGGTCTAGAAAATTCAATTAATGATGTTCATTTTTGATCTCTACAGGTAATTTTATGGATTAAATTAATGAATGTTAAAAATAAATATAATTGATCATTGGTATCTGTCCAAATACAGAAAAAATCATCAACATATCGTTTCCACAGAAAAACATTTTTTATAATGCTATTAGTGGAAGAAAATATAATACTTTATGAGTGGGCCATAAAAATTTCACTCAATAATGCAGATAAAGGTGATCCCATAGGTAAACTATCAATCTGTTGATATTAATAATTATACATAAATCAACTAGTGACACGAATCTTTGTTTTTGTGCTATTGATAGATCATCATTCATTTGTATTTTTCCGATTATTATATTCAACAAAACTGTAGTTGGTCTAGACGAGTCTAGACGTCAAGTGGTTAATTAGATAAAAATAAGCTAATTTGGAATTACATGGCATCTGCAATAGTTTGAGATCATTAGTTATATTATTAGAAAAACACATGTTTGATTTTAACGGATATTATATTTGACTCTATGACGCGGCGTTTCACCACAAGGTGGCTTCTTCGGATAGAACATTCTATCCAAAGAACCCACCATTTGGTGAAACGCCGCGTCATAGAGTCAAATATAATAACCGTTAAAATCAAACATGTGTTTTTCTAATAATATTGACTTCAACTTGATATTTATTCGTTAGATCTGGTTTTTAAATTTTTCAGTAATCGAGAGCACTTGCGTTTTATTGATGTAATTCTTTTTAAGCATTATACTGCCCTTATCACGGCGCATCTTCATTTCATCACAGGACAGGCGCTTTTACACTTATGTGGTTGTGGTTCCGTGACTTCTCATAAATATTTCGTACAAATAGATACCTCAAACGCCAGTTCCATTTTAGCATCGCAAAGGCCGAATTGTACGCGTTAGGGTCAGATTTGACCCGAGGATACCAGTTGTGTGTGTTTTGAATTTATTTCACTATGGATTTTCTCGTTATTGACGGCCGGCAGTATGTCGAAAAAGTACGTGAATTGTTCTTTAACAGTGAAGATGATGGCAACGAGTCCTTAAATGCGACGAAACTACAATGGATGAAAGTAGGCCGTCAATTTCCCAGCCCAGACCTCCTGATCCTGATGCAGTAAGTAGGGCAAAAAACGACGGAGATGTTACATGTGTGAATCGAAAAATGGCAGTAAATATTTTACAAAGTGTAATAAGTGTAACAGGCACGTGTTTTAAGCACCTGCAGAGCACAGCTATATCATCATATGAAAAATGTAAGCGAGGATAGGTTATGCAATTGTTATTGCACGTTTTTTTGAACAAGAATCTATTTCTTTATTTCTTGTAGAATGTGAAGGCTTAATATATTGTATGAGAGCCCATTATATTGGTTTTTTGATGTTTCAGTTGAAATGTTGGAAATTATATTGTGTTACATTTTTTCAGAGGGAGTATTTGTATTTTTTTTCCTACAATAAAGTGTATTTATATCCAAGATTTTTTTGTTTCTAAACCTGTTGTATACATTGCTAAAAATTGATTAAATAATGATATTTTGTGATTTGGAGGTTTCAACCTTTTCTAAAAGTATCAGGTCAGAATTAACCCGAAGATACCAGTTACGTAAGTAAAAATGACGATACCAGCTGAGGGTTAATTACTTTGAGTCCCATTTAGTTTTTATTTGATTCAGTTTAATCAAGCCAAGTGGTTTACTTTATTTAATTCTAACACCAAGTGTTTAGCAAGCTCAATTGACGTTAACAAAAGAAGACATTTTAAATTGGATAACAGGTATTACTGGTATAACCAGAAATTTTGAAATATTGCTTCTGAATATTCTTCCTTATAAGTATATAGCAAAAAATTACCATGATAAAATTATTTTCTACTCACTTATTCGTTAGACTATGTGGTTGAAGTGAGACATCTGGCGTATGATTTTGACTTTGCTCCGGAGTCAATGAATTGGCACTGGATATGCTGGATAGAACATCAGACAATGGGGCAACTCCTAATGAGCTCAGCATATCATCAAGCTCTTTTCTGTCACCTCCAGCTCCTATCAAAGTACGAGTAGTAGCATCTTCTACATCTTTCATTTCCTTTTCTCGCTTAATTCTGCTCTTTTCTTCTCTCAAAGCTTGAAGCTTAGCTTTTTTTCTTTCTATTTCTGCTCTTCTGTCTGACATTTTGTCCTTATATGGAATAAAACAATAATGATTTGTATAACAGTAAACATAATTTCTATTCGTTTAATTTGAATAACGAATCTACCGGTTAGCCGAATTACAAGCAATCAAACTTTAACATCAGTAAAAAAGACTGTGGGAACAGAGGTCGGTACTCTCTTTTTGTTGCATTATTTTATTGATTTTGAAGTACATAAATAGTAACAATAACGAATCTCGAAAACTTACGTTTTGTGTTGAAATATATCACTGTAAAATTGCACTCAAATTTTGGATCATAAATACCGGGAATATCTATTGATATTTCTTAATTTTACTACGCCCGACACTCACAACCACCATTTCAACTTAGCTCACCTTTATTTCTTATGACGTCACTGACATAAGCAAACTGACAGACGTTTTGACGGTTTTTTACGTACCAGAAAAGTAATACAATGAGTAGAGTTCTGTGACTAGACGCGCGTTCCTGGAACATTATCGGAAATTCAAAAAATATTACTCAATATTCTTTCTATTCTGCATCAATCTTCAGTGAATTCAATTCAAGAAACCTTATAGATTTCTGAACGGATATTAATCAAAAACTTGGAACATGTAACTACTTTTTAGTATGATTATCTTGAACACTACTGAAGGTTTGAAAGTTAGGACTGAAAAAAACAGCGTAAAAGTAAAACGTTATATTTTATACTACACTTTTACACTCAAATACATATCGAATGCTGATAATTAGTTCGTCTATAACAATAGAAAGTTCATAAACAGATAATGATCATGTTGGAAAATACGGTAGTTGTAGTTCTAGTTATTTAACTCTTTCAAGTACGGTGGTTCAAATTTTGAACCACGCTTTTTTTGTACGGTGCAATACGGTGGGGTAAAATTTAAACCACCATATATTCAGTCTTTTAGCTAAAAGGGGCTCGGGTTTAAATCGTACACCTCTATAGCGGGCCGTTTATTGGGTTATACAGAGTATTATGACTCATCTTGTTTTGACTGGAAACGGTTGTTCATTCGAGAAATGCATATGATTTCTATCATTCCGTCGCGGCCGGCTTACGTGATATTCTTTTAGTGTGAAAACGTTTCTTTCGAAAGGTACTTTAGAAAACTAGTGAAATATAGTCTACAGGACTTAGGTACTGAAGGTATGTGTGTATATTTTTTTGGTTCTGTACCTTGATTTGGTGAGTTTTGAATCACGATTCTAGGTGTTCAAAAATTGTACCACCGTACTGCAGTGCAATATGAATAGAAGGAGTGAACCTCTCCCATTCAATTAGGTCGGAATGACAGTAGATGAGTTTTACGATAAAATTGAGCGAATTGAGAATGGTGACTGTGTTTCGATACCTTCCAAAAATGTTTCGGACAAGGACAGCGACTTGGAAGACGATACGGTCGAATTACTGGAAGAGGAGGATGGCAATGCAGAAGTGAGCTTTCATTCAGATGAGGATGAATGGAATACAGGACAGACATTGGTCTAGATGCATAGGTCTCAAAATATAATAGAATGGGGTAATCTCCAGACTAGTGTATCCCCACCAGAACCATTTATTGCCGATACCGGTGTACCACAGTTCATCGTGATCGTGAAAGCCTGAATCCGTATGAAGCTTTCAATCTATTGATCACTGATGATATTTTGAATCACATGCTTTTTCAAACCAATTTATATGCGGAGCAGCAGTACCAAGTGTCTGGAAAACCTTATAGACAGGCAGAAATGGATGAAATAAAAACTTTTTTGGAAATTAATATTCTGATGGGCATAAAAAAATTACCCAGCTACAGAGATCACTGGTCTACATCTCAGGATCTTCACGATCCGTATATTAGCCAAGTGAGGACCTTACCTAGATTTCAATGGTTTCTCACAAAATTACGATAATAGCGTAATTCCAGAACGCAGCAGTATTAACTATGACAAATTGTATAAGTTGAGGCCGTTTCTGGATTCCTTCAAAAATAATTTTCAATTGTGCCTTCAAACCCATGAAAACATAGCCGTAGATGAGTCTTTGATAAAATTCAAAGATCGCTCTTCCTTGAAGCAGTATTTGCCTAAAAAGCCTATCAAACAATGCTACAAAGTATGGGTACTAGCTGATTCAACAGGGTACTGCTGGAATTTCAATCACTCACATAAGTATGCTGGTTCAAAAAATGCACCACCCTCTATTTTTTTGTCAATTGACTTCAGATTTTTTTTATGCTTGTTTTCACTTCATTATGATGTAACGAATCAACATGTTCCATCAATCTTCGTTTTTTCGAATAAAATTTTTTTTGTACCGCTAAGGTTTTATTTTCACTGGAATTCCTGTACCGCAAAGAGTTAAGAAAGTAAAAACTATTCAAATTTGATTATAATTAGGTAACTTACTAATTTTTATATGAAGGTAACCTAAAATTCTGAATCAAGGAAATAGAGATTTTATGAAATAAAAAGATTGTCTTCTTCTAAATCAAATTCATCTATCTCATCGATTCAATAATTTTTTGGTTAGTAATGTTAAGTTAGGTTAGGTTAGGTTAGCTTTATTGAAAAAAGAGATATCTAAGATGTTCTTGATATCAGATTCATCTTTTTCAACCCAAAATATGAAAATTACCAAATTTCAAGAGATTGTCACTATCTGACTAACTACCGAAAATATTTAGTCCCTTCAATCAATAACGGTTATTAGGTTAAAAGTTCCGAGAAAATCGTTGCAATGACTTCATCTGATTTGGAGTAGCATGGATAAATGTTCAAATTTAAAAATTGTATTCATGTCTCCTTTCACAGAAACGGTATGTAAGTTAAGTTAGTAGAGAAAAAATTTTTAGTATTTCCGCATTATTTATCAAACCTTTGAAGAACTAAACTGTTCAAATAATTTTCAAATGGAAAATCAAGAATAAAATAATGACCCCATTACAAATAGACAACCATAAAATGACCCCAAAACAATCGGTTGAATATCCAGTGTTGCCAACAGTATTCTTGTTAATTCCGTTAAGCTTGGTCGTAATTTCCGTCAAAAATCCGTTAAATTATTTTTTTTTCGTCAATAAAATCCGTCAGAATAAAAAAATGCGCTAAAGTCTAAAGCCCGTTTGACACGTTGATATTTTTCGGGGAATATCTTCGCCAATTTCTTTTCGAATTTTTTCTCAACAATATAAATCAGCGGCAAACGTTGGTTTTTAATATATATATTCAAAGGTAAATATTTAAATAGAAGTGATTTCATTATTACAGCATTTGAAAGACGATAACTTTTCTCCTGGAAGGACTTAGAAAAATATGTAACGTTCACTGCGCATGTCCGCAAGAAATTCGCGAATATATATCCGGAAAAATATCACCGTGTCAAACGGGCTTAAAGAAACAGAATGTATTTCATAAATAAATTTTACAAAACAAAAACTAGTTTTACAAATCGAAATTAAAGTCGTCATCATCGCTGTTCGTACCATCAACAGATTGACTCATAGCAGTGGAGGTTGAAGGTTCGCTTTGACTATAGCTTTGCATAGTCCCAACCATACGAATTATTTTTTCTGGCAACTCATAAGAAAAGCAGGTTTTGTCGTTCCTCTTCAGCCCTGATCTAATGTTTAAAATCGCATTCACCATATTTTCCTTCATTTTATTCCGAAGCTTTGACTTTACATTATTCATGACACTAAACACCCGTTCTATCTCTGCATTGGAGTATGGCAAAAGGAGGATTGAAAAGGCAAAATCGCACAACTCTTTAAAAGGATTTGTGCCGGTAGCATCTTGATGTTCCTTGACTTGGGACCAAAATGCCACGGTGTCATTAATGTTCTCCCATTGAGTGTAGTGAATGGCGTTCCATTGCGTCTCGATTAGAGATATTTCATTATTTGAATACCCTAAATGAGCCAATAAGGGGGTTAAAGATTCTTTGTGAACCCTTAATACTTTTTTGCATGAGAGTAATAGTATATTATTCAACGAGCGGTAATGTAGGTCATAACTCACGCAGATGAGCTGCAATAAATAGTTTGAATCGGTAAACACCAGTGAAATTACATTTACAGAACTTAATTTAATTTTTTTTAATGAAAACTCAGATTCCTTAAAAAAATCCGTCACCCGTTAAAACTGATTGTTTTCCGCTGCCCTTAACCAAAATCCGTTAGATATGACGGGAAATCCGTTAAGTTGGCAACACTGTGAATATCTGGGTATCTAACTCGATTGTAGATTGCATACAACCATAGAAATCTTAATATATATCTGTCTGTACTCATATATGGTATATAATATATATCTATGACATAAACAGTACATTGCGCAAGCAAACCATACAGGCTTAATTAGTAGTAACATAATATGCTGCACTATCATGATGTAATATGAACAATCCCATTCTCAGATCATTGCTAGTTTTAAAAATCAAAACATTCTATCCCTTAATGCACTTGTACATACAAGTGTATCCTCTGATCTGGCTGAAGGAGTTAATCCCAAACTCAAGCTGCCCACCTCCCTGACACATACTTCAGGGAGGAATGAAAGACGTGTGTTTCCTTTTTTTCCAATCTATTTTTCACGAAAGAAAATGTGCGTGATATATCACAAATAGTAAGTTCCCCTTTAATTGACTACTTTTAATAAAATAGAAATTAATTAAAGGTCAATTATATTAAGTTTTGACCAATAAAACAGAAAATTAAAATGTAAATGTTTAAAGACAAATATTCTTCAAAAAGAAATCGAATCTGCAGTAGAACAGTATAATGTAGAAGTGTACAAACTGCAAAAGAAGTATATTGTAAAATGAACTATGTAAATTAGCATAAGTAATCTTATGTTATTTAGGTACATAGATCATAATTCTTTTATTGTGTAAATGAGATTGTAAATAAAAGCCTGTTTTATTGAATTGAATTGTACGTGTTCGATCACAGAAGCCAAGCAGAGTCGGAAGCGATGAGTACATGGATGGGTGACCGCTTAAGAACACCGCGTGCAGTAAACGTTTTTTTTTCTGGGCGATTACTTTTTCAGATGGAAATTTTTCAAAATATTTTAAATAAGAATGTTTCTGATAATATAACTACTTGCAATACTTGGTTCCTTTTGTAGGTGGTCCTGGTCGCTGGCACACCCTTTACTAAAAAGCACCAATCTTCCAATCTACCATTTTCCGTTATCTCTTTGTATCAGTTACCAAACATCCTCTGAACGATTATCTATTAATGTTACTCATCCATGACGTCATTAAAAAACTTGCCCATAAACTTTTAACGGTAGAATGACAAAACCGAATAGAACTAATAGAAGGTTTACTCGATTGCACTATGTTGCCAAGCTCCAACAATTTTCCTTATCCTGGCTACTTCTCAATTAAAAATGTTTCATGAGCCAAGCTCTATAAAACTGTATTGCTACGCAACACAGTTATTAATAATAAATATCTCAGCTCTTCGCATTGTAATTCTTTCAAAACAAATCAACTTTTCTATATAGATATCATATAGTAACGCAACAATATTTAATTACAATCGATAATATGAAAATCAAGCACATTTACATGATTCTAAATTTATCGCAAGAAATTGAATTTCAATTCCATATTCGCCAGTGGCGGATTTCTAAATAGGCTAGCTAGGCTACAGCCTACGGCGGCAAATTTTTGTAAGCGGAAAAGTTTAATATATACAAATTTATGTATACAAACTTTTCAAAATGTTCATCGGAACGTTTGTTTCCATGTTTAAAACGAATTAAAACATATTTACGCTCAACGATGTCCGATAGCAGATTAAGCGATTTAGCAGTTTTACAAATTGAATCTGATAGGTATTGCAAATTCGATTTCATTTGATGATGATGATATAATTAAAATTTTTGTGAAAAATAAATTCAGAATAATGTAAACCAATAAAAAATGATTTTTTATTTAGTTGAATATCTATAAAATATGTTATATTATTTAAGTTTTATATTTTGATTAAATTAAGTTTTTATTGCGTTTCATTTGATTTTAATAAACGTTTGTATTATTTTCGTATTTTGTATTTTATTAATAATTTTTGCCAGATTTGCAAGTTTTTCATTAAAAGCTTGATTTTAAAGTACTGGTAAATAACCTTGAAATTTCGAAATAAATTCGCAGGCTTTTTTTGGACGCTGCGCTCGCATTTGATAATTTATTTAAATACCTATATATAAGGCCAGTGGCAGATTCAGATATTTTCCGCTAGTAGACTATTCAAATTTTGCCGCCCCTACCGACCTATACAATTCGAGAACCTAGTTCACAATCATATTAATTACAATTTTTTTTTCAATGAAATTGTAACTTTATGATTTTTGCAATGTCGTCCTTATTACCTTTTTCCTGTAATTACTATGATTGTAAACTAGGGAATCGAAGTGTCAGTTCCTAGATTATTTTCACAATCCACCGATTTAGGTAAGATTGCACAAGAAATATTTTCTTGGGCATATTTCTGAGAAAATGATGAAAGCTCAGTCGTGTACTAGTACTACTAATAAGGCGGGGTAAGATAGGTATACGTTAATACTACTTACAGAATAATTTACATTCGATAAACGTAATTGAATAATTTTCATTGCGTTTACCTACTTACAGTTTAAAAACAAAATATTCGATTATCTGGTAACAATCCGGTTGATGATGACGATGAAATTCAATTAATTAAGTGATGAAAGTTTTATAACACCTTTTTGCGCGATTTTAACTGTTTTAAGCAAGAAAACCCGAACAGAGCTCAAGAATAGTATTAAAATTCACATTTTTTAGCTAAAAAATTAGCTACCAGGTAGATTTCAAGCGCTTTTAGCTTATAATTAGCGGGAAGTTACAACGACGGCCGGCAGGGTCGACCATTTTTCAGATTTGTTGAAAATTTTTCCGAAAACGATATCTCCCGAATGGATCAACCGATTTTTATACTCTTTGAGCCAAACGACGCAGTTCAATAAAGAAGAGAGCTGAGTAAATTTTGAAATTGATCGGTTTGGTTGTCTTAAGAGATATTCCAAAAATCATTTTTTTGAACATTTCATTTTCGCGATTTCTCAAAATTGATAGGGCTAAATCGGTAGCAATTCTCAAGACATCTAAGTTTGGTGAAACTCTTTCGGGTGCCACAAGCTGCATTGCGTGCAGTTAACCTGTTCAAATGTTAGGAGAGGTTTACATAAACACACACACATATATACAGTCATACAGATATTATCGTAAAAATAGTTATAATGACTTCTTAGTACCTCAAAACGTCGAGATCTGAAGAAAACTCGATAATCCGGAAATTGGGGTTAAAACAATAACTTTCCAATTTTTGAAAATTTTAAATTTTATAACGGAAGTTAAATTTTGGCCCCAAATTTGCCGCCCCTAAAATCTGTCGCGCTAGGCTCCAGCCTACTCAGCCTGCTGGTAAATCCGTCACTGTATAAGGCGGCAATATAAATTAGCCTATAGGCGGCAAATTTGATATTTGCCACAATTCATTCAATATAATAATATGTTATGAAATTGGCTGCATCTTAATAAAACATTGATAAGTGAACATTATTTCTTTTTATGTTGATCTTGATACTAATTTAATATCCCATCCAACAAATTAAATTCCTTACAAACTTTACGTAGGACATATTGTAGTAATTTCCGAGTTTTATGAAAACTGGCAACAACGCTTTTTATGAAGGACTTGGGAATGCATAATAGGTTGTTTTCACTTCGATATTTTGACAGTTGCATTTTGCAGTTTGTGGTGTTAGTACGGGAGTTTGTGAAAGTTGGTACTTTCGTTATTTACTATTACTACGATCTTTCAATTTTGGAATTGTTCGGTTCAAACAAAAAATTTAACAGTGATTTTTCAAAAGCGAACGCTGTATTTTTTCATTTTTTACCAGTAAAATAAGATTTTATATTATTTTAGTTCTTCAAAGTGTGATATCTTGAATTTGACTTGATAAGAGAAAATAACATCAGGCAGTGTGAGTATTTATTAACGTTTTTAGTTAGTCCTGTTTATGCTGAATTTCATCTATTTATTGAGAATTTTAATTACGCCTGAATGTAAGGTTAAGTGATAATAGTGATTGATACTTTATAATTGAAGTGTATTTATTTATTTCCAGATTATTACCGGATGAACCAAATAAATATTGAGCTATTAGAATATTTGTTTTTTAGTGAAAATAGGCTGGTATATGAACCAGCTACGCCTTCCAGACTAATTTTAAACTTCCTGTTTCTATTAAAATAGTTTGGCGGGTTATTGATATAGATTGAATAGCGCAGCTTTGAAAGTCTGGAGGCTGGGGTAACCCTATGTAGGTTCACATAGGGTAGGGACAGAACCCAGCTTTTAATTCCTTCACAATAGAGTAGTAAATCTATTATGTGTAACGGGAGAAACGGGGTAAAATACTGAATTATTTTGTTATATATCTATATATAAGTCTATATAAGTATTTCTATCTGCGGCCGATTACATTTTTTAGCGGAACTGCGAATTCCATTATTTGATGTATTTGATAATTGCTGAAAGTATATTTCGTTTCATAAAAATATTGATTTCTCTCTATCAAATCCATAAGGATATTCACCCTCACCCAGTACCATTTTGTGCCTACCTGATTTCGTGAGTATCACTCTCGGTATAACTGATTTACAGTTTTTTTTTGAAGGAATACCATTTTAGACACGCCAACTCCTATACTTTGTAAGTAAGAATTTAGGAGGGTTGATACTTGGGTGTGTTTTTATTTTATTTTGAAATTATAAATATCCGTACATTTGAATTAAATTCTGAAAATAACCCGAAAAGGTAACCTTCATCTGAGAGAACAAAGCCCCCGTAATTTGAAAAAATTCTTGGGAAATTGATCCATTTCATTCTCATTAATTATTCCTTAATAATCTGCCATAAATGTCCTTAGTAGGTAGGTATCGCAGTTTTTCTTGCACAGTAATATTTTGAATGCTCCTGAAAATCAAATATACTGCCCTTCATTGTATAGGTATATGTATTTTTCACGAAAATAATGCCTTGTATCAAAAGTCTGCACTCTACAGTGAGGTGCAGGAGTGGCTTTTAAATCCGTTTTATTCCTCCTTTACCATGAATTTTGAGGTTTTTTTGATATATATATATATATATATATATATATATATATATATATATATATATATATATATATATATATATATATATATATATATGAGATTACCAGTATAGGTATATTATTTTAATTTGCATGTTTTCAATTAACTGCCTACTACCGAATATTAAAATCAGAACCTATTCTAGGCAATTTCTTAGAAATCATTAATATAAATAACTAGCACAAACCATCATCCTAATTCTTTTTTATAACTTTAAATGATGAAGTATTTGTTATGGCATTCCAGTCAATAAAATTGATATTGCCAATAAATAAATAACTAGTTGAAAAACTCGAAAGTAGCAGAGCTCCGTCTTTGAGGATCGTATTTTACGCTCATTTGTGTTCTTTTTCACGTACAAATTCTTAATTCACTAAGTCAATTTGGAAGGGATTTGAGTAGAGCACCCACAAACAACATCGTTCTACATAAACATGGTGGCGGTTGAAGAAAAGTTTATTAAGCCAAAAGGCACTTCTCTAACATCTACCTAAGCCACATTCAATATTTCAACCCGTTAACTCAATTTGGAGGGGATTTTGGGAGTGCAAAAATCCTTCAACATCCTTTTTTAGCACCAGACTGTCAGACACCCTTGAAAAGGACCTAGAAGACTGAATTACGGATGTTTTTCGTAAGTTCCACATCTTTTGATACAGGTTTGAAAAAATGATAATGCACCTCACCGTCGCTCCTTTTCCCAAAATTTGGAGATGACATTTTTACCGAATTTACGAAAATTTTAATAGTTTTGTTCTATCTCAAGGGCCGCTGTAGATGCCAAAATAATGGAAAAACACACACATACACACAGATATATATATATATATATATATATATATATATATATATAAATAAATATATATATATATATATATATATATATATATATATATATATATATATATATATATATATATATATATATATATATATATATATATATATATATATATATATATATATATATATATATATATAAATATATAAGGTAAATTGCCCGTTATTGACACATTAACCCTCTCGCTCACCTTGTCCTCAATTGAGGACAACCTACTTTGGATTTTTTCCTATGAAGTGCCGCTTGCTCTTACTTCTCTGTCACATTGTTCTCAGTTGTGGACATCATATACTTCCAAATGAATATATGTGCTGCCATATACAAGCTGATGGAAAAAAATTCATTCATTTGAAATATAGGTTTCCGTAGGGTAGCTGTGACAGCAGTGTAGCGCTCTACTGTTTATTTTTTTTTTGGTTATATTCGTTAGACCACGAGTTCGAAAACTGTTTGTTCACGTTCACAATAAGTGTAGACTTGTTCCAAAGTAATTGTGTTTGGTGATTTTTGTGCATATTGTAATCAGCGATTTTTGAAAGTGTAGTGTCCTAATTTGAGGACATTGTGAGCTAGCGGTAAACGCAACATCTATGTAAATATAACAGCACTTTCATTTTATTTCTGCAAAAGTTAAATTTTATACACTTTAGTACTTCGAAAATGGACCATTCATGAAATACCATACCCTTTAATGTTATTTTAATAAAACATATTAATATTTTACCCTCTGAACATATTTCTGAAATTTTTTTGTCTTCCATCAGCTCATGATGTCCTCAATTGGGGACATGTCATAGTGCCCATCAGCTCATGATGTCCTCAATTGGGGACATGTCATAGTGCCCAAACGGAGCATTTTGAAAATCTGAATTTAACATCAAAAATTTTCAAAAAATCATAAGTTGCATCACAGTAAATTTCAGATTTTTCGCTCCAATAGTTTTAATTCGTGACCGAGAGGGTTAAGAAAGAAATTTTGATTCAAAAAATCATATTTCTTTTCAAGTGTAGTTTTTTGCCGTTCAACAATTATACTGAGTTAAAGTAATATCTAAGTCAATATAATTGTGGAAAACAAATATTATAAAATGTTTTTTTGATATTTTTTAATAATTAAAGAAAAAATGGGACAGGAGGATTAGTTATTGACATCAATTTTCTAGTGATTGACATCCCAGTCATTGACAGTAATTAAGGAACCATTTTGTTGAAGAAAACTATTTTATTGCTTCCTTAAAAACAAAACTTAGATCTTAACTCAAATGGGAAACCGAATATAAATTTCACACTACAAACAGAACAAATTATTAAAGTGGATAGTCGTGGACATCTACTGATTCTGAAAACTCATATTTCAATCTTTCTCCTACTGCTTCCATTTTTGGAAAGTCCATTTTTTTAATTATTTGTGACAATTGGATAACTGATACAATAATACATCATATTTTTTCAACTTGAACGTTCTTTTTTCTTTGTTGCAACACACCATCCCCACAACTTCAGCTTCTTTATTTTCTTGAAACAGTTCCTGCACTACACACATATAATTTTTTTTTTCATTCTTTTCAGTTGAAAATGACACTAAAACGTAATCCCCTTCTTTTATTTCTTTTAGAGGTTCAGAAGCAGTAAAGAGAGAAACTTTGACACATCTTCTCTAAATTTATTTTCAAATTTTGGATTGATTGAGCCGATACTTGGTGTAAATTAATAAACATATTGAAACAATGGTTAAAAAAAACAATTGTTATTTTTAACCATGCCTTTCCACTCTATGTTTTTTAATTATGTTGTCCATTTTTTTCTGTTCTCTTAAAATCGCCTTTTTCTTTTTTTATTCTTCTTTCTGAATCTTTTCTTTTTCTTTTCAAGTATGATATTTTTGCCAAACGGCAGATGTTACCACGGAAGGTATTTTTTCTTTATTTTTCTTCGATATATATTCTTTTGACCGTTCTTCGGGCCAAAACAATGCATCTTTGAATGGGGATGGTACAAATAGAGCAGTAGTCTTCAAAGCAGGATTGTTTTTAACAATTTCTGAGGTGGGAGTTGATTTGATTGAGGTTTTGCTGTTGCAGCAACAGAAGATCCACGTTGAACTAACTACAGAGCATAATTAATTTGCTCTTGAGTGTAATTCTTTTCAGGGGCCATAATTAAGTAGCCTGCAAAAAACCATTCCCATGAATTCCAATTATTGACACCCTGGTGATTGACACCCCTGTCAAATACTGGACAGACTAATGTTTTCCTAAAAAAACTTATATTGGCAATATCGCCCTTGAGTGCACATTTTTTTACTGTTAAAATAACTAATAGCTTCTTCAGACCAGTGTTTGACATGGGTGTCAATTACTGGAAATTAGCTTTTTGAGATTCCAATAATTGACATGCTAAAATTGTAACCTGAAATTTATAATAGATGATATTTTTCTAGCAAAAAGTATTTTTAAGGTTTCTACTATGTAGTTCAAGCAACAAAACAATTAAAAATATGACAGCATTTTTCAGAATAATTTTTTTAAATAGTACTTACCTTAACAATTTCAGTAACTGGGGTTACAATTTAGAACACGTTACAACACAAACAGTACTCCTGTCTCAACAAAATAAGGTAACAACATGTCCGACCAAAAAAGTGTTGCCAAATCACTATGATAATTATAAATACTCATAATTACTGCCATTGAGCTAGTGGATATCTTATTAAATGAAAAAAAAGATGACGGTGTCAATTATTGGGAGGGTGTCAATGACTGGCAATTTACCTTATATATATTATATATATATATATATATATATATATATATATATATATATAAATATATATATATATATATATATATATATATATATATATATATATATATATATATATATATATATATATAAATATAGTACATATATAGCAAGCAACTTTATTTATCGATGCCGAGATTGATGCAAAATGTCTGAAAAATAAAAAATGAGGGGGAGTGAGTTTGTGGGTATTTTATGGTAGCTACTGGAGATTAAGTCAATTTGAAAATATTTGTTTTTATCTTGATAAACACTCCGACGTCAATTAATAAATCAAACTTCATAATAACATCTACATAATTGAGAGTTGCAACTTCAATCGTTCGCCTATATTTTATCAGGTTAAAGGGTTAATGGCACTGACAACCATATCTCTTTGGAAGGAAAAATATGAAATGTGTAGACGATGAGCTGTCGGATTCTTCAGTCGCTCCATTTCAGAAAACAGAAAAACGGAGTTCTTGGTAAGCTCTTTACTGATACATAGGTGATACTTCTTGGAAATAAATACAGTTTGCTCGATATTATATATATATATATATATATATATATATATATATATATATATATATATATATATATATATATATATATACATACATATATACATTATATATACATATATAAATTATATATATATATATATATATATATATATATATATATATATATACAGCTTGGCCGAATTGCCACGAGCCACTATTGCTATCTCGGTAACTATAATAACTACAAGGTTAGTCAAATTAGATAAAATGTGATACATAGGTGATACTTCTTGGAAATAAATACAGTTTGCTCGATATTATATATATATATATATATATATATTATATATATATATATATATATATATACATACATATATACATATATACATATATACATATATAAATTATATATATATATATATATATATATATATATATATATATATATATATATATATATATATATATATATATATATATATATATACAGGTTGTCCTAATTGCCATGGGCCACTATTGCTATCTCGGTAACTATAATAACTACAAGGTTAGTCAAATTAGATAAAATGTGCAGTTTTTGGAGGAAATTGACAATCCGATTTCAGATTTTTTCAAAAAAATTTATTTCTCGAGCTACGGGGGTTTTTCGAAAAATTGCTCAAAACTACTTAATCGAATATCTCAAAAAGTATAATTTGTACAAAAAATTGGTAAGGAAAAATTTTTTTGCATTTCAAACGTTCTTCAAGCTGGTATTTTTCAAGGAAATTTGGTTATTCTAGTTTTCGAGATATCACATTCAACTTTTTTTTTAAAATACGGACCTGCATTTTTCATTCCAAATTTTAAGAACAATTTTTTTCTGATTTCAACGGTGTATCACATGTCGATATTCATTTGTATTTGAATGGTAAAAAACTAGTATTTAAGTTTTTTGGCACTTTTTTCATTTTATCATATATGTTTAATCATTGAGCAAAGAGAAACAATTGCTTATAAAAGCCTATGATCCGTAATACATGTCGTGTCAAAGTAAGTTTAAACCAGCATGGTAGCGTTTTCCAATGGTGGTAGACTACTGACAAGTCTGTCTTTTTCCCACTTGTAGCCTTCGAATGAAATAGAATGCTGAAATTGGAACGATATTTAATGCCATGAACATAACGAAGCTTCGAAATAGAATGAGTCTGAAGTCATTAAATGATTAAATACTTTTCAAGAAGAACCAATAAAAGCTCCTATAATTACGAATATAATTACGAAATGAGTGATCTGCTCAATTGCTATGAGATCTTCCTTCATATTTAGCACAAATTATCAAAAAATAAACTTAATACCCGGAGGAGAAAAAAGCTGGCAACTGGAGTACTATAGTGCACGAAATGTCAGACGCCACACGTCTTCTATGCGAGCTGCTGAGGGTGATGACAACACTGCCTTGAACGCACCAAGCACAGTGAAGTATCCTTGTAGACCGCCAGGTAAGCATCCATGTAAAACAAACTGATTTGATTTTCAAAAGCATCGCTGTAAACCTCCTTGGTGGCATCGCGCTAAACCTCCACCGCGACTTACTCGTTATGTTCGCTCCCATTTAACTCAATGCGTTTGTTTTACATAGATGTCGACATCGACCGCGACCGCGAGCTACACCTCCACCTCGACTTACTCGTTATGTTTGTACTCGCGGTCGCGGTCGATGTCGACATCTATGTATTTAAACAAACGTATTAAGTTAAATGGGAGCGAACATAACGAATAAGTCGCGGTGGAGGTTTAGCGCGATGCCACCAAGGAGGTTTACAGCGATGTTTTTGAGAATCAAATCTGTTTGTTTTACATGGATGCTTACCTCGCGGTCTACAAGGATGCTTCGCTGTGATTGGTGCGTTCAAGGCAGTGTTGTCATCACCCTCAGCAGCTCGCATAGAAGACGTGTGGCGTCTGACATTTCGTGCACTACAGTACTCCAGTTGCCAGCTTTTTTCTCCTCCGGGTATTAAGTTTATTTTTTGATAATTTGTGCTAAATATGAAGGAAGATCTCATAGCAATTGTGCAGATCACGCATTTCGTAATTATATTCGTAATTATAGGAGCTTTTATTGGTTCTTCTTAAAGAGTATTTAATCATTTAATGACTTCAGACTCATTCTATTTCGAAGCTTCGTTATGTTCATGGCACTAAATATCGTTCCAATTTCAGAATTCTATTTCATTCGAAGGCTACAAGTGGGAAAAAGACAGACTTGTCAGTAGTCTAGTCAACAAGTGCTTTTTTGTTCAACATTTTTCAGCAGTCTCGGAAAAATATGAGCAAGGTGTCATTCGATTCGGAATAGTACTTATAGTCCGGGAGCCCACTGTCCAAAAGTCTACGTCATAAAACATCTGGTTCATTCATGATTTATTTGAAAGGATTTATACCAAAGAATATTAAACCGTTGGTCTGCCTAAGCTCATCCTGGCGGGTCATAGTTAATGAACGTAATTTATTTGGCAAAAACTGGTACGTCACCTACGTCACGAAACATCAGGCTGAAATTTAAACACATTATAGATAAATATCAGTTATTTTCAATTGTCTTGGTCTGCCAAGCTTCACCCTGGCGGAAGTGCTCGGCAGACCACCCTAAAGCGGAGGCAACTACTGTCAAATTGATCGGTCTCAGTCAAGCCAGATCATAGATTGACAAGAAAGAATGTATGATAAATTCTCTCTCTGCTTGTCAGTATATAAGCTGTAAATCGCTAAAGAGTGAATTTTTTTGTTTTATGTTGACTGTGATTTGTTTTGAAAAAAGAAAATAAAGGTTACTCTTTGGATGTGCCTGGCTTACCACCACTAATCAAGTATTTCAATGGCGTGTCGGCAAGTCATATGCTATGATGAAGTTATATATTATGCTGCATAGCATTTATTTTTCTTATTCAGGCGCAAGAATAAATAAAGGAGATGGTTTGACACATAAACATACCACGTACAATAGACCATGAGAAAAATATGCATTTTCTTAAATGAGACAATCAACACTCAAGAATTGGTCTTGTGATTTGTTAATCGTCATGGTGAATGCAAGACGAATCGGAAATGAAATTCGTTTAAACTCAAAGAGCATATCGGTTGGGATCATCGTAATCCTCAGAATGAGAACGTTTTCACCTCTGAATCTTCCTTAGAGTGCGTGTGAATAACATTGATCATCAGTTTTCTTATCACCAAACGCGTTCCATTGCATATGTTTGATTGGTTTAGATTCCGAATCATGATGACTACCGAGCCAACCTCAAGTTGTAAATTGCGTGGTGGTAAACCAGGCACATCCAAAGAGTAACCTTTATATGCTTTTTTCAAAACAAATCACAGTCAACATAAAACAAAAAAATTATCTCTTTAGCGATTTACAGCTTATATGCTGACAAGCAGAGAGAAAATTTATCATACATTCTTTCTTGTCAATCTATGATCTGGCTTGACTGATACCGATCAATTTGACACTAGCTTTAGGGTGGTCTGCCGAACACTTCCGCCAGGGTGAAGCTTGGCAGACCAAGACAATTTCAAATAACTGATATTTATCTATAATGTGTTCAAATTTCAGCCGGATGTTTTGTGACGTAGGTAACGTACCAGTTTTTGCCAAATAAATTACGTTCATTAACTATGACCCGCCAGGATAAGCTTAGGCAGACCAACGGTTTAATATTCTTTGGTATAAATCCTTTCAAATAAATCATGAATGATCCGGATGTTTTATGACGTAGACTTTTCGACAGTGGGCCCCCGGACTATTATGTAGATATGTTTTGATAATAAAGTTCCGCTCGCGAAAATTGTAGAAGTTATAAACAATTTACTGAAAGAACAAAAGAGGGGCTTGGTTTTCTGCGAATAACTCAAAAACTAATTGAGATTTTTGATATGTAAGAGAAGATTCGAAATGAAGAGAAACTTTCTTATAATGAAGTTTCAGTTCCCGAAACTTTAGGATCCATATTTATAATGTCCTTTAACAATAAACATTATTTGACCATATTAAATAGGAAAATTATTGAATGAGAAAATTCAGGCACTTACTGGATAGGTGAATGAACTATAATCAGGCGGCAAAAATCACGATTTTCTTTATAGTTATGCAATAGTTAATTATCAATTTTTTTGGACTTGAACATGAACATTTTACGTCTTATAACTGTAAATCTGAGATTTTTTTTCGTTCCTGGAGCTATTTTTGAAAGGCTTCAGAATAGATCCTCTTTGAAATTATTCGAAAATTTAAAATTTTCAGTTTTTCATCAACAATTTACGTAGTTGCAAAATAAAAACAAATTTTTATTATAATAATTTCAATAAATCCGTATTTTACCATCGGAAGCTGCATGAATAAAGTTTTTTAAAATTTTTATTTCTCATTGTATGAAAAATTACTATAAACAAATGCGTTGTGAATAAGATAATGAAAAAAAAATTTATGATTATTTAGTTTCTTTTATTTTGAAAATACGTAAATTATCAATGAAAAACTTGAGAATGAAACTTTTTGAATTCTTTCAACGAGAATCTACTCTGAAACCTTTCAAAACTAGCTCCAAGAAAGAAAAAAAATCTCAGATTTTTAGTTTAACAGTTACCACACTTGCAATGTCCATGTTCACGCAGCAAAAAATTATGAATTAACTATTGCATAACTAATTGAAAAATCGCTATAAAATTTTTTTGCCACTGAATTATTGTTCATTAACTATCCAGTAACTATCCAGTAAGTGCCTGAAATTTTTCATTCATTAACTTTCCTATTTAATATGGTAAAATAATGTTTATTGTTAAAGTGTTCAAAATGGGCGTGCCTTGCCAAAGCCAGATTAGCCGTTTTTGGCCGTATTTTCACCCCTCTGAGAAAATTATAAATATTTATCCAATAGTTTCGGAAGTTGAGACTTCACTATAGGAAATTTCCTCCACTTTTCGAATCTTTTTCGAAACATTAAAATATCAATTAGTTGCAGAAAACTAAACCCCTTTTTTGATCTTTCAGTAAATTGTTAATAACTTTTACAAATTCCGCGAGCGGAACTGTGTTTTTTTCAAAAAACATCTTCATTCTATTCCGAAGCGAATGACATATCGTTCATGTTTTTCGGAGACTGTTGAAAACAAAAAAGCACTTGTTGACCAGACTGATATGCGATTTCGGAACGCAGTTCCGAATATACCTACAGATAGATTTCTATTACATATTTTATGAAGATAGTTAAAATATTTATTTATTTTTTATGCAAACTGTAGAAGTCGTTAGAATAGTTTCTAGATAGATATTTTGTCGCTGGACACATAATTCAAGCCGCTGTAGCAAACAAAATGTCGCTAGATCTAGCGACAAAGTCGCTAAATAGGCAAAACTGGCTCGACGAAGCATCGCTGGTAACCTCCTCGTTGTGTGTGTGCGGTCGACATCGACCGAGACTTAACTAGTGGCCTCCACCGCGAGCTACACCTCCACCTCGACTTACTCGATCTGTTCGTACCCTAAGCCACCTCTGATGTTCTCATTTTTTTTTTAAACTCAATACAACTTAAATTTTGGCTTTTTATCATTAAAACGCAAACAAATATGAACATGTGATACATCGTTAAAATCAGAAAAAAAAGTTTTTTCGAGAAATGGAATAAAAAATACAGGTCCGTATTTAAAAAAAGTAACTTGATGGTAATATCTCGAAAACTAGACGAACCAAATTTCCTTAAAAAATACCAAATTGAAGAACGTCTAAAATGCATAAATTTTTCTTTTCACTAATTTTTTGTAAAAATTATACTTTTTGAGATATTCGATCAAATAATTTTGAGCAATTTTTCGAAAAACCCCCCGTAGCTCGAGATAGAATTTATTATTTT
This sequence comes from Cynegetis impunctata, assembly GCA_030704885.1. NCBI lineage: Eukaryota > Metazoa > Arthropoda > Insecta > Coleoptera > Coccinellidae > Cynegetis > Cynegetis impunctata. Next base: position 949,314 of record JARQZK010005060.1, read on the forward strand.
TCAAATATGAAACTAGATATTCAATGTCCTCCAAAAACTGCACATTTTGTCTAATTACCGAGATAGCAATAGTGGCCCATTGCAATTAGGACACCCTGTATATATATATATATATATATATATATATATATATATATATATTTATATATATATATATATATATATATATATATATATAATATACATATGAAGCTTTAGCAAGAGTTTCTCCGATTTAAAATATTTGAATAAGCTATATTTGCAACAAAATGCGTACCTCGTCACGTACATAAATACTGAGGAAAATACACAAGGTCTTATAATTCTCACAACTTATACTGTTTTTGCTCAATTTATGTATAATAAACATTATGTTGTTGGTAATTTAAAATTGGAATTATGATATTGTAAGATTGTGAAACGTAATTATATTTCGGAACTACCTACTTTCCGTGCCTCCCATTATCTCGTGGTTCAATTTTCGATTGGTGTATTTTCCAGTTCAGAATAAAGTCTATGTAAAACTAGGACATTTAAATATACGAAAATTTCGGAAAATTATTATGAATTCATTTCGATGTGGAGGTTTTGAAATGATTTTTTCATGATAAAATTGAATTGTTCACGTACATCCGTCAGTATGGGTTCAGTTTCCCGATAATCGACGAATGATTCGTCGATTATTGGACTTTCATTTTCTTAGAAGATTTGGAACAAATAAGAAAATAAAAAAAAATCTAATCGACATATTAGAAGAACAATATATAATAATAAAATGCTAAAAAAATACATAGATCAAAAATTAAATATCACAACAAAATAATATAAAAATTGAAAAATACACATAAAACCGCATAAAACTAAATAGACGTTTCTTTTAATAATGTATTTATGGCCGTTATCAAAAGTCGACTGAGTCCCCACATAACTGCAGACTGCAAAACACACTTGGTAGCGCAAATAGCAAAGTCACATTTGGTTGTTTTTATTATTACCACTAAATAAAAAAAACTAGAAGCGAATTTTATTCAAGTAAAAGTTTTTAATTGAAAGATGAAGTAAAACACATGTTCTAAGCATGTTATGCCATGAAGCATGAAGTTTGTTTAGTTTTGGCGAAACTTTTCTTTGGTGAGGTTTCTGCCGAAATATAAGCATTTTTATTAAGTACTTATTTCGGTTAAATTTTATTTTGTATGGACTTTTCTTGTGTTGACCTATTTTTCATGAAAGCTTGAGAGTTTATCAGAAATTACATCTAATTCAACTGTATGCCACTTTTACAAAGTATGCCTAGATATCACCAAGGATTAGCATACTGCTAACGCCGGTGTGCCCCAAGGATCGTTCTTGTCACCGACGCATTTCATTACACATATTAATGCTCTCCTAAATTCGGCTAGAATTGAGCTTCGAAAACAACATTACTCTAATAGCATCCACTACCATGAGGTCCTGTCAGTGCATCTATATCTGGCCATCAAAATTCTGCCCAATTTAAGTGCATAAATGACGTCCTCAGCTATCATTTTGAACCTGTGATCTGATAATTCAGATGCTTTTAATGGCTTCAAGACACTGGCAACCAAGTTGTCAAGAAAAACTTCCTTTTTCAATTCCTTATTAATGTTGGAAAACCAAAACATTAAGCCAATCAATGAACTACATCTTCATCTCCATCGGCTTCAACTCCAATTTAACCGAAACGAACACCTCTGCAATGGCGGAGACAGCTATACATAAGCCTAGTTATATATTTTCCGTGCTAAATATCTATTGAGTACCTATTGCTACTTTATGATGCTCAACTTTGACCATTATTGGAATACAGCTCTCATGTTTGGAGCATCGGAAGAAGGTTGCCGGATTATATCTCTTGCAGATATTATCATGGCAGGTTTTCTGCAGCTATTACCACTATTATTCCACCAGGATCAAGATTCACTCTTCACACAAGGTATGAAGATAATGCACACGAATTTGCAGTGCACATACCAACAGCTAGAACATCAATCTATCAGAAAGTGTTTAAATCTATGAAACGCTCTAACCAAACAAATGTTACCGTTTGTCAACGATTTGCTGCGTTTCAACACAGCATCAACCGCCGTTTATACATACCAAATTTTATTATTCTGTTACGCAATTTTCTTTTCTTTTGTTCTTGTTCCTTCTATTGAATTGCATCATAGATGAGTGAATATTTTGTACTAAGCTTAGGTTTAACTTTGAGGGTAAGAGTTGATATTACTTTTATATTGCTGTTATTTTGTTTCATTTTGTTTTATATTCGTTTTCTCTTCTTTTCTCTGGTGCTGTTTGATTTCTTTTCGCTATTTAGCTATGCTTTAACTGTTGGAAATGAGGAACTCATTATTATTATTAGTTATGGAAATAGCTTTAGCTTTTTTTGAAAGATGATTATAAAAAAAGAAAATTTTTCAATCATTTATGAAAATTTTGTATGTATTATTATTATCGTTTATTATATTACACATAATGCTAGCGATGTTATTGATGAATAACTCGGCAATTGTTATCTTTTACGGTATGATGGCCTAAGTCGAACATACATTCATAATTGTGCTCAGTGATGCAAATCTAACTAAATCTATGTATCAATATTTTCCAATTGATAAGATTGGGCAGAAATATATGTGAAAGCAAATTTAGGTAACTTATTACACATCAACATTTGGAGCCTTGGATAGATATTAAGTCGATCAAATTCGATTGAATATAAAAAAACTCTATCGCAGCGAGCTGCATTAGAAGAGCAGGTTTTCATAACGTATCCATTTTGAAAAATATATTCAATAAATTGTGATTTTTTTCCTGGGGGGTCAACCCCCCAACCAATTCGCATTAAAACCTATCCCATTCAATATAGGTATCATACGAAACTACCTACTCACAAACTTTCGATCCTATTGCTCCAAAATTACGCTCTTTATCATGTAAAAAAGATTCATCTCTTCCCCCAGGGGGTCAACCCCCCAACCAATTCGAACCAAAACCAATTCCATTCAAGATATCTTTCGAAAATACCTACCTACAAAGGTTTAACCCTATTACTCCAAAATTGCGACTTTTATCATGTAAACAAGATTTATTTTTCCCCAGGGGGTCGACCCCCCAACCAATTCGAACCAAAACTAATTCCATCCAAGATATCATGCGAAACTACCTAGATACAAACTACTCACAAACTTTCAACCCTATTTCTTCAAAATTGCGACCGTTATCGTGTGAACAAGATTTATTTTCCCCCCAGGGGGGTAAACCCCTCAACCAATTCTAACCAAAAACAATCCCATCCAAGATATCGTACAAAACTACCTACATACAAACTTTCAACCCTATTGCTCCAAAATTGCGACCGTTATCGTGTAAGCAAGATTTATTTTCCCCCCAGGGGGTCAACTCCCAACCAATTCAAACCAAAAACAATCCCATCCAAGATATCATACGAAACTACCTATTTATAAACTATCAACCCTATTGCTTCATCGTGTATCGTGTAAACAACGCTAAAATACATAAGCACATACATACGAACATTATATATATATATATATATATATATATATATATATATCAGGGGCGGCTAGTCAAAGGAGGCTAAGGAGGCTAAGCCTCCTCAATAATATTCCGTGTATCACTAATATATTATATTGAATAGTCAGCATTCAGCATATTCATATTAATCAAAATCATATTATTTTATGCACCTACCTTCCTTTCAACCTACATTATATAATATAATTTATTAATTAAGATAGAAGGTATTTACATTTTCTGCATTTCATTCATTTCAAGATTTGTGGCAACGCTGCGGAGGCTTAGAAAGGTATTACGTTCATTATGCCTGACACAGAAAAGCAAACAACGGTGCAAATACTCCGAATGAATACTTCATTGCAATAGAAAAGCAAAACACATGTAAATGGCAACACCTATAGGAACCCAGTCTCATACAATGTCGACCAATCACAACTATAGAATTTCGCGTGACATCGAGTGAATTCTTTGGAAAGCATTAATTGAATCGTAGTGTCATCGTCGTTACTAATGGCCGACGTGTCTACTTATATTGCTCGCGTATTGTTTTGAAATGAGTTTGGTTACTGAAGTTAATTTCAAAAATTTCAATGGTGACTTAGTGGAATATTTGTTATCCCATAACTTTAGTGCACTAAGTTATGAGGATAAAGTTTTGATAAAAACATTGCGACCTACCCCTGAATTAAACAATTTGGTGCAGCGTAACAGACAACAAAACCGCGGTTTTAATACAAGGAATTATGAGAGACATCCTTGCCTAACCGGAACACAGGTGAAAAATAAATTATTTTGTTGACAGTGTTTACTTTTTACTAGTGAAAATGCCTCTGTTTGGGGCCGCTTAGGATTCGAGGATTTAATTCTATACCTAGTTGAAAGTGAGTTATTTTTCACCGATAAAGTAACTTTAAATACAGCACGCGGATTAATATCTTACTTACAAGATAAGGAATTTATATATTTTTTAAACATCTTTAAATTAATTTTTGAACAAACAGAAATAGTTTTTCAAATCTTACAGCACAAGTTTTCAGATGTAATTTACTCACGAAATCGGCTCAAGTTTCTTTTGGAAAAAATTTCAGAATTTCGTGCTGAAGTTTATTTTAAAAAACTATTTTCTGTATTTCAAACTACTGATGATACGACTCAATTTAGCCCAAAACGAAAGAAATTCAGTAACGCATCAGATATGGAGCTTCACTATAAGCAAATATTTTATGAAATTTTGGATACTATTAGGGGTTAAATAGAAATAAGGTTCTCTGATTTGAAAGAACTGCATTTCTTCGACTTACTCAATAAAAATTTGTCAACCGGATTTTCGGCTAATTTTCCAGATAACCGTTTGGAAAATTTATGTCAAAAATACACTTTTTTTGATGAGGTGGCCATAAAAAGTGAACTGTGTGTTGTTTATAATGACAATGAAATTTTGGGGCAAAATGAAAATCATGTGAGGACTATTAAATACCTTTTTGATAATGATTTGAATCAAGATTTACCCCAAGTTTATAATCTCTTATGTCTAATTGTTTCTATCCCGGTGACATCGGCTTCCGTAGAGCGCTCGTTTTCCACTCTTAAGAGAATTAAAACTTATTTACGAAATTCAATGAGCCAGGATCGTTTGAAAAATATCAGTTTGTTGGCTATTGAAAAGGAATTGGTAAAACTTTTGGCGAAAGACAAAAAATTTTATGAGGATATTATAGATCATTTTGCTAACGTTAAAGATCGCAGAATCCCACTAATCTTCAAAAATATATAATAACTTTTTATTTGCTCTCACCAGCTGTTAACAAATTCGTTAAGTAGGTAGGTAGGTACCTATTTTGTGAAAGAAAAAAAAATTTGATGAATAGATGAATTGATTAATTGGATGAGAAGAGTTTTTGTGAATATTGTAAATAGGAGTTGTAGGTCTCAAGGTATAGATAGGTACACTCGAAAGTGAAAACAAATTAATAGCTTAGGGTGCTTGTTTTTCTTTGATTTTCTTTAAATTATAAGGCGGTTGACCTTGAAATCCTAAAAATTTTCGCCTATGGTGTATTTTTTAACACCTCTTGTAGTCTCCTCAAACCAAAACCTCACGAGCCGCCACTGATATATATATATATATATATATATATATATATATATATATATATATATATATATATATATATATATATATATATATATATATATATATATATATATATATATATATATATATATATATATATATATATATATATATATATATATATATATATATATATATATATAATCTCTTGATAATTATTAGCAATAACAGGCTGGTTGAATCTTAAAAAACTCGATTTTATTAAAAAGTTGACGCTTCACTACGACATTCGAAAAAATTGAAATTTCTTTGACATTTATTGATTTGAAAAAATTGAATAGAAAAGGCGACCTTGTCTTGTCTTGTTAAAATTTTTTTCGGATGTGGTTGTTCTTTGTTATTTATTATGTGCTATTCAGTCTAATATTAACATTCAAAATTAATCGCCTCCGTGGCAAAGTTTGACCAAATCTCCCATACCCGAGAGTTCAAACAATAAACCACAAATATGTGATTGTCTTCCATAGTAGAAGATTTTGTTTATTATACTATTTTCATCTCCAAATTTTCAATCCTATACTTGGCTACGCCGTTCTGATGAGGACCAAAGAGTCCGAAACACGTGTCAACGGCTGCTTCCATATAAGCGTTCTATACCGATAATTCTGCTCTACTTTTTTAATATTTTCCCGCGACTAATTTCTTTGTTGTTAGATAAATAGTAACCTATTATTATTTTTTTCGAACATTACGTGGGTAAAGGTTTCTGTAGTTTCCCTTACCTTCTAATGATAACAATTTTGAATGTTAATATTAGACTGAATAGCACATAATAAATAACAAAGAATAACCACATCCGAAAAAAATTTTAACAAGACAAGACAAGGTCGCCTTTTCTATTCAATTTTTTCAAATCAATAAATGTCAAAGAAATTTCAATTTTTTCGAATGTCGTAGTGAAGCGTCAACTTTTTAATAAAATCGAGTTTTTTAAGATTCAACCAGCCTGTTATTGCTAATAATTATCAAGAGATTAAAAATAGATCACAGGCAACAACAATTCAAATAAATATATATATATATATATATATATATATATATATATATATATATATATATATATATATATATATATATATATATATATATATATATATATATATATATATATGTTCAGAAAGATTTCCGCGGTCGGAAGTATTTGAAAAACTTGGTTCACGGAATGAACCGCGTAAAAGATTTGAAAAATCTCGACGTTTCGGCTCCTTTTGCGAAGCCATCTTCAGGAGAATTAGAAGGTAAATAATTCAGATTCGTGGCCTCAATCTGCCTACTCCACGAATCGAATTAGGAGGAATCGGAAACAAAACGATTGCGTGGTCTCAACCTGCCTACTCCAATAACCGTACTGCTTCCTGTCAGCATGGAAACCACTTCTGAGTGGTCGCCATGTCACACCCAATCAGAGTGCATCCCGCACTGATGAGCGTGAGTACCCACCCCCCTCCCCTATAAATACGGCCACGCGACGATCGGCCCGTCAGTTGACTCTGAAGAGTAGGCAGATTGAGACTTCAGAGTTGACAGGAAGCAGTACGGTTAGTGGAGTAGGCAGGTTGAGACCACGCAATCGTTTTGTTTCCGATTCCTCCTAATTCGATTCGTGGAGTAGGCAGATTGAGGCCACGAGTCTGAATTATTTACCTTCTAATTCTCCTGAAGATGGCTTCGCAAAAGGAGCCGAAACGTCGAGATTTTTCAAATCTTTTACGCGGTTCATTCCGTGAACAAAGTTTTTCATATATATATATATATATACATATATGTATATATATATATATATATATATATATATATTTATATATATATATATATATATATATATATATATATATATATATATATATATATATATATATATATATTTATATATATATATATAAATATATATATATATAGTGAGAGAGAGAGAGAGAGAGAGATAGAAAATTGAGTTTTTGGTGCCAAGCATCATAAAAACCCATGAAACGAAAAACTATCTTGGTCCTAGGTCCAACTTTGCTAATCGCAAGCAGGTTTTCAAAGTGAAAACCTGCTAAAAATAGGATAAAGGTATAATCAAGATTCAAAAGCGTTTTTTCTTTATAAATTAAATTTTCATTGGAAGTGACATTAGATATAAAATCATTTACGTATTTCGGTCATATCAAATTCATACAAATGTTTTTCAATTTATTTGACTTGAAAGATACGATCCTTACAAGACTCCTCTGAAAATAAAATGATTAATTATTGAAAAACAACATGATATTGTTATATGAACCTTGATGAAACTGGAAGTACATTTCGTTTTTCTGAATTTGGAATATGGTTGAAAATCTGAACCTATAAATGTGTACTAAGGAACTTCGAATATTTATTAGTGAGCACTATTTCATAACTAATATACTGTTACTTCCACATCACAACGTGATGTTAGTATAGTAACGGTCCAAAGTCTAAATATTTTCAGCTAAAACTGCCTGAAATTTTTTTGTCGGTCGGTATGTTAGACCCCTCGAATACTTTTGAAGGAATTGAGCTATTAACTTTAAATTCGGATTTTTTTTTAGCTAATTTGGATCAGGAGGTGAAATGGGGTTAATTATGGGGTGTTAATTAACAAAAAATGGCAATTTCCTTGAAAAATCGAGTAAAATATGTCGTTTCAGGGGTTATTTGGTATATAGATTTCCATTTTACAATCGATGTGACATTTTAAGACAAATGAATAAATAAAAGAGGAGTAGAAATTGATAATTATTGTAAAAATTAAATAATACGTCTTTTTGGGGGTTTTCAGATATACAGATTCAAATACCTAATATATGATAATTTAATAACAAAATATGAGGAGAGGGTGAAAAGGAGAGGGGATAAAAATTAAAAATTGTTGGAAAAATCGAGTAAGTTCTTAAGTTACCATAAGTTGCTATTATATAGTGATTTAGAAGTTCAATTTGCAGCGGTTTTTTTGTTCTTTTTTATAATTTAATAAGAATATAACTTTTTTCCAGTTTGAAATGTTTATGTCAAATTATCATAATTTCGTGATGGTTTTGTCATGAAGGTTGAGTTGAGTTCTATCTATGATATTTTACAGTACCTAGTACTCAAGTCTTGTTTCCAGAATTCTCGATTGATTTGAATGCTGCTAGTATTTCATTTTGTAGAGGGTCGAAGTTTTTATGGAGCGATGTAAAAAACTCATATCCCGCAATATATTTTTAATGGCACTTGGTAATAAAGGAAAGTCGTTGGGATACAAGAGAGGGACAGTGAATAACTCATTATTTCATGTTTGCTCTCTTAAATATTTTATTCTTGTTTGAATAGCTAGTTAGTTCTTTCCACGAGTCGAAATAATTCCGATCATGAGAAGATGAAAACTGTTTGATTTTTTGTCGTGAGCGAAGCAAGAGGATTTGGGGTCTCCAAATAAATATTGTAAACTTTTAAAACAGTCTCTAGTGAGATGAATGTCGAAGTGTTATTTGCAGTTTCAGTTTGGCCGGTACACCTTCTTTCGTAATAGTGTATTTTTTTTTAAATTTTGGGGCTTACAATCTTCAATAAATATTGAAAATGATATTCCGAATTTCTGAGCAAATTTTCAAAATCTTCAGACTATTTAGAAATATCTTCAATCAATTAGTATGACTCCTTTTTAGCATCCACTCCCTTGTTCACCACCGTCTCTTGTTTCTTTTTCTTGCGAATTTTTATGAAATTCTGTTTGCTATCATACCACACATAAATTTCACGAAGGTGGCTCGTTCGTGAGTCACACACAACCCATGTCAATGCGGCTGAAATACATTATTGTGGGAATTTATGTGAACATAACCGGCGTCTGTTGCTCAGAAACTGTAGTTCATATTGAATGAAGGCATTTTTCCTTGAATATAGACTATGATTTTCATTGAATTTGCAGTCCCACATAAGCAATTTTTAATCATAAATTCTTGTATTCATAGAAACGGGGTCTCAATATTTTTTTTATAATTAACGAAAACGAAAAAGATTTTCATAAAACTAAGAGTTTATTTCGAATCTTGAATCTTTTTTTGAGGACATTACATAAATCTTAAATGGTTAAAGGTATTCAAAAATCTGAAAAAATTATTGAAATCACTTTACTTTGGTCACCACGCAAGACTATGATTGCTGGAATTAACCCCAAGAGAACTTATTCAACTTTTCCATTTGGTAGAAACCAATAGTAATTTGAGTTAAACATGAAAAAAAACAAGATTGTATCATAAACATCTGTATAGCCACAAATTTGCATTATAGTCCAGGTCAAATAGGTATTCGACCCTAAAGAAAGCTAATTCGCTATAAACGTGTATACATATTAATTGTAACATTGTGTAAATTAGCCCACAAGACTGAGAATCTTTTGAACGCTTGTCAAGATATTCACGGCCAAAGGTCTCAAAATCTGCATTAAATATCTTGTTTCCTTTGGACTTTAAGAAACGTAGAGCATACAATTCTCTACAAATTTTATACAATTAACCGTTCTCGAGGTAAAGCACCAAGAGTGTGGAGCACTCTTGTGCAACTATGTCAAGGGATGTGCAACTATTTCAAGGGGTGTGAAACTATATCAAGGGTTGTGCAACTATGCCAAAGGGTGTGCAACTATGTCAAGAGGTATGCAACTATGCCAAGGGGTATGCAACTATGTCAAGGGGTGTGCAACTATGTCAAGTGGTGTGCAACTATGCCAAGAGGTATGCAACTATGTCAAGGGGTGAAACTATGACAAGGGTTGTGTAACTATGTCAAGGGGTATGCAACTATGCCAACGGGTAAGCAACTATGTCAAGGGGTGTGTAACTTGAATCATAGCTTGATGAGTATAAATGATTGAATGCTAAGAACGAAAAAATATATCCGGATGTCTTCCGGATCATTTCTTGTTATTGGAACGAAGTTCCTTACGGCAGGCTTGGAGGAGATAGGGATTTTGCTGCGCGACCAAACTGAAAAAAAATTGAGTCTAAAACTGTAAGAATAACATATAACGGAAGCGGAACGCGTATGCGTCATTCTCTCTTAATCTTTCTCCTTCTGCCACGACATATAGGTACATGAAATTCGTGTCTAAGCACGTGGTGTATACTCACATTATAAATTAATTTTACTCGTAAATAAACACGTTTATTTTCGTATAGTTTGTAAATCTTCAATACGATATTATTATTATATTAATAATTATATTATGTCGAATCCGAAGGAACTTCTTTCCTACCTAGTGTCCCCTGACACCACATCTTTTTTTTATAATTATAGCACTTTAAATTGTACAAAAAGAAAACAGCTGAAAAGAGAAAACAAATTTAGAATGAGTTAGCTTTTACTTAAAATATATTTTGTTTCAAATATTCCTTTGATGTAAATAACTGAACTATGCGCATAGCTGGAAGTTACCGTACCGGCGTCTGCTTTATGCTATTTTTATTTCGTTTCTGGCCTTTGTATTTCCCACCAAACTTTCCATGAAACATTTTCGAGTTCCTTAATAACAAACCCATTCCATCGATTGATTTGCGACAGTAGTTAAATAGTATTTCAGATCAAATTACAAAATGCAAATGAAATTTCAGTTTATATTAGAATATTACGTCATCACTAAACCAATTATAACCGCACAATAGTCGAGCCAGAAACGAAAACTTACCTCATCAAGATATTCGGAGAAGGATGGAAGAGTCATCTTTTGCATTTGTTTTTCATTAATATGCATGCCTTTTTCTATCTTGAAGGCAAAATATATCAGTTTCAACAATTTCTAGATCATAATATTCACAATGTGAATGTTGTGGCTACCATTACCGTATGAAATAGATTGTAACAACGGTTTCAGTTCATTGAATACGAAATTATAATATACAATGAAATAATTTAGCGAGTATCATTTATCAAGGATGTAAGGTTTCAGGTTTCTCATAGTTCGCAGACATATGATATAATTTTTTCAATGACGATACAAATTGAAATGTAAATGATATGTTGACCCACAATATCACGTCATACACTAATTTATATGGCTCCAACTAGGCTGTGTATATATATATATATATATATATATATATATATATATATATATATATATATATATATATATATATAATATTTATTCTCAATAACTATTGCAGCACTTCAATAAAAATGTCAACAAATATCGATACTATTGATTGATTCTACAAAAAATTTCAAACTCCTCAATGCTATATGGTTCACATCTTAAAATTGAATTGTTGACAGATTTCTTGAAAAGCCTGTAGTCTCTGATCCTTTGAGTAGACTTCGGCAATTTGTTAAAAAGATTTATACCTGCATACTGCGGACCCTTCTCTCTCAAAGCCGAGCAGTGAATTGGATATAAATAGGGAGAAATTTGTCTAGTTTTTCACCAAGCTAGTTAGGCGAGTACGTTAGGTACGCTGGCTAGTATTTGGGAGGTCTCGGGTTCAAACCCCGGGGCCAACTGGTCTGCCATGAGTTTTTTTCAAAGGTTTCCTCATGGTGATGTAAGTCACTGCTTGCAAATTTACAAGGCGAATGCTGGGCCAGTATTAATCCTCTGAACCCTACCCACACTTCCTATGTTCCATAAATATCCCGTCTCACCTAGCCTTAATGCACTTGTACATACAAGTGTATCCTCTGATCTGGCTGAAGGAGTTAATCCCAAACTCAAGCTGCCCGCCTCCCTGACACATACTTCAGGGCGGAATGAAACACGTGTGTTTCCTTTTTTTTCTTCTAGTGTTATTTCTGCACTCTTCAAAGTAGTAAGAATGCTCATGGAGAAACAAAAGCGGCCTGTAGATATAAAGGCCATATATGGTCAGGAAGTCATCTTGTCTGAAAGAGTTTCGACATGATTCCCTGTAACCCATTCCCAAGATTGTGCGTAATGCCCATTTTTGGAGCTCAAAAATTTTATCTGAATAAGATGAACCACCCCAAAAAATGATATAATACGAAGCTACAGATTGAAATTTAGCATTATAAATGACCTTTAGCACATCCGATCCGACTTGCTTGTTTACTATGTTCAGAGTATATATCACACAGCAAAGTTTTATTTTTAGTTAGTCGATATGAGGATTCCACTTCAATGCGTTATCTATTTGAGCTCCTAGAAACTTTGCTTGTTGACCAACAGGAATTCTCTGATCTCCGTAACGCAAAATATCCTGTGGGATCCAACCTTTAGGTAGAGAAATATATACACTCAGTTTTCTGCACATTCATTACCAGTTTATTATCAATGCACCATTTCTTAATATTACTCAAAACAGACTCCAATTTTTGAGCTGATAAGGAGATACTTGCAGCTCGAACTGAAAAGTTTGCATCATCAGCGTATATGATTGGTTGACAGTTTTCTGATGGTAAATATTTGATTATATCATTTATGTAGACAATAAAAGCAGGGGTCCCAAAATACTTCCTTGAGGTACTACCATAGGTGACACTAGTTCTTTTAAAGTGTATGTAGCTCCTTTCACGGCTGTAAGGTATAAAATATTAATTTTTTAACGGGAACGCAGCCAGTTTGATTTGAGAAATATTATACGGTGAGAGCTTTCGGAATTGCTTTATTCCTTCTGCAGTCACTCTACAATGTGATATCAAAAATTCCAATTTTTAGGATTCCTTACCCAAAGGGTTCGCTGTCTGTCCGTCACCAGGCTGTATCTCAAGAACCGCGATAGCTAGACAGTTGAAATTTTCACAAATTATGTAATTATGTTGGCGCTATAACAACAAATGCTAAAAACAAAATAAAATAAATATCGACGGGGGCTCCCATACAACAAACGCGATTTTTTTGCACTTTTTGGCTCGATATCAATAATGGCAACAGGTAGGCACTTCATTATATAATACTAATAATAATATTCACAAAATAGTCAGTTGTATTTTCATTTTAATAATAAATAATAAAATTAAAATAAAATAAATATTTATGGGGGCATAGTCAATGGTACGTAACCCTTCGTTTTTTTACTCACCTGCTGTGGGGTATCTTACGATAGTTTGTTTATTCTCGATCATAGCATCAACCGCCTTTTTTTCGCAATATTGGGCAGTTGTAATAGCGATGGTCGGTTACGATATTGTAATTCAGCCAAGTGATGAGGTACCTGTTTCTCGTCCCAACTATTTTGCCTAAAAATCAGACCATGCAATTTTAAAAATATCGATCCCGAAGAACAAAATATTAGAAAAACTCTCAAAATGAGATATAGTTTAAACTACAAGAGTACAAGTATAGGTAGTCTAATTCGAATGTTCAAAAACTTGCTAAGTCTTAATACTGCGATTAGAAGTTGATCACCCGAATAACTTCTAAAAAAATGTGCGGAAGTGACAAACCGGCACATAAACAATTGGAAAAATTATGAACAATTGAAGGTTGACAAAAACGGGATTACTTTTTCGCAATTGATTCTAAAACTATTAAAATTAGAGGATTAAAAAAAAATTCTTTAAAGATGAAGAAAATTCCTTTATCAATATCCCGACTTTTCATTATGAATACTTTTCATTTAATATTGGAAATAGCCCACTCCGTCGTGATCGTTACTGAACGTTGCTTCAAAACCTGACGCAGCAAGTAAAAAAAAAAGTGAGCAGCAGGGCTCCGTCACTAAGGTTGTAGGTATTTTAATACATCGCGTCGGGATGCAATTCTAACGAATTGAACCATATATTGTTAAATCACGATTAAATAGCACAGACCGAATCAAAACGTTGAAAATAATTTTTTTATTGAAAAAATTATTAAATTTTTCGAGAAAAAAAAATTCGCGAAGTTCATCGCGAACAGCAATACAACGCTTTCATAGCAAATCTAAATAAAAATGAAAAAATTCTTTATTATTTCATACAAAATAAAATGAATTTCGCGAAGTGCATAGTTTAGTGATAGCGAAGTAGGACCGCATGCGATTTGGACGGAATAGTCCCCGCGCGGGGCAGCGCGAATGAGAAAAATGGTTGGAACTACCCAAAGGCACTTCCTTAACATTAACTCAATCTACGTACCAAGTTTGAACCCTCTAACTCAATTTGCAGAAGCTGTGGAGTTTGGCAAATTTTCAAAGAACAAGAAAATACAACAAATATCTACATAAAAATGGCGTCTGTTGGAAAATTAAACAAAATTTTGATACTTTCGTTCTGCCACGAAAACAATCATAGGTGCCAAATTTCAGCTCATTCGACCTGATGCCGATGGAAATGTCGATATGTACCGGAAAAAAAAAATATATACATATATATATATATATATATATATATATATATATATATATATATATGAAATTTTTTTCGCAAATCGTGGTCAAGGAGGTGGTCCAAAACGGATGGGAAAAATACTCCCGCACCTGGTTTCCTTTGATACACTAATAGTATGTATTTTATGGTATAAAATACGACTAAAAACTCGTGAGCAGCAGAGCTCCATCACTAGAGTCGTATTTTTCGTGCGAAATGTTTTTTTTTCGCGAAATGCATCGTGTACGTACCAATTTGAATCCTCTAACTAAATTTGCAGAAGTTGTGGAGTTGGTCAAAAACGACGAAAAAACAAGAAATATCTACGTAAAAATGACGGCGGTTGGAAAAATTTAACCAAATTTTGATAGTTTCGTTTTGACTTCTGCAATGAAAAAAATTCCATATAAAAATATTTCAGCTATTCGGTATTATACGAGCAGCTGGAGTTGTAAATATGCACCTGGAATGATATTCATATGAAATTTATAAATATTTACGTAAAAATGGCGGTGGTTGCAGCAATATATATATATATATATATATATATATATATATATATATATATATATATATATATATATATATATATATATATATCAGTGGCGGCTCGTGAGGTTTTGGTTTGAGGAGGCTACAAGAGGTGTTAAAAAATACACCATAGGCGAAAATTTTTAGGATTTCAAGGTCAACCGCCTTATAATTTAAAGAAAATTAAAGTAAAACAAGCACCCTAAGCTATTAATTTGTTTTCACTTTCGAGTGCCTACCTTGAGACCTACAACTCCTATTTACAATATTCACAAAAACTCTTCTCAGCCAATTAATCAATTCATCTATTCATCAAATTTTTTTTCTTTCACAAAATAGGTACCTACCTACCTACTTAACGAATTTGTTAACAGCTAGTGAGAGCAAATAAATAGTTATTATATATTTTTGAAGATTAGCGGGATTCTGCGATCTTTAACGTTAGCAAAATGATCTATAATATCCTCATCAGGGGCGGCTACTCAAAGGAGGCTAAGCCTCCTCAATAATATTCCGTAGGTACCTATTTTGTGATAGAAAAAAAAATTCGATGAATGGATGAATTGATTAATTGGCTGAGAAGAGTTTTTGTGAATATTGTAAATAGGAGTTGTAGGTCACAAGATAGACACTCGAAAGTGAAAAAAATTTTTTTCCAAACAAATTAATAGCTTAGTGTGCTTGTTTTACTTCGATTTTCTTTAAATTATAAGGCGGTTGACCTTGAAATCCTAAAAATTTTCGCCTATGGTGTATTTTTTAACACCTCTTGTAGCCTCCTTAAACCAAAACCTCACGAGCCGCCACTGATCCTCATAACATTTTTTGTCTTTCGCCAAAAGTTTTACCAATTCCTTTTCAATAGACAACAAACTAATATTTTTCAAAGGATCCTGGCTCATTGAATTTCGTAAATAAGTTTTAATTCTCTTAAGAGTGGAAAACGAGCGCTCTACGGAAGCCGATGTCACCGGGATAGAAACAATTAGACATAAGAGTTTATAAACTTGGGGTAAATCTTGATTCAAATCATTATCAAAAAGGTATTTGATAGTCCTCACATGATTTTCATTTTGCCCCAAAATTTCATTGTCATTATAAACAACACACAGTTCACTTTTTATGGCCACCTTATCAAAAAAAGTGTATTTTTGACATAAATTTTCCAAAAGGTTATCTGGAAAATTAGCCGAAAATCCGGTTAACAAATTTTTATTGAGTAAGTCGAAGAAATGCAGTTCTTTCAAATCAGAAAAACTTATTTCTATTTGACCCCTAATAGTATCCAAAATTTCATAAAATATTTGCTTATAGTGAAGCTCCATATCTGCGTAACTGAATTTCTTTCGTTTTGGGCTAAATTGAGTCGTATCATCAGTAGTTTGAAATACAGAAAATAGTTTTTTAAAATAAACTTCTGCACGAAATTCTGAAATTTTTTCCAAAAGAAACTTGAGCCGATTTCGTGAGTAAATTACATCTGAAAACTTGTGCTGTAAGATTTGAAAAACTATTTCTGTTTGTTCAAAAATTAATTTAAAGATGTATAAAAAATATATAAATTCCTTATCTTGTAAGTAAGATCCGCGTGCTGTATTTGAAGTTACTTTATCGGTGAAAAATTCCTCACTTTCAACTAGGTATAGAATTAAATCCTCAAATCCTAAGCGGCCCCAAACAGAGACATTTTCACTAGTAAAAAGTAAACACCTCTAACAAAATAATTTATTTTTTACCTGTGATCCGGTTAGGCAAGGATGTCTCTCATAATTCTTTGAATTAAAACCGCGGTTTTGTTTTCTGTTACGCTGCACCAAATTGTTTAATTCAGGGGGTCGTAATGTTTTTATCAAAACTTTATCCTCATAACTTAATGCACTAAAGTTATGGGATAACAAATATTCCACTAAGTCACCATTGAAATTTTTGAAATTAACTTCAGTAATCAAACTCATTTTAAAACAATACGCGAGCTGTTTTCGACGGCCATTAGACACTACGAATTACGATCACACTACGATTCAATCAACGAAGTCACTCGATGTCACGCGAAATTCTATAGTTGTGATTGGTCGACATTGTATGAGACTGGGATTTATCGGTGTTGCCATTTACATGTGTTTTGCTTTTCTATTGCAATGAAGTATTCATTCGGAGTATTTGCACCATTGTTTGCTTTTCCGTGGCAGGCATAATGAACGTTGAGAATATACCTTTCTAAGCCTTCCGCAGCCACAAATCTTGAAATGAATGAAATGCAGTAAATGTAAATACCTTCTATCTTAATTAATAAATTATATTATATAATGTAGGTTGAAAGGAAGGTAGGTGCATAAAATAATATGATTTTTATTAATATGAATATGCTGAATGCTGACTATTCAATATAATATATATATATATATATATATATATATATATATATATATATATATATATATATATATATATATATATATATATATATATATATATATATATATATATATATATATATATATATATATATGTGATACACAGAATATTATAGAGGAGTGTTTTACTTGTTTGTCTAGCCGCCCCTTATATATATATATATATATATATATATATATATATATATATATATATATATATATATATATATATATATATATATATATATATATATATATACATATATTCGAATTGTTGTTGCCTGTGAACTATTTCTAATCTCTTGATAATTATTAGCAATAACAGGCTTGTTGAATCTCAACTTTTAATAAAATCGAGTTTTTTGAGATTCAACAAGCCTGTTATTGCTAATAATTATCCAGAGACTATATATATATATATATATATATATATATATATATATATATATATATCTATATATATATATATATATATATATATATATATATATATAATATCAGAAACGAAGGAGGTCTACAACGGATGTGAAAAATACTCCCGCACCTGACTGCTTTCCTTCTATACACTGCAGTAGTTTCTATTTTATGGTATAAAATACGTCTAAAAACATTTAACTATTTTATAATAAATTTAAAAATTTGAAAACATTATGGTTTCTATCATTTAGCTAGATAACACAATTCTTTCATTGGTGTTTCATAAAACGAGGGTATTGTTGATTCAGTCTATTTTATTTTTCATTAACATTCCAAGTCATGTAAATGTTTCAAAAAAACAACTGACAATATAATATATTAATTATAAAACATTTATTATGTTCTGAATAAATATGAATCGATTTTAAAAAAAATGAAATGACCAATCAGTTTTTTTTTATTATGGTGAGGTCTCCACTCTAGTGGGGTCTCCAACCAATCAGTTAAAATCTAATTAAATCTGGAAATATTTCCATTATGCAGTTAATAGACCATTCAATTGAAATGTTCTGTTTTTTATAACATGTAGCCTTCCGGAATTTGTATCAGATTCAAATTCACTTCAAGTGAGATGGCGCCGTTGGTATCTCACTTCTATTTCCATTCTGAATCTTCTGAATATGGCACGTTCCTGTTTATCAAAAATTTATCCTCCTTTAGTTTCACTTGTTGTACTGCAATGAACTTTTCTTTCATCTTTTATAATAGACCACTGATATCTCTATAGATATGATTCCTAGGCGATTCCTCCATCGACAATACAGAATATTATATTTGAACTTGTTTGTACTACTAAAGAAAGACGATAATTAACCGTGAGATTCTTCTTACATGATTAAATACAAGTATGTATTTTGATCAAATGTTTAAAAATAATATTGAGATATTAAATTCTCGACATAATTTGTTTGAGGATTGTAGCGCCGTCATGCAGACTCACGTGTTGAAGATCAATGGCTTTCTATGTATTTCCGAACATATTTGGAAGGAAGTTCTTTATCGCACTTCACACTCCAGACACTAGGCGAAATTTAGCGTAACACTCTCAAGGTCATCTGTATTCGAATCTTTATGTTTATTGATATGTGTTTTGAAGAGCGATGCTTTCAAAACGGGCGTGTTTACTTTTTATTGTGTATATATCGTGCTTTTTATTCATCATATGAAATAAAAACTATGTTGTATTTTTTCGTGGGAATACTTCATTTATTATAGATTTATTTATTTTAGATCACATATGATTTTGAATTGGAAAATTGATTATAATTTTTAAAAATATACAAATATCTATTCGTTTATTGATAATAAGGTACCTATCGAAATAAATATTTAAATGAAAATTCTTTGATATATATATATATATATATATATATATATATATATATATATATATATATATATATATATATATATATATATATATATATATATATATATATATATATATATATATATATTAATTTGAACGTGTTTGTTTGATCAATATAATATAATATTTACATTTTTTCCAATAAATTTTAAATTATTATATGTTTTTATTTGTCTTCAAAAATGAAATTTTTTCATGTTCAGTATTTTAATCTCAGTTATCGAGAAGTTATTGAAATTATTTTCGTTCTTCGAGTAGAGGTTTAAAAATAACGTTATTATATATGAATATATTACATATTTATTTTGAATGTTTTATTTAGTTAAAACACATTATATTGAAAAAATTATTATCTTCAGTTGAAGAAGTCTCAATAGAGGCAAAACGTATCATATATTAATTTTGGTGTAATCTGAAAATACTTGTTTTATTATATCTCATAATTGAAATATTTCACAAAAATTGAAGTTTATTTTATCCTTCCCTATGTATTTTTCTACCTAAAATAAAAATTTTCCTGAGGACTCAGTACTAGGTACATTGTATTTCATAGACAATTCGAAGGATATCTTTCGTCTCCAAATGTTTTTTCTGGAAATTTTTAAGCTTCTGGCTTGGATCGCCAGTGAAGGCACGCCACTTCCTCAAAATATGTTTATTCAGTGTCAAAAATATCGGCTTCTATTCGTCGATACTTTCATTCCCCGATTTCATACATGGCCTCCTACGGTCCTACGTAATCGTGATTCAAAGACGTAGATGATTCAAATTATTGTTGCCAACTCATAATCAGTTCGTTTTCATCCTAGGAAATATCGATGTAAGTTTAATTTCAGTTATTTATGAATCTCGTTGCAGACAATTATATGACGGTGAAAAATGCATTTCTAACATATAGTTTAAATAAGAAAGTTCTTCTTTGAGTGCATTGGAAACTATTCTATAAGAATTATTTCTATAAAGCGATATGTATAACTTATAGCATATGAGTAACTAGATGCCAATCAAGGTTATAGAATACCAATTAGATCTCTATTAGATGATTTTATTAGTACTCCGAGTGAAAACTTGTCCCCTATTGGCTTGACATACAGGGACGTACTCACTGTGAATTTTCGCTGACCTAGTTTTCGATTTTACAATTGTCTTGATAATGATGAATAGCGGACGGAAAATTTTTCATTACAATAATTTTGTTTTTTGTTTAATAGAAATTGTTTCAGTTATCATAAACATTCGTTCGATTTTTGCACAATTTTATGTATCGTTCAAGTAATGTATGTATTAATTTCAATATTTACATATATATATATATATATATATATATATATATATATATATATATATATATATATATATATATATATATATATATATATATATATATATATATATATATATATATATATATATATATATATATATATATATATATATATATATATATATATATATATATTATATATATATATATATATATATATATATATATATATATATATATATATATATATATATTTATTCGAATTGTTGTTGCCTGTGAACTATTTCTAATCTCTTGATAATTATAATATAATCTCTCTGAATTTCTTTCTTCAATATTGAAAAATATAGTAAATCAAAATCCTTATTATATCAAAAATTCTCTCGATCTAGTAGACCATCTTAAATCTTTGAAAATACCTAACAATTACAAATTTTTCTCATTAGATGTTGTTTCTCTTTATACCAATATTCCAAATTCTTTGGTTCCAATAATAATTAATGACAAATGGGATATTATCAAAAATTATACAAATATTCCTAAAACCGATTTTATAGAAGCAATTCAATTTGCTCTTGGTACAAACTATTTTCAATATGAAAATAACTTTTACCAACAAATTGATGGTGTAGCAATGGGAAGTCCTATTTCCAGTGTTATAGCTCAATTAGTTTTAGAATATTTAGAAGAAAATGTATTAAATAATTTGAATGAACAAATTATAACTTTCAAAAGGTATGTTGATGATTGCCTTATAATAACATCAGAAGATTTTATTGATGATATTCTCAAAAAATTCAACGACTTTAATAGAAAATTACAATTTACTCTAGAAAAAGAAACGAACAATACATTAAATTTTCTTGATATTACTCTCATGCACCAAAACAATGAAATTATCACAAAATGGCATAGGAAAGAAATTTTTTCACAAAGAACATTGAACTACAACAGTACACATCATTTGTCACAAAAAAAGAGTTTAATAATCGGATATATAGACAAAGCACTTAAACTTACTTCACCTACACACAGACATAAAACATTACAAGATGACCATAAATTACTCATAAAAAACGATTATCCAATAAAACTTATACAGAAAATCACTAAAAATAGAATTCATAAACTGTACAACACATTAGAAACATCAAAAAAAGAAAATATAAACAAAAAATATATTCCTCTTCCATATATTCCTCATTTAAGTAATAAAATCTCACAAATTTTAAATCCACACGATATTAAAGTAGCCCATACCGCACAAAATCAAATTAAACAAATATATTCTAAATTAAAAAGTAAAACACCTCTTCTACAAAAATCTCATGTTGTTTATAGTATACCCTGTAATAATTGTAATAAATCATATATAGGACAAACTTTTCAAAATTTAGAAGAAAGATTAAAAGCACACAAATACACCAGAACACAAACCACAGCACTAATAAAACATAAAAACAATGAGAATCATACTTTCAACTTTAATAGCACAAAAATTTTAGAAATAGAAAAAGATCAAAAACGCAGAGAAATTTTAGAAATGTTACATATTCAAAAAAATTTAAATGAAGTCGTAAATGATAGAACAGATATCAAACATTTAAGTTCAATATACGCAGATTTAATTCAACAAACAAATTCTAACCACAACAACTCATCTTCTTAGACAAAATCTAAACATCTAGAATTTTCAATTTTTCTAGAAAGAAGATATAGTTTAGAACATGTGATCTCCAAAATCACAAGTAATGTCTTTTTAAAGACAAATCCAACAATCAAATATTTTAAACCTATTTTGTACATTACGTGGGTGAAGGTTTCTGTGGTTCCCTTCCCATCTAATATCAACGGACATGTCTGTTGATATTCGACTGAATAGCACGTAATTAATAACTGAAGACGGCCACAGCCGCAATGAGAAATTTTTGAAAAAAAAAGATAAATAGTACCCTATTATTATTATTCTTTGACTCTTCAAAATCAAAATAATTTGGACCTATTTCGAACATTACGTGGGTAAAGGTTTCTGTGGTTTCCCTTACCATCTAATAATAACAAATTTGAATGTTAATATTGGACTAAATAGCACGTAATAAATAGCAAAGAACGGCCACAGCCGAAAAAAATTTTAGTGAAACAGTAGTCTGTTTCCATAGAAATTTTTCAAATCAATAAATGTCAAAGAAATTTCAATTTTTTCTCAAAAGTTTTGATAAAGCCACGAATGTCGTGGCGAAACGTCAACTTTTCAATAAAATCAAGTTTTTTAAGATTCAACAAGCCTGTTATTGCTAATAATTATCAAGAGATTATATATATATATATATATATATATATATATATATATATATATATATATATATATATATATATATATATATATATATATATATATTTATATATATATATATCAGGGATGTTACGGAGCTTCGACTCAGACTCCGTTAAGTCGGAACTTCCGATTATTTTTACACCTTCGGTTCCGACTTCGGCTCCGAAACTTTTGAATCGGAGGTCCGAGCATAACAAATAGCACAGCGGCCTGCGTCGACCGACCGCTACGCACATTCATAGTTCATACATGTCGCGGGGAGAATCCCTCGCCCCCGCTACGTGCGCTCTATCGTCGATTGTTTTTTCACGTACCTATTGTTAGTTTGTTACGCACATGACGTGTTTATACGTTACAGTCACTTGTTTTGTATTTTGCGGCTTAATATCAATAAAAGTAATCTGTTTTCAATGAAAAATCTCTCTCCTGCCACCACTTTTGGCCCGATAAATCAAATTTAAAAATTCCGACTCCAACTTCGGTTCCGATAAAACTACCTCCGTTACATCCCTGATATATATATATATATATATATATTAATAAATATATATATATATATATATATATATATATATAAAGAATTGATTGGGCCGAAACTTGGTGAAAATCCAAAATAATTGTTTCGCCAAACACAGTGGCTTCGTCAGATGTGTAATTCAAACTAACTTTACAATCTGAGTCAATCTACTCATCTGATAAACAATTGTTAAGTATGTAGTGGCGTACCCAGGCGGAAACAGGGAATTGTTATCCGCAGTTGGACAAACCACATTCATATTGTCTTTTTGTATTATAGACAAATACAATTCGCTGCTGCAACCCGTCGCAAACACATTACAGTCTAAAATTCTATTAGACGTAAGTACATTCAAACCATAAAAACAGCAATTACGGAACATAGGTTTTCTGCCGAAGAAGGCACTGAAGAATTATTGAAATCTGCTAATGAAATTGCTAAGGTTTTGAATCTTGAGCTGCGTCTTCCAAGGACAGCAATCCTCCAACACTATAGGGCAAATCATCCAGCTGGTTCGTTAAGCGAATATTTTCACCGATCGTTGTATCTATTTGGATTCATTATCATCCTCATTAGAGGCGAGATTCGGTAAAGAACATTCATCAGCGTTTGCTCTTTTATTGTTACACCCTGCACAAATAATAGAAATTACAGCTCCAAAATTAAAAAAATGTATGGACGAAGTATCCAAATTTTATGAATTATTAGAAGGGATCACATCTGAAGCTGAACTATGGCGCACTTTTTGGGTTAACAAGCAGGAGGGATTGAAAGATTTGGAGATAACGGAATTAATCCTACAAGCAGAATATTTTTATCCGAAAGTGAAAACAGCCCTACAATTGAAAGATCATTCAGTACACTCAGACGCGCGAAAACGTGGCTGAGATCAACAATGATTGAAGACAGGTTAAATGGACTTTGTTTGCTCAGTGTAAATAAAAAACTTTCAAACAGTATGGGCGATTCATTCACGGAAGATGTTGTAAACCGTCTTGCAGAAGACCCTCGAAAATTATTTGAAGCAGAAGCGGTTTAAATGAAATAAAAATGCATACAAAGTCATATTTACTTTTATTTATTTAACTATCTATAAAGCAGGATCTTTTGCGGCTGTTTGCCCTACACACTACACTACATATACCTAATGTTTCATGTAGGTGTCTTTGTGTTGTGTGTATGACAAAATAGCAAAAATCTGACTTGCAAAAAAAATTTTTAAGATGTCAGTTTATGGTAGCTTTGTGTTACCATGTTATTTCAATTTTATTTAAAAGTTGTTTCGGTAAATTATATCATATCCTTGGTTTCTTGCAGGCTACCAAAATGACGGAAACAAAGGACGAAGAACAGGTTGTAATGACACCCAAAGGAAAGACTGCCAACTCTACCACTTTAGTAATCGAGAGGAAAAAAATTCAAAAAACTGATGATAATATGCACGTGGCTGGTGGACAGCACACTGGAATTGTGATCAATAAAGAAGTTGTTACAGGTATTGTCATCGGCCAGTATTGTATTGGTACATATTTTTTCAGTAAATCAAACCGTTTCATGTTCACAAACTGCTTTATGATAATGAATTTTGATAAGGGTATCTGATCGATATTTTAAACAGAAATCATTCTATTAATTTCACCCATAAATTTCATATTATGAAAATTAAAGCTCGTAATGGTAAAATAGCTCGAAATTAATGGAAATTAAATAATTTAAAGAAGTGTCTGATAATGAAAATATTTTTTTCTGGTGAAATCTTAGATTCTTCTGATATCTAAATTGAAGAAAAAAATTCTGCTTGGGGCTTTTTCCATAAAATTTGTGTTATCTTACCTTAAATGTATGCTTTTTCTATGATTATGTTATGTTCTTCAGTAATTACATGCCTGTAATTCTTTTTGATTTGTGTAGCATGGAAACCACTTCTCAGTGGTCGCCATATCACACCCAATCAGAGTGCATCCCGCACTGATGAGCGTGAGTAACCGCCCCCCTCCCATATAAATACGACCACGCGACGATCGGCCCGTCAGTTGACTCTGAAGAGTAGGCAGGTTGAGACTTCAGAGTTGACAGGAAGCAGTACGGTTAGTGGAGTAGGCAGGTTGAGACCACGCAATCGTATTGTTTCCGATTCCTCCTAATTCGATTCGTGGAGTAGGCAGATTGAGGCCACGATTCTGAATTATTTCCCCTTTTACTTCTCCTGAAGATGGCTTCGCAAAAGGAGCCGAAACGTCGAGATTTTTCAAATCTTTTACGCAGTTCATTCCGTGAACCAAGTTTTTCAAATACTTCCGACCGCGGAAATCTTTCTGAACATATATATATATATATATATATATATATATATATATATATATATATATATATATATATATATATATATATATATATATATATATATATATATATATGTATATATACAGGTGTCCCATAAATAACACGCCAGAGTGACATTGGAGGTAGATTGACTTCAGGTCAATCAGATAACAATTGGATAACAACATGATCTTAGTAAAAGTTTTCTAGTTTTCGAGATATTGCCACTTTTATGTTTTATTCAAAAATCTATACTTTTTGGTTATTTTCTTGCCTGTTTTGAATATAAATAGCTTCTAACTCATGGATTTTTTTTCTTGTGCTGTCATCAATATATGGTTGAGACAATCGACCTATCATTTCATTAAAAACTAGCTCGCTAACCTTGAAAAAATCAACTTGTTCCAATTTACTTTAAATCCGAAAACCTTGAGGAAAGTTTGACTATTTACTGTGAAAAAATATTGTACCAGACAGAATCAGCAGATAATCTTAAAAACTAGCCTATTTAATGCTGTTTTGAAAACGGTATAACATCTGTGGTTTTTTTCTCTCAAAAGTCTAAAAATTCGTGCTACTTGCGAAATACTTCGAATAAAAAATAATACGTATATATGTATATATATATATATATAGTAATAAAAGGTGCAGGCATATTTTGTCGGCAAATTACAACGTGGTAGTTGTTGTAGAAAATATCTGAAACCGCTATTCATTAATCTTTTTTATTCATTGTTGTAGCTAGGCGTCCAAATAATGAACAGAACATAACGCCGTATTAATTATTTCAATAGATTGTTACATCGTTGAAAGCAAATAAACAATTTTGTTCTGAATTTTGAATCATTATTTTCAGAAAAGATTATCGGAATGTCCTTTCAAACGCCTTGAACTCAAGTCATTTATTTCACGTGCTGCTTGATTGATTAAGAAGAAGGCTGTGGTTGCAAAATGATGGGTGCTTTGCACACTATGCTCGTGCAGTAAGGGCGCATCTTGATCAAACATTCCCATGAAGATGGATTGGCCGGCTAGGACCAATTGTGAGGCCCGCGCGCTCCCCAGACCTCAATTCTCTCGATTGTTTTTATTGGGGATGTTTAAAAGATAAGGTCTATGGAAAATCAATTCGTTCGGCAAATTAATTCCTTCAACGAATCAATCAAGCAGCACGAGAAATATCTGATTTCAGTTGAAGGCGTTTGAAAGGATAATTTTTGAGAAGATGCAGGTTTTGTTTAAGAGTCGGTGGTAGACATTTAGAAAATCAATTGTGAAAATAATGATTCAAATTCAGATCAAAATTCCTTATTTGCTTTTAACGATGTAACAATCTATTGAAATAATTAATACGACCTTATGTTCTGTTCATTATCTGGACGCCTACCTACAACAATGAATAAAAAAGAGTAATGAATAGCGTTTTCAGATATTTTCTACAACAACAACCTATCACGTTGTAATTTGCCGACAAAAAACGCCTGCGCCTTTTATTAAGTATTAGTAGTATTTTTTATTTGAAGTATGTATTTCGCAAGTAGTAGACTTTTGAGAGAAAATAACCACAAATGTTATACCGTTTTCAAAAGAGCATTGAAGAGGCTAGTTTTTAAGATCATCTGCTGATTCTGTCCGGTACAATAATTTTTCACAGTAAAAAGTCAAACTTTAATTAAGGTTTTCGTATTTAAATTAAATTGAAACAACTTGATTTTTTTGAGGCTAGCAAGCTAGTTTTTAATGGAATGATAGGTCGATTACCTCAACCAACTATTGATGATAGCACAAGAAAACAAAACGATAAGTTAGAAGTTATTTATATTCAAAACAGGCGAGAAGAGCACTAAAAAATATAGATTTTTGAAAAAAACAGAAAACTTTCACTAAGATTATGTTGATGTTATCTGATTGACCTGAAGCTAATCTACCTATATATATATATATATATATATATATATATATATATATATATATATATATATATATATAAATATATATATAAATATATATATATATACACAGGGTTATTCAACAAGGATAATATTATTTTAAAATATAATAAAACAAAAAACATGCATCATAGAAAAATTTTTTTATTATATTTTGCAGCTTGATGAGTAAGTGTTCTGAATAAGACATCATTTAAATGAGTACCTCGACTTTCGTTACAGGAGCGAATTCGATGAGTCCAATTTTCAATGTAGCGTGGTCAAAGTACACATATAGCTCCACGAAAAAAAAAAACCTCTAGAAATTTCGAATTTAAGTATTCAAAAGGATTGCGCTGAATATAAAAGAATCTTTACAAAAATAGGTAAGCAATTTTCCGGAAAATTGTCGAGTGAAATTTTTTTTTTTGTTTTTCCACTCTAATTGTTTAAATATTAAATACACGGAAAAATTTTGAAATAGAAATTTGTAGCTGATGCATTGATGTACAAAATATGTCTGAAAAGTTTTTCTGTAAATTGCAAAGTTTACGAGATAAATTGATTTCAGCGGAGGTCAATTCGTCGGTGCGCGCGAACGTTCCGTGAGCCGAATTTATTAATGGCCCGATTTAAAAGTTAATTATTTCGAGGTTGTAATGCATTGAAAAAAAAATGAACCAATCTAAAATGTAGAGAAAAATCTGAACTTTTAATTAAAAATACTTTCAAGTTTGAAAAAATAAATGTTCTAACTCTAAAATCTATTTAGTTATAAAAAAACGAGTAGTAAAAAGTAAATAAACAATTATAGTTCCTATTTAATTAATTATTGTCACAGCGAAAATTCCTTTTGGATTTAAGATTTCAAATGATCATGGAATATTATTGTTACAAAAACAAAGCGATCAATGTTTTAATTTTTAAATAAATGCTTTTTTAAAATCTCTTTTTTTTACATGCTTAATTTTTCTTGTTTTTTCCAAACTTCATTTGATTATATCTTTTTTCGAAATTAATATATTTCAATGAAACTTTAACTATAAATACTTTGAAGTATATACATTCAAAACTTTTATACAGATTTTCTGTATATATTAAATTTTTTAAATAATAGACAATTATTTACAATAAGTACTAAAATCAGGTGTCTTTTAGAAAACTTTACATAACTTTTTTTAGTGCTCATTATGTTATTCAGATCTTTACCAGTTTAATAATAACGGTATATAGAAGTGATCGCGATATAAATGAACACACCTATGCCTCAGGTATGAAAGAGAGAGGTGTATACAATGAAGGGGAAAGAACAGGTAACAAAGCCGTTGGCAGCTGCTTCTACGCGCCGTCGGTTTGTGAGCCAACGCGCATGCTCTTACTCTGTGTAGAAGCAGAACAAATTAAATTTTTAGTAAAAACTTTTTGTCTATACATATTAACTCATTAAACTACGTGGTAAAATCATCAATTATTCACAATGAATTTCTAAACCTGAAGTATAAAACTCCCGAAAGAGAGCAGTAACGTTTGCTTTTGGAAAATTTCGTATTATATTCCTATTTATTCACTTATATCATGGTCTTTAATACTTAGCCCATTAAATAATTATATTTTTAACTTTTATAATTTTTTTATTAAAAATATTGGACAAAAATATGATAGTTATAGGAGGTTTGCGTGGAAAATTGCTAGAATTTTCATGAAAAGCAAATTCAATGATAAAAAAAGCCCGGGATATTCTGAACAAATTAATCAACAACAATACCTTACAAGTAAAAAATATGTATCGGCATAAATACTAATCGAAACCACAAATGAAACTTTTGTAACTTGCTTATTTCAACGGGAGCATTTGGAAAATCGTACGTATCTTTTCGGAAAATCTAGTTACAAAAAAAAGTTTCAAATAAATTTTTTATATTAAATCATTATCTTTTAAGTACACAATGTTAGATACTTAAGTTGTTTAATTTCTCAATGTTTAGTATGGACAATTATTAAAAAAAAACGATTTTTTAGGAGAGATTTATGTGGAAAATCGGTGATAATTCATTGAAAAATTATTACAAAAAAATTTTTTTTTACGTACTTGTAGATACCTCAATTTGTAGCAAATTTCATATGAAATAATTTTTTTTACATGTCATTGTTCATTTTCTATCTTAAAATTAAAAACTTGAAAATTGATGATGTTTAAAAATACTCTTAGGAAAATTTGGTATATTTCAAAAACTAATAAAGATATCAGAAAACTTTTCAGATAAATTTTTTAGGTAAATGCATTGCCTACAATTTTTGATTTGAACATTTTTCTGCATTTTCATTATTTAAACAATTAGAGTGAAAAAATAAATAAAAAAATTTTCGACCAGTTTTTCCGGAAAAATGCTCACCTGAATTTGTAAAGATTTTCACATATTAAAGACAACCCTTTCCACTACCTGAATTTGAATTTCCAACAGGTTTTTACTTTTTGCTGCATATTACGGATATTTTGTGTAATTTTACCACGCTAATGACTCTATGCAATAAATCTTGTCTAATTTCACCAATACAAGTCTCAATATTCTGTTTCAATGCTTCAAGTGATCGTGGTTTATCTGTATAAATTAATGATTTCAAATATCCCCACAAAAAGTAATACGAAGGGCTTAAAACACAACTTCTTGGAAGTCAGTTAACAATTGCATTCCTTGAAATTATGGATTTCCCAAATTTTTCTTCCAATAAGTCGATGATTGCTCTAGCAGTGTGTGAAGTGCGAAGTCTTATTGAAACCAAATTTATTCCAAATCAATGTATTTCATTTATACCCACAAAACATTTGTTAACAATGAACTATAGCCTTCGCCACTCACTGTAGCAGTTCGGCCGTCCTCATTTTCAAAAAAAATGGTCCTATGATTCCACCACACCACAGTGTTACTTTTTAGGGACGCATTCGCTTCTCAACAACCTCCTGTAGATTAGTATATCTCCAGAACCGACCATTTTGAGTATTAACAAAGCCATTCAGATGAAAATGAGCTTCATATGAAAAGATGATTCTGTTAACAAAATCATTGTCATCATTGTCAAGCTGTTCTAATGCCCATTCAGCAAACTCAGGACGCTTCCGATGATCTAGAGGCTTCAGCTCTTGAGTCAATATATTCTTATACGGATGTAAGCCCAAGTATTTTCTCAAAATACGCCAAGTGGATGTCTTTGAAAGACCAAGTTGCTGTGAACGATGAGAACTTCTAACATTAGCATATTCTTCAGCATAAGCTCTCACAGCTTCAATATTTTCTGCATTTCTCACAATTGGATGTCGTGTTGATATTTTCGTATCGTGTAGTGTCAATTCTGATTCAAATTTTCCAACATTTGTTTGAATCGCAAGAACGTCAGTTCGATTATGAGGAACATACAGGAGTGCACGTTCAGTTTGAATAAAAGAACTAAGTATTATTTTCATCAAATTTTTGAATAAAAACCAAGCATTGTTGAAGTGTGTATTTTACTATGATAAATGGTCAAAATATATTGAACACAACTGGCCGTATTCAACATTTCTTCTGTATTCAATATGTCCCTTATGACATTTTAAAATCATATCATCCTTGTTGAAAGACCCTATATATATATATATATATAAAGTTGTCCAGAATTATATACATTAGTTCGTTCGAAAATAAGAGTACTTCTTCTTGTTTAAAATTTTTTTTAAAGCTAATAATAAGGGAGATACCACCCTTCCAAAGGGTAAATCGAAAACAAAATTTTTTTGGATATTTTCCAACCTGTTTCTATTCATTCTATTCAAATAATTCATTCTATTCAAATAACTAACGGTAATATTCATCAAAATGCTATAAAAGTACCTTTTTTGCGTAGAATAGTCCAAGAGAACAATGTTTGAAGGAATTTTGAAAATGAGTTGAAAATAAAAAATGTGACATGTATTATCATAAGGGATAAGGTAGGTGGTCACATGAAATAAATCATACTAATGTCTTATAATTACTCCTACAATATGAACTTCTGAACCAAAAAGTTTGAAATATATTAAAAAAACTCTATCGCGGCGAGCTGCATTAGAAGAGCAGGTTTTCATAACGTATCCAGTTTAAAAAATATATTCATTAAATTATGATTTTTCTTCCAAATTCAAAAAAAATACGCCCTCTAATGTGTAAACAATATTTATTTCCTCCCCGAGGGATGAATAGCATTCAAGATATCGTAAGAAAATACCTACCTACAAAGTTTAACCCTATGGTACCAAAATTGCGCCTTCTATCGTGTAAACAAGATTTGTTTCCCTGGGGGGTCAACCCCCCATTAAAACCTATCCCATTTAATATATCATAGGAAACTACCTACTCACAAACTTTCAATCCTTTTGCTCCAAAATAAAATTACGCCCTTTATCATGTAAACAAGATTTATTTATTCCTCCAAGGGGTTAACCCCCCAACCAATTCGAACCAAAACCAAGTCCATCCAAGATATCATACAAAACTACCTAGATACAAAGTTTCAACCCTATAGCTACAAAATTGCGCCTTCTGTCGTGTAAACAAGATTTATTTTCCCCCCGGGGGGTCATCCCCTCAACCAATTCGAACCAAAAACAATCCCATCCAAGATATCATACGAAACTACCTATTTACAAATTTTCAACCCTATTTCTTCAAAATTGCGCCCGTTATCATGTAAACAACGCTAAAAAGCCCCCACTTTAATAAGCAGGTTTTCAAAGTGAAAACTTGCTAAAATATGATTTTCAATTTACCCCTTTGAAAAGTTGTATCTCCCTCATTAGTAGCTTTTGAGAAAAAGTATAAATGAAGAAGTACCCCTATTTTTCGAACCCATTAAAATTAATGTCTATAATTCTATACCACCTTGTTTATTTATATATATATATATATATATATATATATATATATATATATATATATATATATATATATATAAAATCTTCTGATAATTATTAGCAATAACAGGCTTGTTGAATCTTAAAAAACTCGATTTTATTAAAAAGTTGACGTTTCGCCACGACATTCGTGGCTTTATCAAAACTTATAAATATATATATATATATATATATATATATATATATATATATATATATATATATATATATATATATATATATATATATATATATATATATAGGTACTTTAATATTGTTTCTTTCTTCTTCAGAAAATGGTACAACTGAACCTCCACATTTAACTCTAGAATTTAGAGTATTCCTAGTAAGTGCTCAATCTGGTAAACACACCCAAGAATCCAGAACACTTAGATTTTGGTTCCGTCCAGCTCCCGATACAACCGACCATCCCTCTGAAGATAGGCAAGCTAGTGTTGCGCAAGACTTCTTCAAAGAATTAGTATCGCCTAAAGAATTTCCTAGAGGTAATTATCACATTTTTTGTGTCATTTGATTCGCCAAGTACTTCTTTTATATCAGTTCCTTTTATTTACTTCGATCTAGAAACAATATCTTGTCCGGCGAATATCTCTCTTTACACATATACCAACGAGGGTGTTGGGACTATATCTAAGAGTATAAAATTATCTTCAGTTTGAAATATAACATAAACACGTATACCTACTCACATATTCATTCCGTAAAGACTTTCAAACATAATACACATCGATGTTTATAATTATTAATCCTAAGGAACCTTAGATATGAGTAAACACATAAATACTAACGATTTATTTAGTAAGAAAACAACTTGTGCTATATCTCGCTCAGCTTATAAATTTGTTCTCTACTCTACTTGATTCTGAAAGTGCATAAATTTCAGGCTTGATTTGTCATAATATTGATGTTTCAATTAAGTATTATCGAAATAGATCTTTGATTCCAACAAAGTGAAAACATCAGTAACAGTGTCTAATTGAAGAATATATTATGATATTTACTTTTTTTAAAATTATCCGTTTTTATTTGTTAGAGGTTTAAAACTAAAGTTGACTGTTTGCTTCTTTTTATTTTATTCGTATTATGTTAGTGTCACAGTTCTGTCTCTGGATTATTTTTAAATAGTTCACCATGATAATTATCTTAGAAATAATAGTTTCGAATTGTAATTTTCCAACGATGCTCCACAAATTTTGGAAAACTAATAAAAATTTTTATTTGAGTGCAGACTATGTAGGTTTTATAAAGAAAATAATGAAGCTGATGCAGCACAACTACCAAACAATCAAGAAAATTGAAGTTGAATTGAAACAGTTAGAAGGAGAGCCTGTACCAGTAAGACCTCGTGAGTATTTTTAAACACTTATTTTATTATCATTGTTATAATATATGAAATATATTATATGAAAGGTCGCAGTGCATCGGTCACCATCCACACCTACCAATACCAATATAATATATGAATGAATCTTTAACCATTTTCAATATTTAATTTTGTATTATTGTCTGAAGAGATTTTGCGCAAATGATCCTAATAAAGAGATATTGAATTATAAAATATAGTCGAATTTATTCTCAGGATTAGAATGAACATATTGTAATATCTGAATAATAAAAAACCGTATTGTGGTACAAATGACTTATCAGCGTGTAGCTTCAAAATGAAGACATTCAGTGGGATTAAGTATCAGTTCAAAATTATTCATCATAATAATTGATTCTTATTTTCTCTTTCACATATCTTCTGTAACAGATATTTTAGGATAAAATTGTCAACTTCATTCATAATTTTCTAGCTGGATCTGTTGTTCTACGATTTGACCTGAGACAATATAATGCAGGTTTGGTTATGTTTGACAAAGATTGATATGTGTCTATCCCCACTAATCCAGTGTTTTAGTATCCTAAGTTAACATAATTATGGTTTTAACAATATGCCTTCGCTTTTTTTCGATTAAACGGAAAGTAGAATAGTGTTATACTTTTGTCTAATCAAAGCAGTTTTCATGTGTTACTGTTCAAACTAACAAGCTTACTTATTAAAAATTAGTTTTCAACATTTTTGAGGCTACTAAATAGATAATGATATAATGAAGTCTTATTTGTTTTGCATGTATTTCATTTAAGCTACCATCACACCAATCGAAGTGTGCTTGAATGAATGGACTCAATTGACGAAATAATTCAAAACTTATTGAAGTCTGAAATAAATTTCCTTCATTTCTCTTACTTCACTCCATAGTGTGAAGTACCTATATTAAATACATTACATAAAGTGAACAAGGAAAATTCTTTAATAATTTAAAAAATTATCAAACAACTTTCCAAGGGAGCTGGTTATACGTATCCCGCAACACAAAATCTGCATTCACAATCGAACGGTGAATTATAGAAATTGTCAAGTCACCCCGACTCAAAATCTGCATACAGCTGTTTCGATCTTATTAGATCTCATCAGTGCAGCTTATTTGACTCGGAGTGAATTAACAAATTTCTAATTGTTCCCCAATACAAATCGTGGTCAGTAACACTGTCTGGATAACAACCGAGAGCGCCCTCCCACCAAAGATATTGGGAACCAACAATTCACCGCTTAGACCGAAAATGCAGAAATTTGTCTCTCGCAAACACATACCTCCTGATATGAAGATATCTACTCTACAACAGTGATTTGAGTCGGGGTGACTTGACAATCTCTATAATTCACCGTTCGATTGTGAATGCAGATTTTGCCTTGCGGAATACGTAAACCAGCTCCTTTGGAAAGTTGTTTGATAATTTTTTAAATTATTAAAGAATTTTCCTTGTACACTTTATGTAATGTATGAAATTGACCATGGTCAACAAGTATGTTTTTCATGATTTGACCTATATTAAACGATAAAAATAAAATTTTAACCTTCTCTCATTGATAACTACCATTTCATATATTCATTGTCTTTTTCAGTATCTGTAGAAGAACCTCTAGGCAATGTTACACTACTGACAGTTGAAAAAGTTCTGGACTTGATTGAATCAGCCTACCCAAATCCAATCACCATACCGGACGTGGCTAAGTTAGTGCCGTTTTATACTACTTTAATGACTCTTTTAGTTTAAACTATATCTCATTTTGAGAGTTTTCCAAATATTTTGTTCTTCGAGATCGATATTTTTAAAATTCCATCGTCTGTTTTTTAGGCAAAATAGCTGGGACGAGGAAGAAGTAGCTCATCACTTAGCTGAATTACAATCTCGTAACTTAGTTAAGAACTTAGAACATGGCGCGTTTACCAGGCAACAATCGCATGATGTACAGGTTACAATTGTTAAACAGATGCCAACTATGGTCAGTTCCAAACAACCGACCATCGCCATTATAACTGCCCAATATTGCGAAAAATTGGCGGTTGATGCTATGATCGAGAATAAAGAAACTTTCGTAAGATACACCACAGTAGGTGAGAAATTTTTTTTTTATTTGTTCGAAAACAATTTCCTTCAACTATATATATATATATATATATATATATATATATATATATATATAAATATATATATATATATATATATATATATATGCATATAATTTACTCAAAGCACCAAGAGATATAGTTCATTATACCCGAGTGTCCATCTTACCATCTTATAAGATAAAAACATAGTAATTAAAAACTGCATTTTATTGCTAAATAAATATGTATGTACCGGGTGTCTGATTAAGAGAGTTAACCCTCTGAATCTCAGAAACTATACGTCGTAGAGATGCGGTAAAAAATTTAAAAAAAGTGGCCAACAAAAAATCCTGGAAATTATTTTCAGGTTTCTAAGATGGCCGCCAGGGGGCGTAACAACCATTTAAAACTTTTAAAGAGATTTTTTCTGAAATACACCTATTAAATATACTAAAAAAATAAATTTTTTTCAAGCTGAGCTTTATTCTAGTAATTTTTATTTGACACTTTTTGACGTATATATTGAAATTAAGTGGTGGGGGGTGATTCAATGTTTTTCTGAATAAACAGCTTTAACTCCTGAACGACTGAACGGATTTCAACAAAAATGATATCATTGGGAAAAGCACTTATTGCTTCATCAAAACCATCTTATCTGTGATCTGTCAAATTTTTAGTGATGCCGGTAGAGAGCGTTTTCTGATATAATAACAGAAAATTGCTAATTTCTCAAAGAACATTAAATGCAATAACATGATTTTTTTTCCATAAAAATGTGATGATGCCAAAATAGGCTAGTGAAAACCGTATCTCGATATCTTATTCCTAGCCTAAAATAACGAAGGAAGAAAATTTAGTTATCATATGTTTCAAAAAGACGTCATCACACGTATTTATTTTCATTTATTTGTCTTTTTCCAATCAATTTTGAATGCCTTTTACAAACGATGAAGCTGTTGATATCACTGCGGTATATTTTGAATTTCTTCAAAATGCGGCATTGGCCCACAGAATATACAATGCTCTATATTCGACGTTTACGCCATGCGAAAAATTTTCCTCGGTTACTGCGAATTTTGCGACCCTATGAATTTCAGATAAAAATTCTGTGCCAATGTCGCATTTTGAAAACATTAGAAATATAATACTGACCGCAAACATATCAACAGCTTCATCGTTTGTAAACGTATTTCAATAGTTTTCAGTCCTTACTTGTGTGTGCCACAAAGACTCATTACACTGCCACATATGTTCATTTTTAATATTTGTTGATAAGTTGATTTTAGGCATTTGTTTTTCCTTCATGGCCTGCTCTTCATATTCTGACCACCTTCTTGCACTTGCATAAATTATATTCATTGATTATTATGCGCCTAAACAATTTTATTGAACTAAAAATACTAGTACCTATTTGAAAATCATGAAATTTCAACATTGATTCTTGAAAAAAGGCAAGTAAATAAAAATAAATACAGGTGTAAAGGCGTCTTTTTAGAATTACGTGATAACAAAATTTTCTTTTTTCGATAATTAAGGCTAGAAATAAGAAAACGAGATA
Source organism: Cynegetis impunctata (assembly GCA_030704885.1). Taxonomy (NCBI): domain Eukaryota; kingdom Metazoa; phylum Arthropoda; class Insecta; order Coleoptera; family Coccinellidae; genus Cynegetis; species Cynegetis impunctata. Next base: position 987,325 of record JARQZK010005060.1, read on the forward strand.
CATTTTTCACTCTCCTATTTTGACACCATCACACTACATTTTTATGGAAAAAAGTCATGTTATTGCATTCAATTTTTTAGAGGAATTAGCAATTTTCTGTAATTATATCAAGAAACGCCCTCTACCGGCATCACTAAAAATTTGACAGTTCACAGATAATATGTTTTTGATGAAACAATAAATGCTTTTCCCAACGAGATCAACTTTGTTGAAATCCGTTCAGTCGTTCAGGAGTTACAGCTGTTTATTTAAAATAACATTGAATCACTCCCACCACTTCATTTTAATAGATACGTCAAAAAGTGTCAAAAAAAATTACTCGAATAAAGCTCAGCTTGAAATAAATGAAGTTTTTTTGGTATATTTACTAGATGTATTTCAGAAAAAAATCACTTTAAAAGTTTCAAATGGTGGTTACGCCCCCTGGCGGCCATCTTAGAAACCTGAAAATAATTTCCAGGATTTTCTGTTGGCCACTTTAGTTATAAAATATGTATATATAAAGTCTTCACGACGAATAGTTTCTAAGTTACAGCGGGTTACCTCTCTTAATCAGACATCTGTTTCCTATATGCACATATGTATGTTTTCATAAAATCGTAACAGATATTTGTTTTCTAATATGCAATATAATCTTTCAACGACATTTAGTGTAGAATACATATTTTTTGGAAATGCGGTTATTTTACATTTTTTTTTATATAATTGTTCTGCGAAATAAGATTAAATTTATAATACATATAAGCTCAAATGAAATCTTGTTTACTATTGCATCAGGAAACATCGTGCCTGAGGGACATCTCGCTCATGATAAACGGAATATAACCTTTACAAGTGAGGTTTCATTATGAACAAATCCATCTTTTTCAAGGATTTTATGTGTTTAATCTGGAACTTGAAAATTAGTTCATCATAAGTGGATTAAAATAAAAAAAAAAAGCAAAAAACGAAAATACAACAAAGTATGTTAGGTTCATACAAATTTTTCAATAATTGTTTTAAATCGAATTCGGTGTATCCAAATTTAGATAAGTTGAATTTAATTTGGATGTTTCTCTCATAGTCTCAAAAATATCTAACAAGGAACATTTTAAGTTAACTTGTTGGTAATAAAATAGGGAATAACAAAAAAATATTAAGAAATTTTTTTTTATATAGATATTCGTCGAATTGAGAATTGTACTCAACAAGGTAGACAACCGTGCTTTATAATTTTTTTTCTACTTTTCAATAAAGAGTGCAGTTTTTGCATTCAAACTGTATTAAAAGAAAAGAACATTATATAATTATGGAAAAATCTAAAAAAATTATTTTTATAAATTCAAAATTCCCCAAGTAAAAGTACTGAACATGTTATTTCAAAATAAGAAATCTGAAATATTAAAAAGTCAATAGAATGCTAGTGAATAGACATTTTTGTAATTTCTAAATATAAAATAAAATAAAAATTCGTACTGGAAAATTGAACGAGGCGATACAAAAGCTCGTCTTCAATAATTAGTATTATGAGTGATAAGAAGGAATAATGAAAATTCCAAAAAAGGGTTCGAGTGCAAGCATGTAAATTTTGTAATTTATATTGTGAAATTCAGGTGCCAGTAGCCCTTCGAGCGATGGCCCAACTACTAGATTTGGTAAGATGAAAAATCTCCTCACAATAGGTGCACCTCAGTCATTTGTCCACGTACATGTTTTTCCGTAAATTTCCACGTGTGCTTTTCACAAAATCCACTTGCGTCACCAGATGTACATAAATGTGTTTGTGTTGAAAACGTGCCTTTCCTTGTGAAAACTTTTCCGCTCTAATTTACAGCTCAATTAATCTGTCAATTGATTCATATAATCGTTAAAGCCATTAAGAGAGTAAGTATCGATTTGAAACATTATATGTTTTCAATCACTTCAAAGACATTCATGACGAAAAAAATATTTGTTATTGAATTACAGGATTGTATTGAGTACATGGACGGAAATCTCAAATTAAAAAAAATAAGGATATCGTGATAGTATATTTTTTTTTTTTAATGGGCGAATAACTTCTTGTTTATTTGGACGCAATTATTGAATAGAATCACTCAATGTAATTTTTTAAATTGTATGTTTTTGCTGCTAATAATAAACATTATTATTATTATTATTATTATAGTATAGACAAAATTGTTCAACTTTAACCCAGTATATTTGTAACTATACCTATAATTCAACGACATTGAGTTGAACTTTCGTTATTTTTTAAATTAATATTCTCTTACTGTTTTTTTTTTATTTTTACTCAAATTGGTATCGCCTTACTTTTTTTATTTTCATAAATTAGATGGTAAAAAATTTTATTGCCAATGGCCAAATTGAACAACTTATCACCTTTTGATCCTTCATTATTCGAAAAATATTGTTTTTTTTTCTTAAAAAGCGACTTTTTCTCATTTTTCAACATCCAGGAATTTTTTTTATTTAAGTAATTATTTGGCTTATTTAATTAATATTAAGTTTTCCACAACATTTAAGAGCAAAGGAAAACAATAAATTATTCTTATTCTAATGTTATTTGGTAGTTTGTTAAAGTTAATTAAATTGTTTGATAATGTAACTGAGTTATGTACTCTTCGAAATTATCAGAGTAACATAACTTTCGATTATTTTAGGTTATATTTTGAGAACCAAATTTGCAAGCGTGATTACCAAATACCTCAAATAATGAAATATTGATTATTAGATATTAAAATTGAATTATTCATATTGGATTTGAAAGAGAACGAGTGTGAACTTATTGAAAATTAGATACCGAAAAATCAGCATTAACATAACATCGAGTAGCCTTTGTCTATTTTAAATATTGATTATCGTTTCTCGATATTCAGATACTTGATCGTTCTATTCGAAGATATAGAAAAGTGCAGTTTTCTGTCACTACGTAAGGAAAGGGTTTACCGTTTTTATCTATATAATATGATATGAAACATGTAAATTTTTATACTGGATCTCATAAACTATTGTTTTTCCCACTGAAGGTGAAATATTAAATATCAAATTATGCATGATAATCAGCACAAGTCACTTGGGATGTACCTGTTACTAACGGAATGAAAGTCAGAAATAATATTAGCATGATATGACATGTAAAGTGATAACACACTTATAAGTATTTACACTATAATAGGTATATATTATATCAACAACAAAAAGTGTCCATATGAGATATGTTGGCAGTGTTTCTTAGCAATTAAATTTATGAACTGTTAAACTTGAATTGTAAACTGAAGATCAGTGGAAGTAGATCGATGCTCACATTTGCTGGAAAGTGGTGGTTTTGATAAATACCAAACCTACCATATAAAAACCACAGTAAATAAAAACTCATCGAAGGCCTATATATTCAGCACAACATTCATAATGTAATTTTAAGCAACAAAAAAGTCTTAGTTTTTGAGCATCTCCTGTATGGCAGTCTGTGAGACTATTTTTAAATTTTTGGATCAGATTGTTTTGAAACGAGTCCAATTCAAAACTATATTCATCCAAATGATTAATTCGATTTATTTCTTGTTTGCCTCAGAAGACTTAAATCAAACTTATTCTTGACGTTTTTTTAAAACGAAATTACTCCATCAGCTTGGAATCCATATGGTCGAAACTTTCTCATTTTGAGGTCATCATGAACCATATGAAACGCCCGTTCATAAGAAACTAGGATGCTTGAAATCTAGAGGGAATATTCCTTGGTTACCTTATAGATGCACTAAGAATAGATTTTTCGATATCCCATCTTAAACAGATAACAGAAATAGGAAACATTCTTGTTTATAAAAGTAATAATTTTTGTGAAATCAATCCCTAAACCTATATTGCTATGGTTTATCATAGCATGCTCGATATATTATGTTAACAAAATGTTTTCATATAATTTATTTATATATGTATATCCTTTATCTACCATATTTACTTTGATCAAACAGATATACACAGATACATGCTAAAAAATATTTTTTTTAAATATTTACAATCTATACCTCTATTTCAAATGCAAAATTTTTAGTTTATTCGTGTGTTCTAGTTTCACTACAGAACATTTTTAAGTGATTTTTCACAGACCGATGCAGTCGATCAATTGACCTAATGCCCTCATAGACGGACCGTTTGGAGCAGTCAGTGCTGACAACTGCAAGCGGTTGGTGGTGGACAATCTGCAGTTTCTATACAATTTCTTGAGCGGTCCGTGTATTACGAACATAAATTTTGTATAGAAACTACAGGTGCCCAACAGCGACCGCTTGAAACTGTTGGCACTGACTGTTCCAAGCTGTCGGCAATGACTGCTCCAACCGGTCGGTCTTTGGCAGTCTGCAGTTTCTATACAATTTATTAGGCGGTACGTGTATTGCTATAATCAATTTTTTATAGAAACTGCAGATTGCTTATCACCGACCGCTTGAAGCAGTCATTGCCGACAGCTTCAAAAAGTCGCTGTTGGGCAATCTGCAGTTTCTATAAAATGTCATGAGCGGTTCGTGTATTGCGAACGTCAATTTTGTATATAAACTGCAGATTGCCGAACACCGCACACATAAAGACACTAAGTACCTCCAAAGACGGAACGCTTGGAGCAGTCATTGCCGACAGATTCAAGCGGTCGGTGTTGGGCAACCTGCAGTTTCCATACAAAATTGAGGTTCGCAATACACGGACGACCGCTCAAGAAATTTTTTACAAACTTCAGATTGCCCACCACCGCTTGAAGATCTCTCTCTGTCTATGGAGCTAGTTAGGCTACTTATGATTCCAGCAGAAAAAAAAATGCCGTTCATGTGTGATGTGTACTACTTACACTTATTTCCGTAAAACTATTGATTGTTATAATTCACCACACACTTTTTTGTTTTCTATGTCTCGCATAATTTACCCTTATTTGTGGTGCTTTTCAACAATATCATTATATTCTCTTTCGTACAAATAGCTTGGCTTTCTAGTTTCATTTTCACTTAAATCCACAATCTCATAATTCATTTCCGTTTCAGGGGAATCGAACGTCTACACTTTGGGTAATATCGGAGCACATAGAATAGTATGTACAAAATTGCCATCAGTTGGTCACACACGGGAAGCAATGACTGCTGCTGGTAATACTACAACAAGGCTCTTGGGTACGTTCCAAAAGGTCGACTACGTTTTCCTAGTTGGCGTTGGAGGAGGTGTACCTCATTATACAGATTATAATAAACATGTGCGGCTTGGAGATGTGGTAGTTTCTTATCCTTCAAAAGACAAGTGAGTGCAATTAGGTTGTATATTTATATTTGGAAGAAAATGCTAATGTATTCTAATTTTCTAAATACTTATCTGCATCGTATATTTAATTGAAACAGATTGATTTTATTCTTATTCTAATGTTATTTGGTAGTTTGTTAAAGTTAATTCAATTGTTTGATAATGTAACTGAATTATGTACTCTTCGAAATTATCACAGTAACAAACTTTCGATTATTTTAGGTTATATTTTGAGGACCAAATTTGCAAGCGTGATTACCAAATACCTCAAATTATGAATTATTGATTATTAGATATTAAAATTGAATTATTCATATTGGATTTGAAAGAGAACGAGTGTGAACTAAAATTATATACCGAAAAATCAGCATTAACATAACATCGAGTAGCCTTCGCCTATTTTAAATATTCATTATCGTTTCTCGATATTCAGATATTTGATCGTTCTAATGCTAATGTATTCTAATTTTCTAAATACTCATCTGCATCGTATATTTAATTGAAACAGATTGAATCAAACATATCTAGAAAAATTTAATCACAGTAGAACCTCGATTATCCGGGCCTGCCGGGACCGGACCTTTGCCGGATAATCGAAAACACGGATAATCCAAAAACTTCATTTTTATATCTTTAATAATTTATTTACACAAATGAAAGAAACGTGATACATACATGTAACAAAAAACAAAAGTTTTAATATTTAAACATAATACAACGTATATGAACAGTAATAACTAAAAACGTTAAGAAATTCACTTACAAAAAAAGCCTTTGATTTGTGAGGCTATAGATGCGATGTCTTCGATTGATAACTCATTTTCATCTTCATCTGCTGCATCTTCTTCATCTGCTGTTAAGGTCATAATTTTATTAAATGCTCTTTTAATGTTAGTCTCTTTCACTTCACTCCAAGTCCGAGCTACAGCATAAATTGCTTCTTTCAAATTCAGACGTTTCCAAAATCCCATAAAGTCACATTCTCCCAACAATTGGAGCATAAGGTCTTTCCTATAAAGCCTCTTCATGGTCTCTATAACACCTTGGTCCATGGGCTGGGCAATAGATGTCACATTAGGAGGAAAATATGCTACGAATATGTTCCCATCTGCTGATTTTAGTTGCTCTACATCAGTATGCGATGGAGCATTATCCAGTAACAACAGTACAGCCTTGGGTGGAAGATTATTTTCTTGCAAATAAGTTTTAACTTGTGGTATAAATTTTTCAAAAAACCACTTTTTAAAAATCACTCGATCCATCCAAGCAGCCTTTTGATTATAATAATCAACTGGCAGTGTTTTTACATTTTTGAAAGCCCTCAGATTTTTTGATTTTCCTATGACAGCTAGCCTAAGCTTATGGCTTCCTGATGCATTATCACAGCATAACACTGTTAAACGGTCTTTGCTTACCTTGAAACCTAAATAAAAAAACAATCAGTACAGTACAAAAATGAAGCTAACCTGGTGCACTAATTTCTGAGCCTGCAGCAAGTGTTCTCTTCGGCATTGCTTTCCAATAAAGTCCAGTTTCGTCGCCATTATACACTTGCTCGGGTTTTAGGTCATGCTCCGTTATAAGATTTTCCAAATCACAGCAAAATTCAACCATAGCTACATCATCGGCACTTAATTTCTCCCCTTGAATAGCTAATTGTCGTATTCCATGACGTTTTTTAAATCTGTATAGCCAACCGGAAGAAGCAGAGAAGTTTCCTTTAATTTTCAATTGCTCGTGAAACTTTTGTGTTTGCCTAGCACACATCGATCCTGATATTGGAACCCCTTCCGATCTTTTTTGTAAGAACCACTTGGTCATAGCATCATCAAGTTTAAGAAAAGTAGATCCTTTTAGAGACTTCCTGTCAGAAATAGCTTTTGCACTCTCAGCTTTAGCTAAAAAGCTCTGTAACTTGGCTTTATTCTTCACAAGGTCGTGAACCGTTTGTTTTCCAATGTTATATGTTTTAGCCAATAGAGCAACATCTTTCTTTTTTTCAAATTGTTTTAAAATTTCCATTTTCTGTTCTAAAGATAATACATTGCGTTTACGCTTTTCGTTAGCACCGGTACGCTGCATTTTGTGCGTGTTTAAAGAGTCGGGTTGATACTGTTAATAGTTGACGAAAATAATAAGTAAACACATACATACATACATGTAAATAATTCGAGATTCCCCGAAACGAACGTCTGTACGAGACGAGCGTCTGCGCGGTGCATTCAATGTTCACGCGCCAACCTTTGGCCAACAGACAAGGATAATCCGCGCACGGATGACCAATTTAACATGCCGCACGGAGAATCCACCGCACGGATAAAGCGCGCACGGATAATCGGGGTTCTACTGTATCTTGAAAAATACCTTGAATTCTTATCATGTTGAAACTTATATGTATTCGTTTCAAAAACATACATACACACATATATATATATATATATATATATATATATATATATTTATATATATAAATATAAAAATATAGATATTTATATATATATATATATATATATATATATATATATATATATATATATATATATATATATATATATATATATATATATATATAAGAATGTTATGTTGGTTTGTGTACGCTTCAAAAACTCAAAAAGTTCTGCACCGATCGAGCTGAAATTTTAGCATGGTATATAATCTACATCAAGGATTGTTTTTATCTATTTTTTGCATCAGTCACATATCCGGGACCGCGAAAAAACAGTTTTTCTAACGATCAGCTGTGTACCAGTGGCCGCGCCATCTGCCGGAAACGAGGAAAACACTCGCTGACAACCGCAATAGAAATGGCGCAGTCACATGAGAAACAATATTCGTTCCCAATTACATTGTTTATGTCTATCACCTTAATAATGTTATTCAATCCAGTATTCAAAGTGATGAAATTACATATAAGTCGATAGACACCGTTGTGGAAGCAGATGAAGTAGTTAATTATCCAACGGAATTTTTAAACTCACTTGATCTGCCAGGGATACCACCACACATATTTTAATTGAAAATAGGTGTGCCAATTATCCTCTTGCGGAATATTAATCAGCCAAAACTCTGCAACGGCACGCCACTTGCAGTTAGAAAATTAATGAATAGCGTAGTGGAAGCAACGATTTTAACGGGGCCTTTCAAAGGTGAAGATGTCCTCATTCCTCCAATACCCATGATCCCGACCGATACACCATTTCAATTTAAAAGATTGCAATTCCCAATTCGATTGGCATTTGCAATCACAATCAATAAAGCACAAGGTCAATCTTTAGAATTGTGTGATTTAGATTTAGATGCGGATTGCTTTTCACATGGACAACTGTATGTTGCGTGTTCCCGAGTCGGCAAACCAGATAGTCTTTATATCTACGCAGACAGTGGAAAAACAAAAAATATTGTATATCCACAAGTTTTGCAAAATTAAACTTATATGAAATGTATTCTTTGTATTGTTTATCACTTCTCCATCATTCAATCATAATGTGCCACAGCGAAGCGTGGCAGGCTACAGCTAGTGTATATATATATATATATATATATATATATATATATATATATATATATATTCGGTAGTTAAGCTTTTAATCATATTGAAAAAATCACAAAACGCCTGAATTGAATCCTATAGAACAAAACTGGAAAAGGAAAGACAATTTCATTTGTGGATAAACTACCTTAAATTTCAATTGTGAACATTTTTATCATCCAAAAACTGAACTGCCCATTCTATTTTATAGATAACTGGTAGCGCGCGTTTATCCATTGAATAAGTAATTATTATATTACATTCGAACAAATTATAAAAGTATTATGACAATGTAAAATCTGAGAACTCTTTTAGTTAGTTAAATGAGCGTTTCTTGAATACTTATATATAATGCATATCTACTAATTTCAGGAATATTTATCTCTATTGCGAGAAAGCCATCCAAACTGGTAAAGGATACGAATTCGAAGTAAAACCGTACCGCCCGAATAATCTGAACTTACAAGAAATTGCGCGCAATTTGAAATCGTCTGCCGACGATAATAACTTAACTGCGCCATGGGTGAACTACATTAGGGACGCTTTGAATCTACTTGGTACATCCAGTGAACCGGACTTTAGGCCTCCTAGTGCCGATAGTGATAAATTGTATATGAATATCGGTAACAAAGATCTTATCGAAGTAGCTCATCCCCTTCCACAGGACAAATCTGTGAAAAGGTGAGTACAATTTTTGGAGAATAATAATAATAATATATATATATATATATATATATATATATATATATATATATATATATATATATATATATATATATATATATATATATATGTATATATATATATATATATATATATATATATATATATATATATATATATATATATATATATATATATATATATATATATATATATATATATATATATATATATATATATATATATATATATATATATATATATAAAATATTAGAAAAGGAATATTGCCGTATATTTTAAAAAAGTTTATGGGTACTAGGCAAATAAAGGGCCTCTTTATAAGAGACACAATCAATATAATTTGATAGAGTTATATAGATGACTGAAAATATATTTATATTGGTTACAGCTTAGTTATTGTTTTTATATTGTGTTCCTTGAAAATACTCTGTAACTATGTATGTGCTATAGGGTATCTACCTATACATGTTGTGTTCTGAATGTAGCCTTATATATATATATATATATATATATATATATATATATATATATATATATATATATATATATATATATATATATTTATATATGTACAGGGTTTCCAGAATTCGTCGTATTTGGGGTGTACAGAGGTTATCAGTAGAGATAGAGAGTTGCGGTTTTTAAATTTCTGGGCTAGTTTTCGACAAAACGCAGGAATCCGATGCCAAATCGGTCCTAGTTTTCTTAGTTTTTTAGCTACACGGTGATTTTGAAAATATCCGCTTTTTGACAACCCCTAATAATTCTGTTATGCGTTTATTTATCGCAAAGGTAAGAACTGCTATGGATGGAGTTTTTTGCATAGAATCCAGTGGCGTAGTCAGTTTTTTTTAATATCATCAATTTTGATATATAAACCAAACTTACCTTTTTTCAAATGGGACACCCTCTATATTTTCAGTCTGTTGGGTTAGTCTTATTATGAGCTTTTCAATAATATATAGTTTCCAATATTAATTTTTTAAAATGGGCTCGTAGTAGTCGTAGTGGCAATATCAAGGAAGAAAACTATATATTTATTTCTTATTCGATTTCTCTCATTTTGAGCTTTCCAAAAATATATAGTTTTCTTTATTCTTCTTGAAAATAGGGCCACAGTTGAAATTTAAAAAAAAAACTTCATACTAGGTAATGAATCTTTAATAATTACTTAAAAATTGGGACGAAATTGTATCATATCATATTATATAAAGAGTTCAGAGGTACTGCTGAAAATGGTGTCCATTCTCTTGTACGCAATACTGACACACCTTAGAAACCCTTCTTAAAGAATTTAGGACAGCAACAGGTCTATGCTGCAACTGCCTGAAGGCTCGTATTGTGGCCCCTCGAAGTTCCGCTTCGGTACGGTTTCGACCCTTGTAAATGATATTACGAAGGTAACTCCACAAGAAAAAATCTAAAATTGAAAGATCTGGTGATTTAGCTGGCCATCTTATAGGTCCATGCCTATTAGTCTATTTGCAAAAGTATTATCTAGATATTCTCTAACAAGATGATAATTGTGAGCTGGTGCCCCATCTTGCTGAAAATAAATATTATTTATGTAAGCTACAGGCACGTCATCCAACAGTTCTGGCAAAACGTCCTCTAATATCTTTAGGTACTTGTTAGCATTTAGTCCTCCCTCATATATCGTTGAATATGGAAACGTTTTTGCGACGAAGGATAAAACATGAAACACTGAAACCAAAACGCCCCTGCCTTTCTCGTTCAAAAAAGATATGTGGGTTTTCCTGACTCCAGTGACGAGTTATGACGGTTGAATATTCCATCACTAGTAAAATAGGCCTCATCGGACCATATAATTTGTGAGGCAAAATCATTATTTTCTTGGTGACGGTCTAAGAACCAGTTACAAAACTGGAGACGCCGATCTTCGTCGCCAGCATGTAAATGGTGCATAATTTTAATTTTGTAAGGCTTATATGTATGTTTTCTCAGAATATTTTGCACACGAGATTTATGAGGTCCAACTTGTTCTTCAATGTTTCTACATGAAACGGAGGGCTTCACTTCAGCGCAAGCAAATACATCAACCTCGTCTGTTTCTTGGTTTTTTTTATTATATTTTTTTGATCTAGGTCGGGTAAACGCCCCAATATCAATTAATCTCTTTTCCAGTCGAGAAAATAAGGCTCTGTGTGGCTATCGCCTTTCTGGATACCTATAATTGAAATAAGCAATAACGCGAACATATTTAACTCAGTATTCGAAATGTAATATACCTATCAGAATATAAAGTGGATGCAGCCTCAGAGTTTTCATTACTTTGCACGTAGCACGAAATCATGTCGTACTTTTCATAATTTTCAGTAATAATATCACAAGAGCATCGAAAATAATCGATTATACTACCGAGTCACGAGACGTATTTTGCGAAACAATTGTGTTTTAAAAAAATACGCCGAGTGACGAGGTCAGTATAATCGATTATTTTCGATTGCTCGAGTGGTATTCGTTACGATTATATAACGAATAAAAAATATTTATTTTTTTTGACAAACGTCAAAACACCGTCAATATGAAAATATTCATACATTTTGACACGAGGCGAAACACCAAAACGATTATATCACGTCGTCAAGGGTATATTATTCACTTATCTATACGCAGTCGTTAGGCAAAATTCACTGATTCTATTGGCTCATTCACACATGAGTTATATAATCATAATTATACATTCTATCAACAAAACTTCTATTAAAAGGGAATGACACGTAAGTTTATTGAAAAAAGTCATAATGCCTGCTTTCCGTCAAAAGGCGTTACCATGGAAATCATAGCCTACCATACAGTATTCCTTGAAATTGCCACTACGAGCCCATTTTTAAAATTAAATATTGGAAACTATATATTTTTGAAAAGCTCATAATAAAACCAACCCAACAGACTAAAAATATACAGGGTGTCCCATTTGAAAAAAGGCAAGTTTGGTTTATATATCAAAATTGATGTTATTTACAGAAAAACTACGCTACTGGATTCTATGCAAATCAATATCAATAGCAGTTTTTAACTTTTCGATAAGTAAACGCATAACAGAATTACTAGGGGTTGTCAAAAAGCGGATATTTTCAAAATCACCCTGTAGCTAAAAAACTAAGAAAACTAGGACCAATTTGGCATCGGATTCCTGCGTTTTGTCGAAAACTAGCCCAGAAATGTGAAAACCGCAACTCTCTATCTCTACTGATAACCTCTATACACCCCAAATACGACGAATTCTGGACACACTATACATACATCTAACAATGTGCCGCTATCATATTATTTATAACTTATTATAAAACAGTGATAACGACTCTTCATGTATTTTATGCTGCCTGGATTGTATAGAAGATTGACTTTCAGTAAACCACCAGTATGTTTCCGTAGAATACCGAAAGTTGCTCCAAGAATAAGAAATAACCTTCGTTTCCTCACTAGGTTTGAGCAACTGCCAAGTTTCTATTGAATTATTAAAGTTATTATTGAAGGCTAATTTGATTTTGATTTGAATAAATTTTTTCACACGCGAAAGGCTAAATAAATTTTCTTCGTCCACATCACCTTAGAATTTAGATCACGTAATGATAATTATTGCACATCATAGTTTATTGTAGTTAGTTCCGCTGAGAGTTCAAGGTTACTTAACGAATGGTATATATCGAATGGATGACATACATTATTAGGTGTTTTTCCTATTCATGCATTTTTAGTCGTATTTCACTGAGAATCTAGGAATTTTAAAAATGAGCTCATCTTCGGAAAAAGTCCAACCAAGCTGAAAATTGGCATACACTCGCCTTTCAGCTCTCCAAATGAGGTGAGAAAAATCCCCGGTATTCGGTTGTACGCATAACTTGTGAAAGCTCAGAAACAGTAAAAATAATTAATTTTTTTCTGTTTTTTACAAATATCTTCGTTCCTGTCGGTCTTACGGCTATAAAGTATACTTACAAATAAAAAAGAGCGGGAAATTCTCTACAAAAAAGGTAGAATAGAATTTATTGATAGAACTAGTAATTGCTACCGAAAAAAGTGTGAAACATCAGATTGAGTTTTCTAGTTGCCGCGGCGTTGCGTCCTGCGATCTGTATGAGCACATTCGTTCACGCCATGGCTGCTCCAGGGACAACCGTTCTGTATAAGTCGAATACATTCGATAGAAAGAAACAGAACGATGGTTCCTGAGATTGATGAAGAGATCTTCTTCAGACCGGGCGAGGGACAAGTCGAGCGAAAACTTTACTCTTCTCAAATTTTCAATGATCACAAAGAAATCAGGGATCGTCTTCTTCTACACGCTTTCACTGGATGTGACACAACGTTTGCGCTTTTTCTAGCTGTGTATGGTGCTCCAGATATAGAAGATAACTTGAATCCATACTGTTTTATGTGCTTTATGAAAGCTCTAGGCAGAACCAAGTCAGTAAATTTGAGTTTATTACCCCCAACAGCTGACGCAGCTAAAGAGCACCTATATCGTGTTTGCTACCAGGCACAGTATTGGTTTGGAAATCAGCTGAAATGCCCGAATCGAAGATTCAATACAAAGAACAAATGATATCGACGATACAGAAACCGATTATGTTGATGATTGCGAGCAATTTTGGAATTTCCCACCATTGCCGTGAGAAAATCAAGAACAATTCGAGAAAGAAACTGAAAGAGAATAAGCCGTCAGAAATTAGTTACATAAGCAACCTTCTTTTTTTTTACTCATGTATTCCTGAATGTTCACGAAAAAAAAGGATTAGATTATACCTAACCCGACAGGCTTAATTTTGTTCCGGAGACTTTTACATCTTTGTAATATTAAAATAAGAAAATAAAAAACAGTATCGTTAATTTTGTACACTTGCATTTATACTATCATTCATACCTGAATGTCAATAAAAATGTCAAAATGTAAAGATACCGCACAGAAACCTCGATTTTGATCATTACATGCAATTAAATATCCGTACAAAATTTATATTGGAAGTTTCAATGCCAAATTACGTGAAAACTTTCAGCGTTATCAATAAACCTAATACCATCTTTTTTGTAGAGAATTTTTCGTTCTTTTTTTTATAAGTTAGGTATACCTCATTTTTTCTCCGTTCTTGGGCTGTCACAAGTTATGCGTACAACCGAATTCCGGGGATTTTTCACACCTTATTTGGAGAGCTGAAAGGTGGATGAACTTTTTCTGAAGTGAAATCCTGAAGTTCCTGGACTACGAAAATAATAGACTGTATCGAAAGTCAACAGGGAAGTGCGGGAGTGGTTTCTCTATCCATTTATCCATATATATATATATATATATATATATATATATATATATATATATATATATATATATATATATATATATATATATACGTGGACGTCAGGAAAGTACCCATTGGAGTAGCAATTGATTCATTTCACCGCTGCAATTTTTATGTTGAAATTTCAAACGTTGTTGCAGGTTTTCAAGCTTTGAGCATCTCTTTAGTCCCTCCAAATTGACTTGAGAGGTTAAGAATTTGTATGCAAAAAAAACAGAAATTAGGGGGAAATACCACGTTAGTAACGGAGCGCTGGTGCTCACGGTTTTTCACATTGAAATGTATTTGTGTTTTAGATTTCTTTCTCTTTATATTTGTCTTAATTAATATATTACTTATATTTAATGTATAATTTCTATAACTAACGTTTTATTTCAATCACGCACAAGTATATCACTTCTGTCATCTGTTTTAGTTCATTTGAAAATTTTGGAATGCTATAATACCATGATTTTTGCAAACATTTGTCTTATTCAAATATACTTTATTATGATTATTAATACTATGAATTGTTATATTTCAGACAAGAAGGCCGTCCGAGAATTCATCTTGGAAGCATCGCTTCAGGCCGACAGATCGTCAAAGACGACACTCTTAGACAAAAATTTGCCGCTCAAATGGGCGTCCTGTCGTTCGACTGCGAATTTGACACTGTCATCGAATCTATCCTAGGAAACTGCAAGGACAGCTTCATTTGCATCCGAGGCATATCAGATTACAAGGATGGCACTAGGCAGAAGGAATGGCAGCCCTATGCTGCACTCGTATCCGCTAGCGTTATGAAAGCGATCATATGCGGGTTGGAACCACCCACTAATGTTTGAATCAGCCTTTTGAACGCAAGGTGGTACGAAGCATGTAATTTTTAGCGTTCCATTCGATTTTGACTTTTTACACAATGCAAAAACGAATTTATATAATATTGCTGGTCGTTCTACAAAGATCAATTTTGCAGATTAAGTATACCTGCCTGCTATCCAATTTTTTAATAGGTCCTATTTCCTTCAAGTGGCGTTTACGCAATTTTCGTTGTTAATTTAACGGAAACAAGAGATTTTATAAATTGAGTCTCTTTTATCTTGTACATTCTTATGACTTATCGGGAGAAAGACGCTGATCAACAAATATATCTGTAATAAACACATGAAAATAAAGTGATATAATACTATCATTACAAAACATATAAATAATGTTACTTCTTCATTGCAAATTTCCATTAGCATTGCTGAAATAAGTAAGGGGTATCTTTGAAAGGGATTTCTATTCTAAAGCATTTTCATGTCCCGTTTTGCATTCTTAAGTCGTCATGTAGGATTCTCCAAATTGACCAAACAAAATAAAAATAACCAAATGAGCTATTTGGAATGCTTACGAATTTTATACAGATATTTAGCACATTGTATCCCATATATTTCGCTACTTTCTGTGTATTAAATGTTTTACTGTATTTCCAATTTTAACCAGATATTTGTTTTTATTTATTTTACCTTTAAAAGCAAATCTCTATTTTGAAAGATGTCAGAAGTTGTTGTAGTAAATTTACCAACTTTCATAGAATTTGATAATGAGCTGACTACCCCTGCTTTTGTCAGTGTTGGCTTTCATTAATTGAGGGAAAATTCTCTAAATTAAAAAGTTATAGATAATTTGATAATTATAGCAATTAAGCATGTTGTTGCTTCATGTACCTATATAGACAGTGCATGTGTGAAAATTTCAAATCGGATGAACGACTGAAGATAATGGCGATCTTGAAAGGATATTTTGAAATTGTGCCATATTTTGACTAATAATACTAATTCATTCATCTCAAAGTACTGAAAATTAAGGAAAAGAAAATGTAACAAAATCTAAATAACTTCATATCCAGGTTCAATATTTGATAGTCGTATTGTTTCATATTTGATAGTCATTTTGTTTTACTTGAACTCATTTAAAAAATAAGTAATTAATGTTTTGTTAACCTTTTTATGGTAATATGAAAATCGAAAAATATTAACAACTATATCCAAAAATGTGTTTCTTAATGACAATCCTTAAAATAAAATATATATTGTATTCAATTGTGTGGGCACAGTGAATATTTCATATAACTTTTACAGAAAAAAAAATGGTGATCATCTGTGGTTCGATTTTCGCAACATTTCACTTTTATGAAAAACTGAATTCCTTGAATTTCCAGAATTTCATCCAGATTTTGCTGTATTGCATATATTTTCCTTGAGTGTAAAACTTTTGTTATTAAATCAGTGAATAAGATTAAATTCTCTTTTATAAACTTATTTGCACAAATTTATTCCTAGACGGGAAAAACAATAAAGGTATAGCTAGTCAATTCTAGTTCCGTATTGAATAATTTAGAATAAAATAATTTTTGAAGATTGTAGTGAACTTGAAAAAAATTAGAGCTTGCTATTACATCGATGTAGTATACTTATATTTCTAAGATATTTTTACAAGGACCATCTTGTTAATATACATAAGAGACTTTATCATTATGATGTTTCAGAAGTCTATTCTGAAGTTACCACTGTACCAACATTGCAAATGAAAAAATGAAAGTACTGACCACAACTAGGTTTAATAAATTCAAGTTTAGATACCGATTTAGATATGGATTAATTGAGTGAATATTTAAACTTCTTATTATTATTTTTTGGGTAATGGACATTCCTGTTCAAAACAGTTTTATGCATTTTTTCATGGATTATGTTTTTTTAGCATTAAGTTCATCAAATTCCAATTTTAATTAATATCATTAGAACTTCTTTTTTTTAATCATAACTAGTTATACTTGTTATACATTGTGCTGTTTTCATGCCACCAAATATTAACTTAACCTATACTTATTTAAATTTTTATAACAGTTTTATTATGTTATTGATATATTTATTTGTATATATGTACAATATATGATTCCAAATTAATATTGGCGTTATTTATTTGTGTTTGAAGCAGTTGAAGATATAAGTAATTATTCCTTGATTTGTGTTCGGTAAAACAACTTCTTCAATTTGAACATTGAGGCAATCTCTGAATATACCTCCATTCCTTAAAAATTAGTATTACTTATGTTTACATCAGATCGAGTTACAGATCAGATAAGTATATTTCAATTCAGGTCTCATTACCTGCATAAGTAGTCTGTCATATTGAATGGGCCATCAAGATAATGTTTGAATAAATTGTTCACATCCATGTGTTCTTTAAATAAATAAGATATCTCTCTCAGTCTGCAAATAAATTATGAGATTTTGAATTAAAAAAACTTTCAATGTTACTTTTTTTAATTATTTCATAATACTAGCAAATGAAATCGAATGAGTAAAAATAATAATATATATGTATATATATATATGTATATATATATATATATATATATATATATATATATATATATATATATATATATATATATCATCATCATCATTCATATGCAGCTATAGTCTACCGTTAAGTACGGTGCAGCCTCCTCGCATATCCTTCCTTCATTCCTGCCCATCTATTACGTTGTTGAGCAGCTTGATACCACTTTGTTCCTGCTTCTTTCCTGATATCATAATTCTATATATATATATATATATATATATATATATATATATATATATATATATATATATATATATATATATATACAGGGTGTACCAATCTTACGACAAACTTCGGTATTTGGGATATTTTAAGAGATATCAAAAAATGTTTTCAACAAAAACGGTATATGTCTTTAAGGTCCATATTTTGAAATTATTTAGAACTATACAGAGTGTTGCATAACTCCGTTACAAACTAAACATATGGTTTTTTAAATGAGAACCCCTATATATTATACCGAATTCGGATTACTCACATTTTTTTGAAGCTTTTGATATGAGATTTTGCTATGTTATACAGAGTACTTCAAAAGATATGGACACGTTTATATGTCAATAAAAACAGAGTTATTTTGTAATATTTATTGTGAACCATAATTATTAACCTTATATGTGAAAGCAATAAACGTTGAATGTAACAAAAAATCCTATATAATAATAAATTTTAATAGGTTTTATTGTTACATTCAACGTGTATTGCTTTCACATTTAAGGTTTATAATTATGGTTCACAATAAATATTACAAAATAACTCTGTTTTTATTACTTTTGGGTATAGGGAATGCTTCACAAAAATTGAAGTTACATAATAGAAGATTCAATTTGTGCTATAAAATACAGGGTGTTCCATTTGAAATAAGAGAGAAAATGAAAGGTTCGAGTTTCCGTCCACCCTGTATACAAAATGAAAAATAATTCAAATTTAATATAATACGGAGATATTGCATCATATTACGAAACTCTGTTAGGCAAAATAAAATTTTTTTCTCCAACGCACAATAAGCAGCGTTGATTTACCTACGATTTTCATATAAACGTGTCCATATCTTCTGAAGTACTCTCTATAACATAGTAAAACCTTGAATCAAAAGCTTCAAAAAAATGTGAGTAATCCGAATTCGGTATAATATACAGGGGTACTCATTTGAAAAACCATATGTTTAGTTTATAACGGAGTTATGCAACACTCTGTATAGTTCGAGATAATTTCAAAATATGGACCTTAAAGACATCTACCATTTTTGTTGGTATCATTTTTTGATATCTCTTAAAATAACCCATATACCGAAATTTGTCGTAAGATTGGTACACCCTGTATATATATATATATATATATATATATATATATATATATTAGTTTGGCACTACTCCAATTTTGTAATTTGTTTGTATGTTTATTTTCTTGGTATATAGATGATTAATTCATTCTTAACCTGTAAGTGGTAACATCCCTCCAACTCACACTCCCAGTAACATCCGTCTATGAGACAAGTTTTTTTGTCTTCTGCATTTAGGGTATAGAAGTCCAGTAAAAAATTCGTGTTTAATTTTTACTAAAACTTTATTAAATTAAATATGAAAATATCAATAAGGATCACAAACGAATTGAATTACACAAACAAAAATAATTTATGACAATATAATATAAGACAAACGAAAATTGGGATATAATTAGAATTTTTTAATATTTAAAAATGTAATAAAATAACATTTGAAGATTTATATATACATGATTCGGAATCAATTAAAAGAAAAACAAAGTTACAAATTTTGTACACACATATTACATATTTTTTTGGAGCATTCCAAACAATTAGGTGTATCGCACTTTACACATTTGTAATTAGTCATCCTATTTTTCGTGTACGGACAATAACGACAGTTTTTTCTTTTCTCTAATCTGTCACTTTTATTTTTATCTAATTTCTTGCTTTGACAAGGTTCTTCTTCTTTATTATCTTCTGGATGAATGGTTTGTTTTATTATTTTTTTTAATTCCTCAGGCAAATTTGGTATTCTGAGTCGAGTCTCCATGTGTCTTCTGATAAGACTAAATCCAATTTCTTTCAGGAAATTAAATCTGTCAGTTTTTGTTGTGCTGTGTATATTTGAAAATAAGACATGGCTATTGGAACAGCCCAAAGAAATGAGGTGGTAAAAAATTGCCAATGGCCACCTTCTGGTACGCCGATTTGTTGAATAAATACTGCACTTGTAGTCTAAAGTGTCAACATCGGATTTAGTGGCATTGTAAAATGAGACTATTTCGGGTTTGTCGTTCCCTCTATCCCTGAACTCTGAGTTATGCATAGAGGAAATAAGTATAACTGCCTTATACTTTTTAGGTATATAAGAAAGGAGAGTCATATTCTTTGTGTATCCATATGTGCATGATCCAGCCTCCTTTTGTCTGTTAGGAAAAAACTCAGGCGGTATTTCTTTCTTGTTTTTTTTTCAGCGTGCCGACGTATGTCAGTTTTCGCCTCTGTAACTCCTGAACTAGTTCTATGGTCGAAAACCAGTTGTCAGCTGTTATATATTCTGTGTTTGTATTGATGATTGGCTGAGCAACTTGAATCACAGCCTGAGTCGGTTTCAGTAGTTTTTGTTCGTCTTTTGTGAGACTTTTCCCATCACTGTCTTTACCTGCATAGATATAGGCATTTAATAGATACGAATTGTGGGCGTCCGTCAAACATATCAATTTGATACCGTATTTTGCCGGTTTATTCGGCATATACATGCGGAATGGGCATCTTCCCCGAAATGGGATGAGTGTTTCATCAACACATGCATGGGCTCCTATTGAATAGACAGCTTGGCAGTTTGAAATAAATATATTGAAAATGTTGGAAATGGCTGCTGCAGGGTCTGTTTTTTGCCTCTCACTCCTAGTTAATGAGTCATCAAATCGCAAAGCTAATAACAATGTTTCGCATCGTTTTAGGAACATGATTCCACGAAAAATTGGACGACCAGTAGTGTCTGTTGCAAAAACTGATGACAGCCTTTCACGACCAGATTTAAAAATCGAGCATAGAATCAGAAGGCCTAGCAAAGCATCAATTTCGTCTAAGTTTGTATTCTTATAAGATGAAGAATCTGGAGTTTTCAAATTTGCTCTTAGTTCTTCTAATTTTTTGTTAGTGTTGACTACGATTTCTTGAAGAATGTCTCTCGTAAAAAATAATCTGAAGACATCCTCAGCAGTTGGATTAATCAATTGTAAAGCAGGGCCTTTTATAGCAGTCAATTTGATTTTTATAATATTTCTTTCCGACGTTTTCGAACTCTTATTAGGAGCTTCTGAATCCCAAGAAAAACAATTTTTTTTACCGTGATAAATCGACGGTCGATTGGGAGCTGGAGGTTGCTGTGGCGTTTCATCATCGCCGCTAGTATCACTGCTAGTACTAATGGAGTAGTCCTTGATGTCAATTTCAGGATCGCTGTCGTGATCCGAAGAAAAACAGTGGTCACTGCCTAAATATGATTCATCAGAGCCAACTTCAGCGTCACTTTCTGGTATATCATCCATGCAAAGCTGCATAATTCGTTTGGTCCTTTCAGACACATTTGGAGGTATATTTTGGCATTTTTTAGACATTTTTATCTGTAAACAAAAAAACGGAATTGTAAACTAGAAGGCAAATAATCTAGTTCGTGAAAAAATTATATTTGATCAGAAGTGCGAACATAATGGCAAACGTTTATAGTAACATCCGACTGTCAGGCGGACAAAAATACAAACATTTGAAGTAATATCCGTCTGATGGGCGGATATTATTATAGACACTTCCAGTAACATTAGTCTAAGAGACGGAGCAATTACTTACCTTTGGAGTAATATCCGTCCCAAAAGCGGTGTTACTTATTTTCAAATTGCAAATTTATAGTGAAGCACGAAACTTTCATCAGAGGTAAACAAACACAATCAAGGTGATGGATCAACTGAATCATAGCTGGAAGGTGGAGGTTTCAACCTGACGTTTACGCCGTCTAGCGGCAAAACTGTTAAGCTAACCCGTCCTACAGACGGATATTACCATTTACGGGTTAAATTGATACCATATGACAATCCAAATCCTATATTCTTAGGATGTGACTCAAAACATCAGAAATGAGATTTCAGAGCATATTTTAAGAAATTTCCTTCAAGCGGCACAAAACCAAATAAGTACATCAATGTTTACAGACTGATTCAGATAAGATGCCCAAAAGATGTCATCCAAGCCGTATTTATAATGCCGAAAGAGAACTTGTACCGGAATAACGTGTCGAAAACGGCAAAATTTGCAACTTTACGGAATTTTATTTTTGGAGAATTACTCGGCCTAGCAAAAAACATTTTCCTATTGAAGCTTTTTCAATAACTCAACTTAAACGCCATAAAACTGGTATCGAACCTTAATATCTCAATTTTTATATTCGACTGCGAGGGTCGAAATCTGTTAATAATCTTTTCAACTGGTCCTCATTTATGATAAAATCTGAAAATTATGGATAGTTGAATGAGGAAACGAGAAGAATCATTCTCAGGTTTGGAGTTGCCAGTTTAAAAAATCTGATAAATTCTCTATTTTTTAATTCTATTCTGCCATTACTGATTCATGAATTCAGGTTAAGGTATTTTGTTCTATCTTTAGGTAAATTAACCCTGTTCTCCAAATTGACAACTACTGCATTATAACTTAAATACAAAATTTGATATTAAAAATCATTACTCAAAACAGGCAAAATTATTTCATAAAATTTCTGGTAATCTGACTCATTCGTTTACCGGAATGATTTGTTCATTCTGGTTTCAGACAACTCTGCCGCTGGTTCTGTTTGATTTCAGTGTTGTATTTGTTTTTATTTTAACGATAAATATCCTCCAATATGGAATAAGCGAATCAAAGATAATTGAAATATTTGAAAAATCGGTTTTCATCGGCAAGTGATTGATGAAAAAGGTACGCTCAGTAAATTGATCGTAATTTGTTAGTTCGATGGTTTTTCGATATTGCCACTAAGTAGCAATAGAGCTGCAACCTGTTCTCTTCTAAGTTTTCATGTTACATTGATGTGTTTTGGTGATAGCACTGATAACAAGCGGCTAGCGCCAAGGATTCCACTTTGGCTTTCACATTGTGCGTTTGCGTATTTGTGCATATCGTATTTGTTTACCTTTTCGTCCGGTAACCTAACATTTTATCATAAATTTGTCTATGCTTTTTATCCTAGATTCGTAATACGATATTTGCGTGTTTTCATTTAGGTGTTATCTACAAGTGTACATTATACTTTGGATTTTGGC
Organism: Cynegetis impunctata; assembly: GCA_030704885.1. Classification (NCBI taxonomy): domain Eukaryota; kingdom Metazoa; phylum Arthropoda; class Insecta; order Coleoptera; family Coccinellidae; genus Cynegetis; species Cynegetis impunctata. The sequence continues at coordinate 1,010,788 of JARQZK010005060.1, forward strand.
CGTATTTTTTTATTACTTTTATTTATTACTTAGAAATGAATAGTACAGTAATATGCAAAATTTGGAATAAAAAGTTTGGTGAACGATTTAATTTGAGGGCACATATAAAGAAATTTCATCCAGGTAAATACCATTTATTCCTCCACCATTTAAAAAATTATTGAAGAAGTCATTAAATTTTTAGGTGATTTGGAAGACCTGGCACCTCTGAAAACTTTTAAAGTTGCTGTGGTTTGCAATGAGTGTAAGGGGGTTCTTCAGGGGGTAGGGGTTAGGTTTTTGTCACGTAGTCCACGCAGTGTTCTCAGATCTACTGAAAAATCAGTAGATCTACTGATTTTAGGTTCCGTCTACTGATCTACTGATTGCATCCTTAAATTTACTGAAAATACCTATGCTGAGTGACATATGAAACCAAGCATATACTTTTGTTCAATGTTGCTGGTTTCTGACAGAGAAAGATCGAATTTTGAATCGAATCATAGAATCATCATTGGGTGCATTGATCGTCACCTAGCGCTTAAGTCACGAAACTACAGTATATAGAAATATAGATAGATCATTACAAGTTTTATTCTCCACTATCAGATGGCGCTTCAGTCAACATTATTTCTCTCAGCTCTGTGCTGTGATTCCCCCGACCGTATCGTCCGTGTCCATTGACCTTATAATTTAGATAATAGGTCAATGTCCGTATCTGACCCTGACGTAATAGTCCTTATAGGGATTCGCAACGTAAACTTTATTTATATCTGATTTATATTCTACATTCTACGCATTTATTGATTTTGAGTTCAGCTAGAAAATAATAATTGATATCAAGAGAAATATTGAATATTGAATAGTTGGTGTCTCGAGTTCAGGCAGTTTGGTGTGAAGTTCTTTTTCATCTGGAAATTTTGAGCGGCAACGGCAATAATAATAAAATGAGGTAAGTTTGATTTCTCATAATTGGTTAGAAAACAAAAAAACGTTATTCCTTCTTAGGACTGAAAATTATGCAGAATCTGATAATTCTGGAAATGAGGGGCCTTCCAATAGAAAAAAAGATAAATATTCACAAAAATTCAATAAAATGTGGCTAAATGACCCCGATTTCAAAGGTTGGTTGGAACAAGGGGAAGAAAATAACTCGTATTGTAAAGCTTGCAAAAAAAATATTTCAATTGGAACAACAGGAAAGCAAGCTCTTGTAAGGCATAATAACAGTGAAAGCCATCTCCGAACTCATAGAATAATATATTTCTATGCTCCTACTGAATTCTACTGATTTTTCCTGGCAACATCTACTGAAGGTTGAATCCGTCATCTGGGAACACTGAGTCCACGATACACATACACGTGACGTAGTCAATGTCCTCTGGAAACGTGTTCGTTGAACATGATTGAGATAAAAGATAAATGTGAATAAAAGAAAAAATACTTTTGTTTTAGTAAATTAATTTCCTGGTACATATGTTTTTTCTTCTTGATAATATTTTTTCAGATGTAAATTATAGGTATGTACAGGGTAGCCAATTTTCGATGTTTGTATGGAGTATCTCAGTAACTATAGAAGGTAGAAAAAATGGAGGGCGCATACTCAATCTCTTTTGTCGAGAAAAATTCACTGGCGAAACCCAAAATTCGCTGTCTTCTTTAGTTTTCGAGTTATAAACAAAAATGTCATTTTTTCCACTTCAAGACAAGTGTGCATATCATGGTTGTTTGTGAAGTTACGAGATAATAACTTTTACATAATTTAGGCACTTTTTTCTGTATAAAACAGTGGTAGAAATGTATTTTTTCAAATGGGAATAATGGTTGGCTGTGGTTTGGTTGGATCGGATTTTTTCCGATATATGTCAGGTTGCTTTTGATATGTAAGGTTTTAATAGCAAGAATATTTTAGTTCATTACCTTTTGCGTTTTTATATGTACCTATTCCATGTAGGCAGGTGACATCAATGACAGAGCTTGTCAATTTCTTTCCATCATAATATCAACTAACTGATTTAATCGTAAAAACAGTTGTGATATTACATCTGAGATATATTTCAATGGCTATCCAGGAAGAAGACAACCTAATAAATCTATTTTCATCTGATTAAAAAAAAATCTAATTAATTGTGAATCATTAAACAAGCCAAGGCCAAAATATTAGATATTTACATAATTTTTTTTATAAGTCATTACAGTTATAAACAACAATTCAAATTACAATAAATGTTCAAACTTATGTTCATTGTGGTTGATACATAAATTACATCTCTTTATAACATTCTGAACTGCATTATGAATATGAATATTTGAAACTGAATTCACAAAGTATAAAATTTACGTGGCTGTCGTGTTTTAACGTATCATATATATCAAGAAAATCATAATAACCAACGGTACTACGAAATTTAGAATCAGTAAATTATTGAGGAATTCATGGACAATCCACCCTTAGTTGAGACACAAAATCAGTTCTTCCAACATGATGGTTCACCGCCTCATAATATAAGTACCGTTTCAGAATTGTTTAATACTAATTTTGGAAATAACTGGATGATGAATAATATTCCAGTGAGGTCGCCACCACAATCACCTGACTTTAACACCACTGGATTTTTTCTTTTGAGGATATATAAAAGACAATTATATGAGAAAACCAGTAACAATATAAATAAACATAGACAAAATTTTATTGAATGTGAATTACATTTCAAATATTGATATTATATAATTATATGCATAATGCAGTTTAGAATATTATAAAGATAGGTATGTAATTTATGTATGAACCATAAAGAACATCAGTTCTTCACAACATTTATTGTAATTTGTATTATTTTCTTATAGTTGTAATGTCTTATAAAATTAGATGTAAATCTTTAGATTATACAGAAAAAAAGTGCCTTAAAAATGTCTCGTAATTTCACAAACAACCATGATATGCTCACTTGTCTGAAAGTCAAACTTTTGTTTATAACTCCAAAATAAAAGACGATTTCATATTTTGGTTTTCGCCATTAAATTTGACTCGAAAAAAGAGATAAAAATGCACTCTCCATCTTTTGTATCTCCTATAGTTACCGAGATACCCCATACAAACATCGAAATTTGCCCACTCTGTAAGCACTCTTATCGTCACACCGAAAGCGTTGTATTAATAAAGACAAATATGAGCCAAATTATTTTTTTTAACTCTGTCTACAAGAAAATTTATTTAAAAAAATATTTATGAATTACTACGTGAAAACTAGAGGGGGAGGGAGGGGGTCTTGGAATATACTACGAATGGTCACCGAGGGGGGGGCGAGATGGATAAAAAGTTGTAAAAAATAGGTCACGTAGTTTGGGTACGTTTCCTTAAGTAGGTAAGTAAGGTAAGTAACAAAATAAAGATTAAAACAAGTTATGTTCAAGATTTTTTTTTCATGTTTTAGATAAATTAACTCAACTTACTAAGCCAAAGAAATACACATATGAATGTGATAAATGTCAAAAACATTTTACATACTTACGGCATTTTCAATATCATCAAAAATCAATTGTTTTTTTTTTTTAAATAAAACCTTTAAATTTTTTTTTGTCAACTATGGCCATGAAGAAACATTCTAAAATACCCTTTTAATATATTTAAATAAGTTAGTTATACACAGTATACAGTGAGGGCCTATATTATGGAATAAATCCATTTTTTTTGGAATACCTATTATTTTTGTTTTTTATACCAGCAGGGAGAACAGCAGTACTAAATATTAAAACTTCGTTTTGACAAAAGTATGAAACAATTTATTTTTCATTTAATTTAATACATTTTAAGAAATCAATGAGGATGATCCAGATCGCTGACAGACAACAAAATTTACAAGATTTAAAAATCATAATTAGATTAGAAATTCATAATACTCCAGAAATGATCCACAATATTCAAGAAGAATGTTGTCGTCGGCTCAAGAGGCAGGTAAGGGGGCAATTTGAACAATTAATTTAAGCGAAAAGCTGTTTCTATTTGTCAAGTAAACATTTTATTCTCTTTTCTGATAGTAATAAAATGTATTTTGTATTAAATAAATTACATAGGTACGTTTTGTTGCGTGTAAATTAATTTAATTTAAAAATTAAAACTTTGTTTGGCCACCCTGTATAAATAATAATGGTATATAATGTTTATATCACTGAATTGAGAATTTAATAATCTTTCAAATGGGCTATCACACGACCACTATTCTCATTTTAAAAAAACTTCGATTACAGCATCACGCCCAGATGGATAACGTTACTAGTATGATAATATAGGTATGTCAAAAAATTGTAATTCAAAAATAAAAATCGACCAGTTTTGAGATTTGTCCCCAAAGTCGCCTATTCTCGAAAAAATTAATTTATTCCTTAATTTAGACCCTTACTTTATAGATATAGATAATATACATTTCGTAGTTTATTTTTAATGTATATTTTTGTTTCGACCTTTTTTAAATAAAAAACCTTTAAAAATGAATTTTTTTTCATTTATGCCCATAATGAAGCATTTTTCTAGATAAACGTTTCGCAGTTTAAATCTCCGAGCGACAATTTAGGACATGCGCGCAATGTTAAAGCAAAAGTGGAATCCTTGGCGTTAGCCGCCAGTGCACTGCCACTGATAGCTCTTTCGGAGCGGGCCGACAACCCTGTTTTATTATGGCCACACATACCCACGGTTTGTAGAATAATAGACAGTCGGCGCCGAGAATCTGAATCAGACTATCAGCGTGCATCTTGGACGCACCGTCAGTGGTGGATTTACAAAGGTTGGGGCTCTAGGCCAACTTTTCTGAGCGAAAACCTAAGATAGCTAAAATAATCCTTGAAAAGTGGATGTATTGTATTTAATATCTAAGACAACAATATACTTCAAAATGAACACAATACTCTTCTTTAAAAACTTTTAAAATATATATATTTGGAACCCAGTTCGGCACCCCTACAGCCCGCGGCCTAGTGGTAAATCCGCTACTGCGCACCGTACATGCATATACGACGCCATATATCTCGGTTCGGTTATACGAAGGCCCACAAAACACACATATAGTGGGGAAACTACGAAAATCCGGACAAAGAGGAGACGAAGATTATAGGAAGCACAGTATATACTTGTATTCTATCTCATTCTCTCACAGGCTACTTATAAATATGTTTGTGTCTTTTTGGTGTCGCTTTTTCGTTTCATCGAATTTTCAAATCACAACGGTGCTAAGGAAGTTTCACTTTAAAAAGTTTTGAAACAATACCTTACCTTGTATATATTAATAGCTATATTTTGCCAAATGCCTTGTATAATATTTATTATTCAAAATCAATTTATTGTAATTCTTAGAGAAAGAAGCAAATTAATTGAAACTTACTTATCAGGCCATTTTCCATTCATCTCAGAATTAACATGAGTTGTGAGTTTGTGATTATTAGTTAAAATATATAGGGACTTGAATTTTCTCAAATCGTAACTGAAAACAAAAATACCGCTTTAGGGCATTTTAATGTTTATCTTTTGAGAATTAATAGATTGAAATATATTGTTGATATTGAGACACTAACACTGAATGATTTTATCAATATTGAGATATTTACTGAATCATTGGATTTGTTAAAGATTGGGTAAATTGAGTAACAAGTAGGTATTACAAAATTAATATATCCTATTTTATCTATCTAGCTGAAATGAATGAATTAATCAAATATTCATTGCTCTTATTAAATTTACAAACTGGAAAAATTTGATCAATTATTTTATACCTGACATAAAAATGTTTGTTTGTTGTATCAGGGTTACTTTCGTTGAACATAGTATTAAATAAATGGAAATAATTAACAAATGAAAAAGTTGTCAATTTTTTATTGGAAATAAAAATATCACACATGTCCAGATATTAGGTAAATGTTATTGAAACTTTATAGTACTATTAGTGCATTATTTATTTAAAAATAGCTGAAAAACAAGCACCTGCATTCAAATGGATATATAAAAATTACATAGCATCAAAAATCAATTCAATAGAAAATTAAGAAAAAACCTACAGGTCGATCCTGGAGGATCTTCAATTAAACAAGCAAGAAATAATTATATCTCTAAAAACTCGGCCAGTAATTTATAATGATAATTTAAATGTTTATATGAAGCAATAAAGTGTTTTTCAACCATTATCTATTGTGAGAGGGGAAATTAGGTATAAAGTTACCTACATGAGTAAATTGCACGAATGCTCAAATATTTCTGAAGTTTCAAACATTTTTAACTTTCAGCATATGAAACCTAGACCATTTGTAAGATTCAAATACTGATAGTCGTCCTAAATATGAGTATAAATAAAAATGAAATAGACAAAACATTTCTTGAAAAATTGAACCCCAAAATCAAGTACTTATTTCTTCCCCTTCTTGCCTTTTGCTTGAACTAGTGGAACACCTGTGAGTGAAGCTAGTTTAGTTTTCAAAGCTATTAATTTATCCACTTCTGGCTGCCAAGCAGACTTTCCAGCCCCTCCTTCCTTCATTTTCCTTACAATCAAACCTTGTTTTGCGATTTCATCCTCAATAACTTTTGGATCTTCCTTTGGAGTATTACATGTTTCTTTGCTTGAAACTTCTTTTAGTTTTGCTTTCAAAGCTAACAATTTGGTTACTTCGGGTTGCCAAATACTCTTCTCAGCACCACCTTCTTTTAATTTTCTCACAACTAAAGCCTGATCGTCCACCATCTTTTGTATCAATGTTTTATCTCCAATGATTTCTATATTCTCCTTTTTTATTTTATTTTCTTCTTGTTTGCCAGCAAACTTATTTTTAAGATCCTCAATTTGTGTCAGTTCTATTTTAGCAAATAGCGGAGAAGGTTCCCCTAACACATGCCCATCAGGTAAGAAATTTACAATACCAGAATCAGGAACCAATAGGTATTCCTTTGCATTCAACTGTTTTCTTATATTTTCACATGTTTCAGGCATATAGGGAGACAAAATCACTGACAGTAGACAAACGATATTACATGAAATACCAATAACAGTCCCAGCTCTTAACTTTTCTTCGTCAGTTCCTTTTAATAAAACCCATGGTTGGTTAAATTGCATATACTGATTGCCATGTTTTGAGATGGCTAAAATGTGCCTTATTCCATCTCTTAACTTAGCTTTTCCAAGTGCTGTCATATATTCTTTCAATTCCTTATTACAAAGTGCTAATAATGTGTAATCATCTTTATTTAAAACCATTTTTGGAATAGTTTTATTGAAGCTATTCTTTGCAAACATCAATGACCTATTTATAAAATTTCCTAAATTGTTTAAAAGTTCCGAATTATTTTTTGTTGCTAAATCCACCCAATTGAAATTTGAATCTTGAGATTCAGGACGAAGATATAAAAGATAGAATCTCCATACATCACTTGGAATTTTTGTATCTTGGGCGTCAGTACCAAATACTCCAACTCCTCTGGATTTAGAGAATTTTCCATCCTCATAATTTAGATATTCTGTTGCCATAAGATGTGATACTGTAACATATCCTCTATTACATCCAAGAAGAGCGGCAGGGAACATTATTGAATGAAATGGTACATTATCTTTTGCCATGAAGTTATAAAGAGTAACAGTAGTGTTTGGATCAGGTTTCCACCATTTTTGCCAATGTTCAGTATAAGTTTTAGTTATTGACATATAACCAATGGGAGCATCAAACCACACATAAAAAACTTTGTTTCTATACCCATCTAAAGGTACTGGTATGCCCCATTTCAAATCTCTTGTTATGCATCTTGGTTTTAAGCCTTCCTTTAACCAAGCTTTTGCTATGGTTTGAGAATTAACAGACCACCCAGAAGATGATTTTTTAAACCAGTGTAAAAGTAAAGGTTCTAATTTTGGTAAGTCAATAAAAAATTGAGTAGATATTTTAATTTTTGGTGTACTGCCACAAACTTTACAACGAGGATTTTTAAGTTCGGTGGCATTCACCAATTTACCACAACCATCACACTGATCACCTCTAGCATCTTCATAGGTACAACCTATATTCGGACACCCTCCCTCTACAAATCTATCAGCAAGAAATCTATCGCATTTTTCACAGTGCAACTGTTCCACATTCTCAGTGAACATAAATCCATTTTCATTCAGTTGTAAGAATAAATCTTGACATAACTCAGTTTGTTCAGGAGTAGAGGTTCTACCAAAATGGTTAAAACTTATGTTGAACCACTTGTAAATACCATCATGGATTTTAAAATACTTATCACAGATTTGCTGGCACGTCAATCCTTCTTCTAATGCTTTAGTTTCAGTGGCAGTTCCATATTCATCTGTTCCACAAATATATAATACATTATGATTACAAAGTCTAGAAAATCTTGCAAACACATCTGCTGATAATACACAACCTATGATATTACCTAAATGTGGTACATTATTAACATAAGGTAAAGCTGATGTAATCAATATATTTTTTTTATCAGATTTAGGTAAAACAGGATCCTTAAATTCGTTTAAATCTTTGATCAATGGTAAGCCATTTTTCCATGCATTCTCAGCCTCTAACAATTCTTCTGAAGTTACATTTTCCCCAGACTGTTCTTCTGTAGTAGAAATCATCTTAGTATTTTCCAAACCAAAATCTACGATATATTTAGAGCTAGAATATAGTATTTGATAAGGTACATTACCTGGAGTAAGAGGATATTTTTTCATTGATTCTGCCACAAACGAAATCTCTTTCAAATTTCTGAACCATTTAAGTAACTCTGGTAAATTATTCACATATTCTTTTGATGCATTTTCACTTTGTATAAGTGGATATAAAATAGACCAAATACAAATGTCACAAGGTGATAATCTATTTTCAACCAAGAATTGCTGATCTTTCAGGATGATATTCAGTTTTTGTAAGCATAACATCAGTTTTTCCTTGAGAATTTTATCCTTTGAGGAATTTCCAATAACTAATGCAAGACAAGGAGATAATACCAGAGACTCCCATTCCAACCATTCATATACTTTAGGCTTAATTTGCTCATCAGCAGGCATTAAATACAATAATCCTGCATTTGAAGTAAAAATTAATTGTTCCTCTACAACTAAATATGGCAAATGCCTTGGCTGCTCCACATTTTTATCATTGAGATTTACTGTATTAATTTGTATTTCATTCTTTGAATAAACTGCAGCTGCTATTAGTTTGAACGTCGCAGGATTATTTTCGTTGGAATAAATTGTTATCATGATGAATTTTTCAGAAATATATCACAAAATATGGTCCAAAAAACTAACATTGACTCATCACACAGCACCCTCCGTAATAGAGGTTGTTAGGTTAGGTTAAACCGGTATGTTTTGCCCATCGAACTCGCACTAGATAAAATAATAGAAGGGACCCCTCTCACAACGCGAGAAGGAAAGCAAAACTGGGGCCAAATTGTAAGAGAGAGACGACACGTGCTGGTAGGATCCCCGTCTTTCTCTTGAGGGTAGTAGGCCAACAAGGCAGCACCGAGCCACTCTGTGTCACACTACCGAACACGGTGTACGGGTAGAGTACTCAAAGTGCGCGCACTCAAAGTATAGGTATGCTCGTCAGCCATTTTGGGTCCAAGTGTCACTTTCGGCCGTATGTTTACGTACATTCGAGCTGCACTTTAATTGCATGGTAATGGCATTTTATTAAACATTTAAGTGTCGCAAACGGTAAAAAAGTCCTCGGAAAGGCTTTGTTCAATTCGAGTCAGTGTTCGCTTTGGTTTTCGCATCAGTATTGTCAAGTATCGTGCAACGCTTGTCAGCATAGTATTCCACTGGAACTGTCATTGAAATCTGATTATCAAAAAAAGAAAACATTTGAAATTGGTTTTATAATATATTTTTAATTATTGCTTGAATGCTTATTCTGTAAGCAGTCTGTATCTTTTGAATTACAGCATCGATCAATTTTGGCTGAAATTATGTCGAGCAGAAATGTCAATAATTATTCGACTGAAAATCTGGGGGATGAAAATAAATCAAAGGTATTTGTTGTTGTAATATATAAATGTCAGAATCTTTGAATATAAGAAGTACAACATGTCGAACGTTGCGTTTTTGTTTTATAATTTTTTTGTTTTAAAATAATTTTTTTGTTTTAAAATAAAAAACGATAATCATTGAAAAAATTGTTACAACCTGGCCTTGTTGATATAAGAAACATTGAAAATTATGCAAATGAAAACTTATGCACTCGAAAACTTATCCTTGGAATTCAAATATGAAATCTACATTAAACACACAGCAGATAATGTTGGGAGTACTAACTAGAGGTTATTTTATGTGAGGTTCGGCGGGTTTGAACCTTGTTATTGATACCTTGACATCGAATAAACGTACATATTATAAAATTGAATCAATTTACCTCACATAAACGAGATGACAAGGTTGGCTTCCAGTTTTCTCGTCTCATGTTTTGAACCCATTTGGCTTTCCGTTTTTCATCACTCGGAAACCGATACAGATGATACTTCTTTTCTGTTCGGTTTGAACAATTATATGCTGAACAACACGGCATTTTTATAACAAAATGGCAATACGAGGACTTTTTTACAGTTCGCGACGCTTAAATGTTTAATAAAATGTCATAAACGTGTAGTTCGAATGTAAATAAACATACGGCCGAAAGTGACAACTGGACCCAAAATGGCTGACGAGCATACTCATACTTTTAGTACCTTAGTACGGGTGCTTGTTGGAAAGCCTTTTTGATTTTTATGTAAAACGCCAGAGAGCGCAGCCATCGTTATTTCAAAAGGCAATGGACAAGTGATTTCTGTTTCGGTTTATTACGAATTACGTACACCGTTATTAACCAATCTTGTATCACGTTAACTTATGAAAACTGTAAGTGAAATATTAATATGATATAATGCAATGATAATCATCTAATAAATTAATAATTAAAACTATTGCCAACGTTAATGCAATAAATCGACTATAAATGTTGGTAGCACTGAAACACTACACGCTCTAACTCAACTTTTTTGTGTGTTCGTCCGTGTGTCACTGTGTCGTAGTTGGAACAAGAAGCGATGAACATTGTGTCGCTCTGTGTCGTAGTTGGAAAGCTCCCAATGGCGTTATTGGGTGATTTGTTGGGTTTACTACATTTAATTTAGAATAATTGAGAATTTTTAAAGTATTTTCAATAAAAAGTTAGTGTAAAGTGTAAAGGACGTTCACCTTATACAAGTAGCACGTTTGCTGAAGTTAAAATCTCGGAGTAGTGCTATTTAAAGCCGAACTAAATTTGACTCTGCAATGTTCAGAATGTTAGAACATTTAAATTGTATTTCGTATATTACTATGGTTTTAAACTGTGTTGCCTACAATTGCAATAATATGCATGACAAAAATAAGGCTATTTCTTTTCAAAGGTAAGTCTGGTTTTGATATTTTTCGCCTCAAATCATTCTAACCTTAAAAATGTTTTTGTAGTTTTTCTTTTAAACGTGCAGAAATTTTAAAACTTAAAAAGTCCATACGCAGGGATGGTAGGAATCCGTCGAAAACAAGTAGACTATGTGGGGAATATTTCTTACCATCAGATTACCAAGAAATACCAGGTAGCAGAAGAAAAGTCTTAAACAATCAAATCATGAAAAACATACTAGTCGACCATGGTCAATTTCATACATTACATAAAGTGAACAAGGAAAATTCTTTAATAATTTAAAAAATTATCAAAAAACTTTCCAAGGAAACTGGTTATACGTATTCAGCAACGCAAAATCTGCATTCACAATCGAACGGTGAATTATAGAAATTGTCAAGTCACCCCGACTCAAAATCTGCATACAGCTGTTTCGATCTTATTAGATCTCATCAGTGCAGCTTATTTGACTCGGAGTGAATTAACAAATTTCTAATTGTTCCCCAATACAAATCGTGGTCAGTAACACTGGCTGGATAACAATCCAGAGCGCCATCCCACCAAAGATATTGGGAAACAACAATTCACCGCTTAGACTGAAAATGCAGAAATTCGTCGCTTAAACACGTAATATTCGGAGTGTGCTCTCGTGAGTATATCCAAAGGTTTTAAATCACTATGTTAGTGTGCCTTGGAATCATATACACCACTGTTGTAGAGTAGATATCTTCATATCAGGAGGTACGTGTTTAAGCGACGAATTTCTGCATTTTCAGTCTAAGCGGTGAATTGTTGTTTCCCAATATCTTTGGTGGGATGGCGCTCTGGATTGTTATCCAGCCAGTGTTACTGACCACGATTTGTATTGGGGAACAATTAGAAATTTGTTAATTCACTCCGAGTCAAATAAGCTGCACTGATGAGATCTAATAAGATCGAAACAGCTGTATGCAGATTTTGAGTCGGGGTGACTTGACAATTTCTATAATTCACCGTTCGATTGTGAATGCAGATTTTGCGTTGCTGAATACGTATAACCAGCTTCCTTGGAAAGTTGTTTGATAATTTTTTAAATTATTAAAGAATTTTCCTTGTTCACTTTATGTAATGAAAAGTCTTAAAACTTGATGTCATACCAAGTGTGTTTAATTTTCCAAAACATCTCAAAAACGTCACAAAACCTCGAAAGGAACCAACACGACATGTAAGTATTCTAAGAGTTTTAAAAAAATAATTTAATTGCATTTTTTATGCCACTATAGGAGATTCAGGGCCAATGGACGTAGATCTTAATTAACCAACGACATCTTCAACAGTGCCGAAAACATTTGTTAATAGGGAAGCCCAAACTGTTGAAAATTATTCCACCGTTTCTTTTATAAAAAGAAAAGTCAGGAGACAAGTAGAGACATTGCAACAAAAAATTAAGAGCAGGAATATAAAAATTTCCAATATGAAAGATATAATCAGAGAAATTTCCAAAAGTGGTTACATCTAAGCAAAATTGGATGAGGTTTTAAAGAATCATTTTGAAGGTTAATTTATAAGTTTACAGTTTTTATATATTTTAGTGTTAATTTTCTTTATAATTTTAGGCATACCATTGGAACTAGTATTGCTCAAAAAAAGTTGATTGAACACATTCTGGACAAAGACGTTATTCTTCTATTATGAAGGAGTTTGCACATACATTATATTTTTACTCATCCAAAGCATACAATTTTTTAAAGCAATATTTTGTTTTACCCAATAGCCGAACAATAAGAAAACGGCTGCGTAGTCTTAATAATTGTGAACCGGGTCTTTTACATGAAGTTCTAGAATATCTTAAAATTGAGGTACCTAACAATAGATATTTAAAGAAGTGTGCCTTGGTTATGGATGGTATGTCCATTCGGAAACAAGTTATTAGAAGAAGGACTAAGATTGGCAAATTCCATTGCTTCCCAACATGTAAATTACAAAAACAAAGTTATGAATGTGAGATTAGCCACACAGACCCTCAGCGGTGGAGTAGCAGATGCTATTGAATTTTTAGACACAATTTGCCATATGGATCCATTCAAAAATAGTTCGGCTACTGTTGAATTTCTAAGAAAAATCAATAGATTATTTGATATGCTGAATTCTAGAAACCCCTTTGATAAAGGTTTTAAAGCACCTTTAAGACACAGATACCATTCCCTGTTTCTTCACTGTATATGTATAAATAAACACGATTTTAATATTGACAGACTTCAAACCTCAATTCTTTCCTGTTTAGACCTACACACACTAATTCTATAGTTATTTAGCTACGCGTTCCCACCATAAACTTGTTTTGCTCAAAAATTACCTTCCCCCTTTCTTACCTGTATACTTCATATTTAATGTGCACTTTATTATTCAATTTTTGTCGATTTTACAATTTATAGAGAGTCCAATAGGTTTTCTAGAATTTATATAATCATTTCTCGTTAATAAATCATGAAAAAAAATAATAAATTATTTATAATATCAAAGATATAATAAATAATTAAAACATGTTCAATTTTCGCCTTGCGCGTCATGTGTAAGAGTGCAATGTGGATACTACACTATACCTATTTCAATCTCACTTTCGCGGCGCTACCAGCCCGTTCCAATTCTTTATTGAGTTCGATGATTTTGCCAGATAAGAGGATAAACTTTTCGAATCGAAGTTACCTTTACTTTATAGAAGTTCATCTGATGAAGATATTGTGCTGTCGAAACAATAGTCATTTGTGGAAGTTAGGTTCAAATAAACGTGTTCTTATTTCTTAATAGGATAAACCAAATATAGAAATTTTGAATGAAATTATTGCAACAATTGAGTTAATACTGTGCGGAAGAAATAGCGGAAGTATTGATATTCTTCGATCGTCGGATCATAGTTATATCGCGCAATAAATGTCATTGAGGTGATTAAAAATGTTTATATTGAAAATCTGTAATTTGTGAGATTTGAATGCAGCAAAGAAAATTTATATACTACTGTGGATCCAGTACTATCATTGGGTTTTTTCATGTGTCTAGTCAACAAGTGCTTTTTTGTTCACTTTTTTTCATCAGTCTCGGAAAAATATGGGCATGGTTTCATTCGATTCTGAATAGAATGTAGGTATTTTTCGAAAAGAATATAGTTCCGCTCGCGGAATTTGTAAAAGTTATAAACAATTCACTGAAAGATAAAAAGAGGGGTTTGGTTTTCTGCAAATAACTCAAAAACCAATTGAGATTTTTGATAACTAAAAAAACATTCGAGAAAAGGAGGAAATTTCCTATAATAGAGTCTTGCCTCCCGAAACTGTAGAATCAGTATTCATTATTTTCTCAGAGGGACACTTGAAACAATAAACATTATTTAACCATATTAAATACAAAAATGTATCTACTGAAAAACTGAGGCGCTTACTGGATAGATGAATGAACAATAATTCGGTGGCAAAAAGTTTTATCACAATTTTTCAATTAGTTATGCAATTGTTGATTATTATTTTTTTTTAGTTTGAACATGAAAATTGTGTTATAACTTATATCATAATGTTAAGTTTTCCTTTCTTGGAGCTATTTCTGAAAGGCTTCAGAATAGATCCCCCGTTGGAAAAATTTCAATTTGCCTGTTTTTTATTAACAATTTACGTA
This sequence comes from Cynegetis impunctata, assembly GCA_030704885.1. NCBI lineage: Eukaryota > Metazoa > Arthropoda > Insecta > Coleoptera > Coccinellidae > Cynegetis > Cynegetis impunctata. The sequence continues at coordinate 1,025,821 of JARQZK010005060.1, forward strand.
GTTGCAAAATAAAAAAAAATTAATTTTTATTAATTTCAAAGAATCGTATTTTATAATCGAAAGCTACATAAATCTGTTTTTTTTAAATTTTTGTGTCCTATTGTATATAAAACTCTCATAAACAAATGCGTTGTTCATAGGGGGGTTGAAAAAAAAATTTATGATTAATTAATTTTTTTTACTTTGCAACCACGTAAATTATCAATAAAACATTGAAAAATAAAATTTTTCAAATTTTTTCAACGATCATCTATTCAGAAGCCTTTCAAAACTAGCTCCAGGAAAGAAAAAAAGGCTCAGATTTACAGTTCAACAGTTATAACATTTGCAATGTTCTTGTTAAGCAGCAAAAAGTTATTAATAATTAACTATTGTATAACTAATTGAAAAATCGCGATAAAATTTTTTTGCCACCGAATTATTGTTCATTCAACTATACAATTAGTGCCTGGATTTTTTCATTTCTTAATTTTCGTACTTAATATGGTCGAATAATATTTATTGTTAAAGTGTCCTAAAAAGGCGTGTTTTGCTCAAGCCAGACTAACCGTTCGGCCGTATCTTTACCCCTCTGAGAAAATTATAATTATTGATCCTACAGTTCCGGCAGTTCAAACTTTCTTTTAGGAATTTTCCTTCTCTTTTCGAATCTTTTTTTAGATATCAAAAATTTCAATTGGTTTCTGAGATATTTGCAAAAAAACAAACCACTCTTTTTTGCTTTCAGTCAATTGTTTATAACTTTCACAATTTCCGCGAGCGGAACTTAATTTTTTTCAAAAAATATCTACATTCTATTCCGAATGGAATGACACCTTGCTCATATTCTTCTGAAACTGCTGAAAAAAGTTGATCAAAAAAGCACTTGTTGACTAGACTATAAATACAGCTGACGTGTTTGTCTGTGGTTTCAAAAGAAAGACTATATTTGTTCGCAAATGGTTACCAAAAGTATTCTAGGCTACCTTTTACACGTTATATTTGTGGTTCTGCGTACCAAATCTCATTTCAGTACAGTATACTAATCCTTGTGATAAACCAGAAAGGACAATCCTATTGTTACGAAACTTTATCAAAACAACAAAAAACGGAAACAAATGAGTTGGTTGCAGTTCACACTCGAATGAAAAAATTCTCAATCAAAACTCAACATGCAAATGTTGCAAAACTTCTCTTCTAATGCCATGAATCTACAGATATTACCAAAAAAATAAAGAAATTACTTATCTGCTCATTATTAAATATAACATATTAAATATAACTATTTCATATCTATTGATTTGGAAATTCTAGAATTAGCGACGGCAGTCGTGTTAAAATTGAAGAATTGAATGTTTGTGAAAAAAATATATAAAATTACTATTTCATTTTATTCCTAATATTATTCAAACCGTAGGATTGAATTTTTACAGGTTTTGAACTTACTTGCGATATCCATTTTTGCATAAATTATCTAAATTTTCCTTTATTTTATTTTCTGCCTCATACTTTTTGATACACCCTTCCACAGACTCTGAAAAAATTGCGTGTATCTGAAATATAATTAATTACATGAGAACATAAATCTAGCAAAAAATATCCATAGGTAAACCTCTGACGCTACAGCTAAACACGTTGCACATTTCAAGCAGGATGAGGCAAATGGATGTTTTTTAATATAGTTCTTTAAAGGCTCCTCATATATATTGATGACCTTTTTCGGTTTAATGATGAAGTTGCATTTCTTTAATGGCACGTAATAAGGAGTGCATTCTTCTTCTTTTAAATCACTACTACAATTTAGGTCATAGTCCTTTCTGATTCGTATAGTGCTGAATATATTCTGAAAAAATAAACAAAATAAAATAGTACATCTAAAAAACATTTATGATAAAAATAAATTAAGAAAACGAATGTCACATTACGATATATTCGAGAGAAATGAAAGTCAAATTAAATTATCTATGAATTTGATGAACACTGTTTATATATGTATAGAATAGCGACAACATTTCTGATGCTGGAAAAGCAATTACCAAAAAAAATGTCAGTTCTTGTAGGTCAGGGTTGCCCAACTGGTGGCCCGCGGGCCGCATGTGTGCCGTTAATTGTGTTCTTGCGAAAGAGTTTTCATAATCAAATCAAAATGAAATTTTTCACCAAATATGCTTTTATTTGCTTTAAACAAAATAATATATTTCCTGATCTGTTGTGAAATGACAGACCGTTAGAATCAGTCAACTTATCACTCAGTTCACCATGACTTCATGATGTAGTCGTAGCGTTGCCAGCGCGTTGAACTCTAGTGAACATTTGTCGTTGGCTTATGCAGTCGATCGATATTGCAATGTTTGTCATATATAGTTACTAACAAAAGTTTGTGTTTATTTTTTCATACAATATCAAGAAAATAATAGAGCGATAAAAAGAAATAATACCATTTTTTATTGTTTTATTATTATGATTTTGTCTTACATTGTTTCTCTTTGTTACTCAAAAAACCATTATTAATATAGAACTCCCAATATTTGAGGTTTGAGTTGTAGCCATAGAAATCTTATAATATATATATATATATATATATATATATATATATATATATATATATATATATATATATATATATATATATATATATATATATATATATATATATATGTATATATATATATTGTTAGTAACTATATATGACAAACATTGCAATATCGATCGACTGCATAAGCCAACGACATATATATATATATATATATATATATATAGGGTGCATTCGCGTTGGGAGCATGGGAGCTTACACGCTTTGAGCGCTCACGCCTAGAAGCACAGATTATTGGAGTTCGTGTTGGCCTACTAGCGCTTAGAGACGCTCACGCTTTGGCTTTGAGCAATAGTTATTTCAACATGGCGAATGTCAGATCTTCTTTTCACGCTTAGGTATGCAAAAGCACCATAGTTCATGCAAATACCGTGCTTTGGCATTTCCCTACAAATATATTATCGACAACAAAAGTTAGGTTAGCTTACGCTTAGTGTTAAGCGTTTGTGAGCGCGAGTCGACCTGCTTATCAGCGTGTAAACGCCCAACGCGAATGCACCCATAGATTAAGTATATATCTATGGTTGTAGCCCTTGAGGTTGAGGCTTCGCATGTTGGACACCCCTGGTGTATATAGTGGATTGTTCGATTTGTCTCTTTTCCCATAAATAAAATAGCACTTAGTTTAGTTGTAGATTACCTAGTTGTTATGAAGAGAAAGGTCATATTCAATGAAAGGGACCGAAAATTTCCATGCATCAGTTGGTTTTTGGTCGGTTATTATTTAAGAAAACCACTCATTTTTGACGGTTTTCTATGACTGTCTTTCTGTCTGATTTTAAATAAATGTAATTTCTGTTTCTGTATTACTAGAACCTACAGAAATTTTATGGTTATGTGTATTATGATTATGTCAGCTGTCTGAATTTTTGATAATAAAGAACATGGCATGGAAACATGGTCAGTTACTTAGAAAACTCAGACCTTAGACCCGGATCCGTGATATCACCACTCTAATTTATACCATTCCTTTTTATGTGCTTGCAATTCCGGTCTCTGCACTTATCTAAATCTCATTGACATAAGTAAATTTTGATCAAATATATGTTTCAGTTTCTCGAAAACTTTCAATTTTAAGAATATGATTTCTATATTCATACGGCCTTTATTAACTAAACATGTTTTGAAAAATCTGACTTTCAGAAACATACCAGTAATAGAAGTGAGAAAAAATCTAGCTCATTCTGCAATTGACAACTGTAAGGTGAAGAATCTTGACCAATTGACTGATAAGTTTCATCAATATAATAAGAAAACTCATCTTTTACAGTGTGAATTAATGGACATTGAATTACAAAAAATTAATTATTTGAAAGTTGGACATGGTCCAAAAAACATCCTTTGCTGTCCTGGAAATTTGGGCACAATTTGGACAGATTTTAAACCACAAATCAAGGGCTTAGATAAGAAAAAATTCACTATTGTTGTGATAGATCCTCCAGGACATGGTGAAAGTAGGCCCCATGAACGGATTTTCTCCTCTAAATTTTATGAAGAAGATGCAAATATTGCTCATGAATTGATGAAGGTGTTTTTTGAATCATTTTTGAGATATAAGAATTGAATTGATACTGTAAAATGCTTTTTAAGTGGGCACTTGTTTGGATTGTTTTATTAATTTGTGCACTTAACAAAGCTTATTAATGCTGAGGAATAATGATTTGAATTAGAGGTAATTATTTACAATTTACCAGAACACTAATCTTATCTAAGTTTAGCTTTGGATTCAATGAATTAGCTAATTTTTGAAATAGATGAATTTGAATTTGAAAAAAAATACATTCTATTGATATACCTCAAATTTAAATTCACATATAGCACATAATCGCATCTTATTGCTAATAATTTTAATTTAACACTTTCATTTAGTCATCTCGAGACGAAATGAAGGTAGTCGAAAATGGTGATCTAGCAGATTTTTCTACTTTTCAGAAGGAAAATTTTATTAGTTTATCTTTGTTCTAGCAAATTAGGTATGATGATTAGTAAATTGTTGATTATGCCTCTAAGGAATAGTAAAGTAATATACAACCAATGCTTACATAGACGAAAGAGAAATAACAAGAAATATGTAATGAGTTTTTTTTTTGTAGGTAATGAATGAAGACTATAGAGCTAATTTATATGCATAGAAGATAGAAGCTATAAAAGTATTAGTTAGTCATTGAACCAAATTAAGTCAGCCACTGTCAAATCTATTGAGCCATTCTATATTGGTCAGATCCATTAAGCTGAGGTATAAGTACTCTGTACTTCTGTTACATAATGTGTTTAAGGGACTATAAAAACTAGGACAACTATTTATTTTTGAATATTTGTTTCATATGCTTCTATGTATGTCATTCTTCATTTCATTTAAGAACATTGGAATTAATATTCACAAGGAATCCAAAACATTCATTATTATTATATTTTGTATCATACTAAATTAAAAATTGAGCAACTTTAATACAGATACGTAAAATAGATAAATATTGAAATGGCCTTCAAGAAGATGATTGAAGTGTTAGATAAAATTATGCAGAAAATTTTAATGAGTGAAATAAACATTTTTGCATGAGATAAGTATATTTCATGATATATGACCAAATACCATTATACGCATACAAATCTAACAATCAAAAAATTCCCTACTAATTGCTAGATATCATTGATTTGTTAGTGTTATATTAAATATTATATCCCAGATAAAAAATTTCTTTGCCTTTATAAGATCAAAGGTTTAGCTATATTATATAAGAGTGATGTAGAAATTTATTTTAAACATTAGTGATCAGACAAGTAATGTATAATTTATGAATTCAGAGCATAATATAGTGTTTGTTGATATTTCCTAATTTCATAGAACCTTGGATTGAAACATTTTTCAATACTAGGCTGGAGTGATGGTGGCATATCAGCAATGATTCTTGCAGCAAAATATCCTCATGTGGTTGATAAATTGATAATTTGGGGCTCCAACTGTTACTTATTAGATAGAGAACAACCTGTGTATGAGAGTAAGTACGAAAGTTTTTGGGTATCAGTATATATATATATATATATATATATATATATATATATATATATATAATATATTTATATATATATATATATATATATATATATATATATATATATATATATATATTTACCGATCTATATATAATTGGATTATTTTATTTCATCATATCACTTTGTAGAAATTAGAAATGTCTCAAATTGGTCTCAAAAAGCGAAAGAACCATTTATCAAAATATATGGAGAAGCGGTACTCCAAAACATACAGAATAGTTGGTTCAATGCTCTGCAACAAATTGTTAAAAATGGAGGAGACATTTGTGGCACTCTTATAAAAAATATAAAGTGTCCTACTTTGATTTTACATGGTGATAATGATAGATTGGTAGATCCTGAACATCCTAAATATATACTGGAAAACATTGAAGGTGCTAGGTATGCATTTTAGAAAAATCATTAAATATTTTTTCATTAATCAGTTTCATTAATTTTCTTTACAGAATTCATCATTTTCCTGAGGGGAAACACAATATTCATATTGAATATGCAGAAGAGTTTAATAATATAATAACTAATTTCATATTGAATGGAAGTAAGCTATAAATAACATAATTATACCTTATATTGAGAGAATGGTTACACCTAGTTGTACATTAGCAACTTTAAATTTTGAATAGTGTTTTAGAAATATATATAGTTTATTTTTTTGTTATTTCATGGAAATAGAATAATTCGAAAATAGTAAACAGTAAGCTAACTTGTTCAAATTATGTGAAAGGTTATTTTACCAACAAACTGATAAAATATATATTAATTTACTAACTACATTTTGTGCAACTATAAAATAAAGTTATGGTATACTCATTCAGGTGTATTCATTAATTTTTGCCAATATATCCATTTAATATTAATAAATACAATATTTAATTATTTTCTTCCAAATGGTAAGCTTAAGAATTCTTTCAGTCTATCAGCATCTCAGACTATATATATATATATATATATATATATATATATATATATATATATATATATATATATATATATATATATATATATATATATATATATATATATATATATATATATATATATATATATATATATATATATATATATATATATATATATATATATATATATATATATATATATATGTATATATATATATATATATATATATATATATATATATATATATATATATATATATATATATATATATATATATATATATATATATATATATATATATATATATATATATATATATATATATATATATATATATATATATATATATATATATATATATATATATATATATATATATATATATATATATATATATATATATATATATATATATATATATATATATATATATATATATATATCACAAAAGGTTTTGTATAGTCTGTCCAGCGAACGTTGGCGTGTACGTCACCAATTGTATATGACGTCGATCGTGAACACTGTTGCCAGACGTAATAAATAATCTTAAATCTAAATAGCTAACCTAATTTTCAACAAAATGAGATATCTTGCATGTTTGACATGGCGGGGATTTTTATTGGTAAATTCAAATTGACCATTATTCCCTACCAAAAGTGTCGATCTATATGGAATCCATATTCATCGATCGATAAATCAAACTTAATTACAAAATCTTCTAGGTTACTCGGCGACTGTCAAACGTGAAATGCCGATTACCGGCGCGTTGTTCGAGAGGGTCCGACAACATTGCAAATTTTTCAATTAAATGACAACTTAACAAACATTCAACTTATTTTCATTACTCGGAATGTTAGTTTTTCTTGAGAGATACATACGATTTGAAATGTTAAGAACTGAATATTTGTCGAAATGGATGATCCGGTCACTATCACCATATAACTACTTTTTCAGAAAATTACTTACGATAGATATGAATTTTGTCCATTTCAAATTTTATTTATTTGGGTAGGCAGCCTTGCTTCGTTATTTGCGCATGACTGTGACGTACACGCCAACTTAGACTGGACAGACTATATTAACTTCATTTTAATAGATCAAGACATTGACAATAGCTAATGACACATCATTGTTGCCTTAAACTTATGTAGATAAAGTCTATTACGATATAGGTTTTCCAGTGAACTCTTACTAACTATTAAATAATTGATTTCAAATGGTATCTTAATCTCGAATAAGGGACAGTGATAGTTCCCAAATTCTGATACCAATTTTAAACTAGAAATCTTAATATTGGGACCGAAATTGATGTAAGAAACGAATCTATGTGCAACAATTAACAAAGCCTTATAGGTGGGTTTTAGTGGACATACTGCATTATTATTTTTAGCACTATTCCAAAGAGATGGAATTATCAAACTTTCATTCAAATTCATAATACGTAGTGGGTAAGTATATATCTAAATAAAAAATTGAGATTACGATGTTGCAGTGTGAAGGTGACAATCCAATTGAAATAGACAAATATCAATGTAACATATTATATATATATATATATATATATATATATATATATATATATATATATATATATATATATATATATATTTATATATATATATATATACATTGATTGTTGCCCATTTCAATTGGATTGCAACATCGTAATCTCAATTTTTTATATATTTATATATATATATATATATATATATATATATATATATATATATATATATATATATATATATATATATATATATATATATATATAATAATAATAATAATAATAATAATGTTTATTCTCTTCAGATATCACAATGAGAAGATTATGTCACATAAAAAATAAGGAATACATAAATTAAAATATACAATCAATCCCTATTTAACCTACAATACATAAAATATTCGTCCAAATTGTATGGCTCACAGCACTTGATGTAAACAGTTACTTTCCTTTTAAATTGCTTGCCTTTGTTACATTTAAGCTTCCTTGGTAGAGCATTGTACAATTTCATGGGCATATATAAGGCACTATCTTGTGAAAGGCTCCGAGAAAGAAGCGGATACATATATGCTTCTATTCGTCTAGTGATGTTATTATTCAGATATTCAGAAAATTCGAAAAATATATTGTTTTAATAGTATCAGTGTCCACAGATTTTTGTCAATACATTGATTGTATACAATATTGAATTAAATTTCTTGTTTATGTGGTCTACATGAATTTTTCATTTTAAGTTGTTTAAGTATATATATATATATATATATATATATATACATATATACACATATATATATATATATATACATATATATATATATATATATATATATATATATATATATATATATATATATATATATATAAACATATATAGATATATATATATATATATATATATATATATATATATATATAATATATATATGTTAAATACTGGGGTTGATACACACAAATAAGAATAACTATTTAGACCAAGTCCGTTTATTGCTCAATACGTTAACAACTTGTTCATACGTTCAAGCATACTCGACGACTCCCTCTTCTTGACTGTTCTCTCGTGCGCAGTAGTTCGTTAATCGTTACTGCTGCATTGGTAAGGCGCATGTCTGCTTCTACCACTCGTCCGTCCTGACGTAACTAATGATGGGGAGCGTAAAGGGGGTGTATAGGGATACCGTTATCACGGCCATCCTGTGATAAGTGCGTCCTCGCACTGTGTCCATCTGTAAGCACAAAGTACGAAACAGAATTTTCGTTATACCAAAATCAACCAATTTTGTTTTTTTTTTTTTTTGACAAAGGCGTATTTCCACTTTTACATACTTCACGTCATATTTGAGTTTTTATAGAGTTTGTCTATATAATATAACATTTTCAAATCATAGCCACAAATTATGTAATATAATGATACCTACTACCTTTAAAACATACTGATATCTTCTGCTTACTTCAACTTATATCAGAGTTTTACTATATTATAACATTTTCTATTCATTGCTGTAATGTAATGGTACCTACTACCTTCAAAACATACTGTTAGTGTTTTACTATATAATATAACATTTTCTATTCATTGCTGTAATGTAATGGTACCTACTAACTTTAAAACATACTTTTACTGCCCTTTTTAAACCTAGTGGTACTGCCACTATTTCATGTCTTGTGTGATCGCCACAAACATATAAGGCAACGTGAGATCGTCAAGTTCCTCTTTTTATTCAAACGGAGTGGGATCGCCACCTCCTACTTATTTATAAATTATTTAATGGTTATTTGTAAATTATTTAATGTTCCATTTCATGTCTTGTGTGATCGCCACAAACATATAAGGCAACGTGAGATCTTCAAGTTCCTCTTTTTATTCAAGCGGAGTGGGATCGCCACCTCCTACTTATTTATAAATTATTTAATGGTTATTTGTAAATTATTTAATGTTTCATTTCATGTCTTGTGTGATCGCCACAAACATATAAGGCAACGTGAGATCGTCAAGTTCCTCTTTTTATTCAAGCGGAGTGGGATCGCCACCTCCTACTTTTTTATAAATTTTTAATGATACTTCATTTTGTTTTTAACCTAGTGGATTCACCACTAATCCATTTTTTAAAATCTTTCACCATGAATGATATCGAAAAGAAAAGACAACAAAAATAAATGTAATACATATGTATTACATTGCATTCAATAAATCTCAGGTTGCATTGCAACACATAACTAATAAAATATTCAAAACGGCAACAATAATAAATGTAATTCATCTGTATTACATTGCATTCAATAAACTTTAGGCAGCATTGCAATCATTCACGTAACCAATAAATTATTCAAAACGAATCATCCAGCAAATCAATTCAATTCAACAAAAATCATAAAAGTGTTAACATACAAATATCACTAATCTTACTCTGTTTATGTTGTTGCAGGCCACGATCGTAATTACTCATGAGCAGCTACCGTCATCTGTCGACCTTGTTTATGTAGCACATATCTATCTTTCGTTACTAGAGCACGAACAGTGTAAGGCCCTTGATATTTGTCCCTTAATTTCCCTCCGCCGTTGGCTCGAGGTAGTGTATATAGTCAAATTGCTGAGCTGGATGGTTTCCACTGTTTCTTATTTTATTTCGGGCATCTGCGACATCCTTATTTGGGTGAATAATATTATTAGTTGGCAGTGTGTCACCTAAAAACAGCTGTGTAGTCGCTAGTCTAGGAATTATTCCAAACTGAAGTGAGTATTCTGTCATCGAAGTTGAAGATTATAAGCATAACACTCCCAATATGATTTATTTTAACAGGAGCGCTATTCAAGTTCTTTATAGTAAACACTTTTTCGATAGCAAGCTCGTTATTATGTAGTTCAAGCCCATCGCATTTTTCTCAATTCTAAGGCAAAGTCGTCTAATCACTTCCCATCCCATAATAAGATGGATATCGCTTGGCATAACAATATCGGGAATAACCATAAAGTATATTTCTAGGGTCAGGGTCGGCAGTACAGCTATTAAATCACAACTCCCAATAGTGTAAACAACTTGAGTTCCGAGAGCCGAAAATGCATGTACTTTTTTTATTGGGTTTAATCTCACTGTTTAGTTTATGTCAAACATGCTAAGAATTTCGTTCCAAGCTATCATGGAATCTGCTGATGCTGAGTAATTTCTGGTTACGGAACTCGGTTAGTGACTCACAATTTCGAATTTTTAGAGTTTCTTTCTCGGGAAAAGCAACAATTAAGTCATTACAGAAAGCTTTTGTCAGGGTCAAAGCTGGTTAGCTTAAATGATGTGAGCGCTAGTGTCGACATCAACGGCTGCGCAGTAATTCCATCTTTTCCAGATGTGCTAGGCGTTGGCGTATAACACGTCGACGTCGCCATCTTAGACTAGCGACTCAATTCTAATAATTGTTGTTGGCTAGCTACCAAGTTAACTAAGGTTTCTTGACATTGTAATTTAGTTCGTTTTGGACTTACTGAACCGACAATCTTCCTTATCAGCCACAACACTTTGCTCAGACACTTCACTTTCATGACGAATATGAATTTCATCTTTCATTTTAATTATATAATATTAATGTTTATTCATGATCATTTATGGCCACAGGGTACACACGGGAACATCCCACTTCTGATGTTAAATACTGGGGTTGATACACACAAATAAGAATAACTATTTAGACCAAGTCCGTTTATTGCTCAATACGTTAACAACTTGTTCATACGTTCAAGCATACTCGACGACTCCCTCTTCTTGACTGTTCTCTCGTGCGCAGTAGTTCGTTAATCGTTACTGCTGCATTGGTAAGGCGCATGTCTGCTTCTACCACTCGTCCGTCCTGACGTAACTAATGATGGGGAGCGTAAAGGGGGTGTATAGGGATACCGTTAACATATATATATATATATATATATATATGTGTGTGTGTGTGTGTGTTTGTGTAAAACTATCTAAGAAAATATTCTATTCGCGAAAATTTAAATCCGCTATTCTCGATGCGTGCTACGCACATTCCTGTCCCCGTCAGACGGTAGGTCTATGGCGCGCCCGGTCATCTCCAGCAACATTGCCGCCGTCTATAATATGGCGATCGTGCGGTATCAGCTCGTTACTACGACGCGATTGATGGACCGAGCCGAGCCGAAAGATCTCGATCAGCGGTAACGCCGTCCAATCGAATATTCGACACTGCGATCCGCTGTCTGCCGGATCCAATGTAAAACATCCCAAGATTAACAAGAATTTATAAATGAAAAATTAATTAAATAAAACTTTTCAGTGGACTGAACGGTGAATCTAAACCATTCTCGAAACCATTGGAACAAACACCAAAATTTCGTCAAAATAGGTCCAACCGTTTAGGAGGAGTTCAGTCACATACATACGGCATACGGACAGATGAATTTTAGATATATATATATATATATATATATATATATATATATATATATATATATATATATATATATATATATATATATATATATATATATATATATATATATGTATATACATAATGTGTGTGTGTGTGTGTTTGTGTAGGAAACATCATGATTAGTGGTTAGCTTGGGAGGCTCGTCGATAGAACCCAATTTAATTCTCCAAATATATCACTACAATAAATAAATGATTTTTATGGTTTCTGTACTCAGCAGGAAATCACAAAAAAATATAGATCTAGAAGCATGTGTAAGAACTAGGCGACAATATTTCGAAAACAAGTCATTCGTGACTATATGCACTTCCTCAACATTTACTTAATCTACGTACCAAGTTTGAACCCTCTAACTCAATTTGCAGAAGCTGTGGAGTTTGGCAAATTTTCAAAAACCACGTTGAAAAAATTTAACCAAATTTTGATAGTTTCGTTCTGCAATGAAAACAATCCCAGATAAAAATATTTCAGCTCATTTGGTGTGATACGAAAATTTGAAATATCAACGTAAAAATGGCGGCAGTTGCTGAAATTTACCCAAATTTTAATACTTTCGTTCTGTAACGGATACAATCTCAGGTATCAAATTTCAGCTCATTCGACTCGATGGAAACCGCTGCAGATGTCAATATGTACCGGGAAAAAAAAAAAAAAATATATATATATATATATATATATATATATATATATATAATATATATATATATATATATATATATATATAGATATATATATATATATATATTATATATATATATATATATATATTATATATATATATATATATATATATATATATATATATATATATATATATTATATATATATATATATTAATATATATATATATATATATATATATATATATATATATACAGACATGAATTTTTTTTCGAAAATCGTGGTCTAGGAGGTCTAAAACGGATGGGGAAAATACTCCCTCACCTGACTGCTTTCCATCGATGCACTGTGGGATGAAATACGACTACTAAATTACAAACAATATACAAAATAAACATTAATACTGAAAGAACTGAGAATCTTGAGCCAGTCTCATGTGTTTCATAAAATTTTTCCCATTTAACGAATAAAGAAAATTCGATCGTATCGCACATTTGCGATACAACATGAGACAACCAAATAAATAACCAATGAGAAAAAAAACAGCAAATATCCCAGTGCGATACCCACGATGAGAGAGAGATAGAGCGAGAAGTGAAATATATATAATATACATAATTTTATTAAATCTTTCATCATAATTTTATATCATATAATCCATCAAAGCGGCGTGATTATTCTTATTTCTTGTGTTTATGTCCCTCAGCGAACCTGGAAGAAGATTAAAAAATTTTGAATCCATGAAGCAAAAGTTCCTCTGTAAATAATTATTTACAAGAATGGCACTGCTATAGATGAATCTTCCGTATACCTAGTGAAGTCATTGTGATCAACATAGTTTTTATTGTTCTTACAATTGGCAAGAGTTGAAGACGTATAACTGTGTGATGTTTTTTTGATCTTGAAAACAATCAGAACTGAAGGATTCTTCTTGCATTCAATATAGTTTTTAAAATAAACTGTTGGATTATTTTCAAGCCCTCTAGGGCATTGTTGTACGAGCCACCCTATATACTTTGTTCCATATCTCAACTCTGATTCTAACAGGGAATCAGGGACCGGCATAGTAGTGAAATGTAGATCCATCACGCTGGAACCCGGTTTGGAAATAAATTGATTTTTATTTTTACCTACAAACGATGTTAATAAATGTAGTATAATTTATTTTTTTGTAGTATCAATAATAACGCGAAAAAAAAAATAAATTCTGCATAAAATACTAAATTTCAAAAATAATTCAACAGAAAGTTTTGAAAGAAATGCTAAATTGTTTGTAGTTCAATGTAGTAGCAAGATAATCATTCACTTCCGAATCATTTCGTTTGTAGCTACGAAATTCTGAAGCCAACAAAATTTAAATGAGTAAAGATTGAACATTTATTAACTATAATCGATTGTAGTTCAATTTGTTTATCTCAAACATATCTCTTTCCAAGTTCTACTACAAAAACAATCGACACACCGATGAGGTTTTTTTAGAGAAAAAGAGGACTCAATTGTTCTTTGCTTAAAATTGTTTGTAGTTTAATGTAGTAGTAAGATAATCATTCATTTCCGAATCATTTCGTTTGTAGCTACGAAATTCTGAAGCTAACAAAATTTAACTGAGTAAAGATTAAACATTTATCAACTACAATCGATCTAATCGTTTGTAGTTCAATTTTTTTTATCTCAAACATATCTCTTTCCAAGTTCTACTACAAGAACAATAATCGACACAAATCGATTGTAGTTAATAAATGTTTAATCTTTACTCATTTAAATTTTGTTAGCTTCAGAATTTCGTAGCTACAAACGAAATGATTCGGAAGTGAATGATTATCTTGTTACTACATTGAACTACAAACAATTTAGCATTTCTCTCAAAACTTTTTGTTGAATTATTTTTTAAATTTAATATTTTATGCAGAATTCATTGTTTTTCCGCGTTATTTTTGATACTACAAAAAAATAAATTATACTACATTCATTAGCATCGTTTGTAGGTAAAAATAAAAATCAATTTATTTCCAAACCGGGTTCCAGCGTGATGGATCTGTGAAATGTGGCAACCTGTTCTGGTGAGTGAGAATGTAATGAATTTTCTACGTGGTGGCTCAACCTATGTAGTATTCCCGTTTCGATTCTTCGATCGGCTCTCACTATTTTTTTCATCCGCTCTATACCTATATCGGTGTTGAAACCTCCCATAAAGATAGTCCTTGAAACACTCCATGCCCAAGTATTTGACTCCCACCATCTTCAACTTCTCCACAAATATGTCTTGTGCGACCGTATCGAAGGCATTCGCGAGGTTCAAAAAACAGCCGTACACATTTTGTTTGGGTTTATATATGTGTGACCACAGAATTCATCAGTTTTTCTATTGCATCTTGTACTTTTGTAGTGGTATTCGCTTGAAATCCGAACGGTTTCGAGTTTATAATCAGAGTCATAAAAAAATTCTACAAAATAATAGGTACTACATTATTTAAATTTTCTCGCTCGTTCACCGAGCTATATTGCCGAGTGCTTAGGCACACTTTCTAGGGAGGTCCAAGAATTCAAATTGCGGTTCGCTTGATCTGCAATAGACCTTTCCAGAATTACCTGTGCAGGTGAAAATTGCGCGCGTCACTTGTGGCCAAAAGAATGAATCTTATTGGTCGTCAAAATTCCCGGCCTTGTATCACTTGTATCAGTCAGTGTTGCCAGATGGGGCTATTAAGCGCCGATGGGGCTATTTCCCTTACCGAGCGGCGATAATATTTTATCCCCTGGCTACAGGTAGCCGATCGGGCTATATAATTTTTTTTCAGAAATATTTAACTAACAAATCATTTTTATGCAGAAAGAAAAAAATAACTTTTACAGCAACAATCAGTTTCAATAGTTTTTATGTTAACCGTCTCGCAATACATATATAGGTACATCATTTTATGTGAAATCGGAGTACTAGACACTATAGGCGTCACTACACTACATAATGTAAAAATATTTAATATTTAAAAAATACTTAAATACTTTTATTTTATAATACTTATTAAGACAATATTTGATAATACTTAGTTATTCACTATAGGCGTCACTACACTACATAATGTAAAAATATTTAATATTTAAAAAATACTTAAATACTTTTATTTTATAATACTTATTAAGACAATATTTGATAATACTTAGTTATTCAATAACACTTTTTAAGACAAAATACAATCAATAAAAATAAAAAAATCTTGACATTTTTACTTCAATATTTGAATCTTATTTCTGTTTAAAATAAATTATTGTTAATTAATAGTAGGAAATTAAAAAATATAAAAGCAATAATAAGCTCATAAATTTATTACAACTTTTCCGCCTTAACTACCTGTACTCCATGATGATAGAAATGTTAACGTTCAAAATCTGTTTATATCGCGCCCATAGGTATTATGTCTAGATGGTCACCGCAACCGAGGGCATAGAAAAAAAAAAGAAGGAGATAGTATATGTAGTATATATCTATGGCCATGATGGGGCTATCTCGGGGCTACACGCGCCCTTCGGCAAGGCTATTCGAGAGAAACATATTCTGGCAACACTGGTATCAGTGACAATTGACAAATGACATTTTTTTTCTGCAGTCGACTGTCGACGGCATGCTGGATACTATTCGTTTTTAGAGTTTTTGAAAATAAAAGTTTTAGTATGCCTCAACGATGTTGTGTGTGTTACTGAGTGCCGGTCACGGTACGATAAAAGCAGTAGAATCTCATTTCATTGCTTCCCTAAACAAGGAACCATAATGCGGGAAAAATGGCTACAGGCGATTGGGCTTGAAACTCTGAACTAGGGCGCAAAACCACGGGTAAATAAAAGTGCATATATCCATCCATCCATTCATACCTTCTTTGTTATAGATTTGTTCGCGCCACTTCACAAATGACGATTTCATAATAGGGGGCAATATTAGAAAATTGAAGAAATGTGCTATCCCGAATGCTTTTAGATTAGAGCATTACTGCAGCGACACGCAAGATTTGCCCACTGCATCATCCATGGTAATATTAGATCTGTGCTCTGGTTAATATAGTTGCAATGAAATAATTTCGTTTTAGACTGCCATGGACACATACGAGCAAATGGAACATGTTCCACATCATGAAGCAGTTGAAACTATCTAGAAACACCAAACTTTCAAGATTCACGGTATTTATTTGATATTATTGCTGGAATGTTTAAATAATTGTGTATTATTGTCGTAGGATCCTTTAAAAGAAATGTCGATGTCGTGGTCAAACCGAAGCAGGAGTAGGAGCGAACACAATACTGATGTGAATGCTTTTACTCCTGAATGTAGCAATTTATCAAAAGAGCAAAGTCATGCTGAAGATCAGTTGATAACTTTCACTTCTACACTGAAAGAGGTAGCTATACGTTGTATGCAACAACCTTGCCCTGTTGTTACATTCTGCAGTGCCTCACCTATTTTCACAAACACAAGGAAAAATTTCTCCAACACACATCTTTCCATGAACATCATACAAGGAAACGTGATAACTATACCCTTCCCAAATTTTCCTCGGAAAAAACACAAAATCATTTTAATTATATTGCCATTAAATTATACCTATAATAAGCTACCATTCAACTATAAGAATCTGAAATATGCAAAGTTCAAGAGAACACTAAAGAAAATTTTATTGGAAAGCTGCTTCTACAGCACATATATATGTTTTATATATGTCAAATTACATGTGATTTCTAGGTGTATTTAAATATGCTTGTGATTTTTATTTTTATGTGTATTCAAATATGCTTGTTTGTGTATCTATGATAATACATTTTTTTGTGCTAAAATGTTATTTTCTTCTTCAGGTATTCACAAATAAAAGCATCCAACCATTCTCCAATGAACATGATTTGGATATCGAAAGAGAATGCCAAAGCTGGGGACGAATTGACAATATCAACATCAAGTCGCAGCCCTCTCTCGCAAAAGTCAACCTCGCACAAAAATATTAGAAGTGAAACGAGTAGTGACAACATGAAATCGGACACCTGCAAAAGCTCCTGTTCGAAAAACATAGATATATTAAGGAACGAAATTTCATATCTCAATGAAGAAAACATACAAAATATTGTGTTCACCAATACCTATTGCCAGTTTAGGTACAATAGAACCAATTTACACAGTGTGTGTCCTGTTGTGCAATTTCAGGTATGGTTTAATACAAGAAAATAAGAATGACAATGATAATAATGTACCTACTGACGTCGTTCTGTAAATGAAAACATTCAAATATTGTTAATTTAAACTGTTATAATTATATCATTCACTCATCTAATGAGTTTTCAGTTCAAACAACATAAACACCATTTTTTGCTTTACTCAGATCAATACTGGAATATGCATCTGTAAATATTGCTTGAATGTCATTTTTCTGAAGGAAATCTATTTTTTACTGTTGTTTAGAATATCTATACAAGTGTACAAGGGCAAACTATTAGTCTACCCCGATAAATTACTGTGTTCACCAAAGTATATTTTCTTCGTATAGAAAATATATTCAATTTGTCAGTAACTTGTCCTATTCTGAATTTGCAAACCAGAGAAGGCAAATGGGATAGTGTTTTCTGCCATTTATCTGTTACTATATATAGAGGGATACAACTTAATATATAATGAGGGAATTATTAATCAAAATGATGGTGTGGTACTGTTTGTTAAGGATAATATTCAATATGACTTTGAAATAATTGAAGCTGGCAAGATTAGATTTTTAGTCGTGAGCATAATAAAACAAAATAAAAATATACAAGTGATAGCTTCATATAAACCTCCAAGTTTGAATACTGTTGAGCTTTTTGATGATTTAACAGTGGTACTAAATGCAAGTAAAAGGGAAAAACATGATGTAACCTTTTTTGTTGGTGATATTAATATTGACATATCAAGAAAGTCTGCAGATTCCGATGATTACCTAAATCTCATGAGTGAATATGGATATACTTCCATGATAAACGATTATACTCACGTTACTGCAAATTCCAAAACTTGTATAGATCACATTTTCATTAACACTAAGAATAATGCTGACACATACCTACCTGCTATACTGCATACAAGTATTACAGACCACTACACGGTATTCTTGGAGACTACTTTCAATCAAACAATAAATTCAGAAGGAGGTGGAGTAACTTGGCAAAAAATATATGTGAATTACAGTGACATCCATAAAACATTAGAAAATGAAAAATGGAATGATATATATACAACAGGTGATATCAATGCGGCATGGGATATATTCATAAACAAGATTAAATCAGTAATTGAGAACTGCACAACTATATTAAATTTGAAACGTTCGTATAGAAAGAGATAGCTGTGGATTATACTTGAGTTGATAGCCGGTTATTTTTTTTTTCTTTTTTTGTTTTGTTTGGTATTGTTTTTATTTATTTTTTTCCCTCTTCCGTCTTTAATGTTTATTTATTGTACACAACGTTCAGGTTAATTTGTGAATTTTATTTGTAGTACTGCCCACGCACAAGCCAAGCTTTTGTAGAAAACCAATGTTTATCTGTTAGAAATTATGAAAAATAGTGTATAATATTATAGTTTGTTGGATTTATTATAGTTTTGTTGGAATAATTATTTTTATTATATTAGTGATATACTGTAAATCATACTGAATAGATTAATTTACATTTATAATTTATAGAAGAAAATTTGTTGTTTTAAATCTATATGGAACTGATGTAATGGCATATTCATTTTGGGTAAATAAACATTATTATTATTATTATCTTTGTTCTTAGTTTAGCCATTGTTAACCAGAAAAATACCTATTAATAACATTTAAATATAAGTTTCATAAGGACCCTAATTGACCAACAATTAGCCTTATGAATCGCGTATTTTATACTTTTTTTTCAATAACAAAATTAACTGTTTGACACTGATATCTTTCGATGTTTCAATCAATGATACCAGTCTGCAACCATTACAAACAAATAATGCTTTAATAGAGTCTATTAACACAGCGATTCGATGACATTTAGATGCTTTAATAAGCCTATTGAAGCACCGAAATATAAAAATCACCTTTAAACAATTCAGTAAACGTATCTGCAAATTCAAATATGTGCGCCAAATAATAAAGCCACGCCTATTAATATTTTCATTGGCCTATTTCTATTCCATAACGAAACCCGGGGCTGAATTATGGAGGGTAGAAGTAAGGAGGACCATCTCTGTGTATGAAAAAGTGTCCGTCAAAAATCGTCAAATTGGTGGCGCCACAATAGCAAGTGGGTACATTTCAAATGACGCGCTGTTGTCATATTGAAGTCGTTTTTACTTTTATTTACCTCATTAACAAATTCTTACCAACAGATTCATCGTACTCTGTAGATTTAGGTTCAATGTTATGCGCATCTTTTATGGCGATTTGAATATCACGATGAGTCGATTACAGTTTTACACATTTTAAACAGAAGAGCGGCATTTTTGGACTAGTAGGTATCTTGAAAAAATTTTGGAAGACGAACCGAGTTCCATGGAAAGAAAATACAGTGACTCAAAAATAAACTAATTCAATAAACTAATAAATAAGATAATAAAAGCACCCATTCAAAAATGAACTACATAACCTAGCTTTCAAACTTCAAAATCCCAATTACAAAAGTTGGCAACAGCGCGGCATTAAATCCCTTCCTATTTCATGCTCTCTTGCTATTCTGGCGCCACTCTGGAGGGTTTTGGAACTGCAATTTGCAGTTTACAACTGGACACTTTTGCGACTGTTTTCCAATATGAGATGGTCCTCCTTACTTCTACCCTCCATAGGCTGAATGTACTCTTGCCTTTTGCAGCGGGCCACAAGTGACGCATGAAATATACCTGTTTCTCACTCATACTAGCTCAGTTCAGATCTTTCATCTCTCTTCTACGTATTCTGGAAAGGTCTATTCTCAGAGGTATTCTCGTGGCGTAAGTAAATAACGTGTTGCAAACATATACGGCGAATGATCGGTCGGTAAAGTCAGTATTTATTTTATGAACCCCATACCTCACCTCTTCTCTTTTATAAATTATCCGGTCTCCCCGTCGTCACAATATACTAGTACTTAAATATGTATCCCATGGCTGATGGATTCACATAACTCTCATCACATACGCATACCTGATGGTGGAATGAAACATGAAACGCATAACGAATGGTTATGCGTTTCATGTTTCATTAACCATAATAAAAGTAGTGTACCTTTATCTAACCTCCGCTCCGGTTTTCTGTCGAAAGAATACATAGTAGACAGCCAGTGTTGCCAACTACGCATTTCAAAAAGTCGTTAATGGACGCTTGAAAAGTCGCTAGATGTCGCTAGCTATGGACAATCAAAAGTCGCTAGATATCAGATGATCCCAGTAGACGAGAGCAATTTTTTCAGGGCCGGCCTAAGGCGAAAATTGCAAGTGTGCTAGACTCAAATTTTATGCCCCTGCCGGGGGGTCTGGGGAGGGATGAAATTTTTTGAAATTTAATGTCCAAAAACACAGTTTTTGTGCTTTTTTGTGCCTTGTAGAACATTAAATTTATGTATGACAATTTTATTCATTATTGATTGACTTGATATGTTCAGTACTCTTCCTTGTACTATAACCACTATTATGTCAAATAAACTAATGAAAGCTTAACTCTTCATCGTTCTTGTGAACATAAGAGAGTTGTTCTTTACAGTTTACTTAGAATAATTATTTTCCCAGCAGTAAGTTTGTGGATTTTTCCATATTGAATTATACCAACTGATAATGTGCAATTTTCAGCTAACCGAAAATTTAGGGTTTTTGAAGTCCAATGCTATTCCAACGAAAAATTTTCCACTTTTATCGGAATCGGAACCTTAGCCATCATCCAGAGATTCTAGATGATTGTATTTTCTTTCATGTAACAACCAGAGATACTATTATAATAATATTAATAAATAATGTTTATTTGCACAACCAAAATAACAGTTTATCATAACATCAAGAATATGAAATAAAACTTGACTCTATAGCTAGGTAAAAACTAAAATATTCAATTATATAACCAGGAAAAACAGAGATTCTATAAAAAAAACCAGACTCTCAGAAGTCCACAGTACTTTTAGGAGAGCTGTTATACGTCAGGAAAATTCAAAAAATATAATAACTCATTACGTTCAAATCATTCAGGCAGAGTATTCATGTTAATTCTTCTTTTATTTCATGTTGTTTCTTTCAGTTTTGCTGGTAAGTACTTAGTTTTGTCCATTATACTCAAAACCTCTTCAGTTGGTAATGAAAGTAGACATGTCAGAGATGTTTTCTTGAAACTTTCGAAAGTTTTTTTACTTTTTGAATAAATAGGTGTTTTATTATTTTGCCTTTTCATGATGTATACATAGTTCCTCTAACCAATTAATTTACTCGTCCTCTCCTTTATTTTATTATTGATTT
Organism: Cynegetis impunctata; assembly: GCA_030704885.1. Classification (NCBI taxonomy): domain Eukaryota; kingdom Metazoa; phylum Arthropoda; class Insecta; order Coleoptera; family Coccinellidae; genus Cynegetis; species Cynegetis impunctata. The sequence continues at coordinate 1,048,354 of JARQZK010005060.1, forward strand.
TCATGTTCAATGATAAAAACTCATTGTAAATTTCAACTTGATGTTGGTAGGTTATCTACTGTTGAACAGAGATAATACTGTCCTCAATAAAAACACAATAAACCACTGGAAAATACGAAGTCCAAAAAAACACAAATTACGAAGCTAAACGTTCGAAAACTCAAAATGAAAAGAACGTAAATACCATTACAAACAATGTAAACAATCCGTTAATGGCCCATGCTCTAGTACCGATATTAGCCGTTCCGGCGCTACGATCTTAATTTCAGACGCCAATTGGCTAGAAAATCAAAGCCGGGGGAGGAAGGCAGGAAAATAAGTCACAACACTTTCCGCGTCCCGCCACGAGACGACTGTTCTACTGACCTTGGACCTTGGTTAAGGGCATCAGACTTACTGTATTTCAGAACTCATTGGGGTAGCCGGGTAGATCTTCGGTTTTACATTGAATTTTAACTGTAATAGTTTTAAGACACAATTCCTTCTATAGTTGGCGGCAAATCATTGGATGCTTGGGATTTTTAGTTGTGTGAATTAATTTTTCAATCCACAAACTGGCAACGACACTGGCGAGGGGTGTAGAGGGGAGTGTACAGCTGTTTAATGTCCAAGCTTCCAATGATATGCCGGCGAGTATAGTTTAAATATTTCTGCTCAATATTTAAATCAGTTTCTAAAAATTTTCCAAATTTATTTTTTTTCCACAAAAATTTGTCAATTTAATGCCCCTCCAGAAGGCTTGAGTGTGCGGCTGCATACTTCGCACACCCCTTAGGCCGGCCCTGAATTTTTTCAAGTACCTTTAATATCTATAGTGTTTTACACAGAAATGGGACACAGTTTTTTGATCTATTGAAATAAAAAAAAATAAGTTGATTTACTCACAAAGAATAATAATTGTAATCGGTATAAAACTAAAAAATCGAGAAATTGATACCAAAAATAAAATAGAAAAAATGATTATTTCACAAATAAAAAGTCTAAAACATAATACTAAAGATGATGAAAAACTTTCTTCATTCATCATCAGATTATCGCTAATAATCTGAAATGGTTAATGTAGCCGTTTTGGAACTGGAATTAATAAGTGAAGTTGATGGCTGAGGGTGCGATGTACGTTTGCCAAATGAATTGGTCCCAATTTTCTTTGGTTAATCATAGAGCAGCTTTTATTGGTTCTACTTAAAGATATTTAATCATTAAAATAGAGTTTAATGACCGCAGACTGAATATCCTTTCTCGAATGTGGTACGAAAATACTTTTTTATTTAAACTCTAAAAGTCGTTAGAATTGTCGCTAGATTTTTTTTGTCGCTAGACACTCAATTTAAGCCGCTGTAGACAATGAAATGTCGCTAGATCTAGCGACAAAGTCGCTAAATTGGCAACACTGTAAGACAGCAAACAGCAAGGTTCGTAAACTCTACTGACAGTATGCTCTACGCTCTAGTCCAGGGTTGCCAGATTTTTCAGAGCCGTGTCGCACTTTAGACGCTGATTTGTCGCCCAAAATCGCAATAATCAATTTTTCCGCAAACGCACGAAAAATACTGCACCCAACATGTTGCCTACTCGTCCAAAAAAAACAATAGTAGGTATTTTCGGGACTTTTTACTTAAATTACTATTAAAATCAAAACCACGATTCTATTACAAATATCTTTGTTTTTATATAACTGTTCACAAAACATCATTACATCATCATCATCTTTGTCCGTGGTTGAAGTTGTGGACTAGTTCTGCTGCCGATACATATCAGAATTAAATTTTGCATACATAGCTTTGCTAGGTCCACTTTAGGGCCTAGCAAATCTCATTTATTGCAAAGTAGTGATATCTAATAGACACAACTGAATTTAACATTTTTTGCATCATTTTGTTTCGAATTTTACATTTAACAATATTCATCAATGAAAATATCCTTTCTACAAATGCATTGAATGACGGTTAGCTTAGAAGAGTAAATGCAAATAGAGCATGAATTGGTTGGCTGCATTTTCTAAATCTATAACTTTCCTGGGTTATCAGGGACCGATTCACCAAACATCACGGTATATAGAATATATCGTCCTTTGACATTTCCCTACATTTAGCATTTATGTTTCTTCTTAGCAAGATTAAGAGCAAGTTACTGTTACTGTGGTTGACTCAGTGATGCCACTACAAAACGCAACCCCAACCAGTGCGGAATAAAGAGAATCGAAATATCGTCCAGATGATAAGTGACTAAATATGAACAGAGTACAGAGTCTTAAGGCGCAATTCACCGGATAATAAATCACCCAATTTGCGACTTGCGATATTGGGAAATTTCTAGTCGCAATTTAAATTTAAAAGTAGCCCAATTTGCGATAAATCGCCCAATCTGGCCACCCTGCGCTCTCGATTCTTCTCTGATTCTGCTGATTAGTGCTGATACACAAAAAATAATAACCTTATTTAGGGACGTTCCGATACATACAAGGTATCGATACCTACTCATATAAGTAGTACTCGAATCATTTTTCGATACTACTCATATGGGTACCTCCAAAGTATCGATACTTACTCATATCGATACATTTAAGGTATATTTTGGTAATAATTTCGAAAAATGAAAAAAATAGAAAAAATGTATTTAATATTTTTGTTCCTTACTAATTTTGGGCTGAAAAAGCCGAATATGAACTAAGATTTTGCCGCTTTCTCACTTTTTTAAAAAAAATTAAACTAACCTGACTTATTCTAACCTAACCTCCGAGTGCAAGAAAGTATCGAATTAATGATTCAGATGAATTTTATATTGGAAAAAATCTTTTTCTTTTAATATAAAATGTATCTATTATATGAATTCGATTTTGTCAATTTTCGAATTAATTCGATTGACTTGAAGAATAAAATTGAACTAGACTTACCTATTGTCTTTAATTGGTTTTATCACAAGCTATTGACAATAAATTTTGAAAAGACGTACTATCTACCTATGTCTAGCTATGTCAATCACCTTCCTAATTATGATACAATAAACATTAATAACCAAGGAAACAATATAAAACTCAAACAGACACACAAAGTCAAGTATTTGGGTATAACTGTGGATTGTCACCTTAGATGGGATCACCATATCACGTCCCTTGTAGGAACTCTGCGTTCTATTCTGGGAAGATGTAGATGTCTCAGTTCAGTTCTAGAATTACCCCAGTTGCGTATGTTTTACTTCGGTCTAATAGAATCGAGATTATCATACGGTATACTGGGATGGGGTGGAGCATCGGACTGTTATATAAAACAGTTATTAATTCTACAAAAGACAGTTCTAAAAATATTACTGAAGAGAGAACGCACTTATCCTTCGGAGCTTTTGTTCAGGGAAGCTCACGTATTAGATCTGAGGAAATTATACTTCAAGAGAGCAGTTTCATATTATTATAGGGATAGGGAATTCATTAAAAATCAAGTGCTTTGCCACGGATATTACACGAGAGGCGTTGGGGCCTCTAAAATAAAGACTATTTCATCAAAAAAGAGTATCGGTCTCAAGTGCCTAGCATATTTAGGGCCGAGATTTTTGAATCTTCTGCCGGCAACAATATTGAATTCTCCTTCATTTTGTTGCTTTAAACGGAGAATTAATATATTCCTTTTGGGCGAAGGTGCTAGTCCAGTGGAAGAGCTCTTTTCCTCTTGAAGTATTGTTGTGATATTGTGTTTTTGCTGTGATTTGCGCTAGTTCGCGGATACCTTTATTTTTGTGAATTATATAATATAGACGGTAATATTAAGTATAGAGTAAATATTTTCCCATAGACAGCCAAAGGCTTTATGGGTGTACATTGTACATTTGAGGTTTTTATTTGGACTCGAAAGTGTAAATTTATTTTGAATGAAAATTGTATGAAAATTCTTATGTTATATATTATACACTGAGGGCAAATAAACTTATTATTATTATTAATTACTAAAAACATCTGAAATGTATCGATACTTCGAGCACGATTCTGAACATAGAGATTTTTCCAATATTTCTCTAGCGGCGCTGGCGCGCGACTCCGACGGAGACAGAGAAAACCTATTTTTTCTCAGTCTACGAGCAAAAAAACATTCGTTCCGTTCAGTCTGATTGATTCGATACCGAGTACTTTCGTTTCGATACCGAGTAAGTATCGCAAGATTGATTCGATACTAAAAGTAGTTGGTATCGAAACAAAAGTATCGAATACTTACTCGTATTTACTAGTATCGGAACGTCCCTAACCTTATTAACCTTTAACCTAATAAAATAACAGTTTGTTACTCTACATCTACAGTTAGGGATGAAACGATACCATTGAGGTATCGATACTTTTACTCGATACTGTATCGGTCGTCAAGTATCGATACTTACTCATTTTCATAAAACATGAATCGCATCTGCTCATTTAGTAAGTTAATTTTCATCGATTCTGCAAAATCAGTTTCACAATTCAGAGTAATTAACTCCAGGGCATTATCTACTAAACAAAAGGTAATACCTACCAATTAGTTTGATAATATTCTGATGTAGGTACATTTTGCTTAGGGAGAAATGGTTGAGGTCCGTTCACAAAAAATAAATTATTTGAAAGTTGGAAATGGAAATAAAAATATTCTGTGTTTTCCTGGTGCTTTAGGTACAATATGGAGTGATTTCAAGCCTCAGATAGAGGGTTTAGATCGAAATAAATTCACAATTGTAGCATGGGATCCCCCAGGCCATGGGTACAGCAGGCCACCAGAAAGACTACTAACTTCAAAGTTTTATGAAGAAGATGCTGACACTGCTCATGATCTGATGAAAGTAGGTACCTTGAAAATAAGATGCATTATGTCTCTTTACAACTTAGAATGGATTTCAACTAATTATGTTGCAGTTACTTGGTATAAAGTCTTTTTCATTATTGGGCTGGAGCGATGGAGGAATATCCGGATTAATTTTGGCAGCCAAATATCCACAGGTGTTAGATAATTTAGTAGTGTGGGGTTCAAACGCTTTTATAATACCTAAAGAAATGGAAGGATATGAAAGTATAAGGATAATAAATTAAATGCTCATGTGGGAATACTTATCATTGATTTTTATAGAGCTGAGAGATCTTAAGAACTGGTCTGAAAGAGCAAAAGCTCCTCTAATTGAATTGTATGGGGAAAAAACCCTGCAAGACATACAGAATAGTTGGGTTGATGCTATGCAAGAAATTAATGAAAACGGAGGAGACATTTGTAAATCTCTATTAAAAGACATAAGATGTCCAACTTTAATTTTACATGGAGATAAGGATCCTTTGGTAGATTCAGGACATCCTAAATACTTAATGGAAAATATCAAGAGAGCTAGGTAAGAGTTCATAATTGTACAAATATTTCAATAACTACATTATTTTATTGTTTCCTTTTTCAGAATACATCATTTTCCTGAAGGCAAACATAATATTCATTTAAGATTTGCAGAAGAGTTCAATAAAATTGTTACGAATTTTTTACTGAATACTGAATGAAAACAATATAAGAATTTTTATTACAGATTTGCTTGTACTTCTTAATTTCTCAGATTGAAGTCTGAACATATTTTACTCTTTCAAATATACAGTTAGTATGATTTCGGCAATGTTCATGTTCTTAGAATTTATATAGTTATTCACTAATAACCTTAATTTTGAATGAAATTTTTTGTAGCTGTTGTATACTGTTTATTATAATAATAAATATCTTTATTTCAGAATGTATTATATGTATATAATGTATGTATATATATATATATATATATATGTATTTTTGAATAATTTCTAGCTGTTTCAAGAAAAAATAAATTATAGGAATGAGGTGACTATGACCATCACATTCATATAGTGAAAACAATTACTAATTGGAATATCAACACTTTTATTTAACTGCCTATCTCTTCTGGTCCAAATACAAAAAATATGATCTACATAACGCCTCCATAATGAAACGTTAGTAACTTCTAAGTTATTCATGAAAATTTCACTCAACAAAGGCGACAACGGTGATCCTATGGGCAATCCGTCTTCTTGTTTGTATAATATATTATTAAATTTAAAATAACTGTTTCAAACAAAAGTTTAAGGCAGACATTGTTTCGTTGACTGCTTGAGTTGTTAAATTTGGGTTCATCTCTAGATATCGCTTAACAATATTTTTAACTTCTTGAGTTGGCGTGAAAGAAAATAAGTTGATAACATCGAATGAAATTAATTTAGCATTAAAAGGAATTTTGATATTTTTAGGATGATTAACTAATTGAATAGAATTTTTAATGCTATACTCCGGATTGAATTGAATTAAGGTGGGTAATTTATTAAATTTGTCTGCATACATCATAAATACACGATTTTCTTTGTTTTTTTATAAACTATAAATTTGATTTTCACATTTTTTTCGATTAGATGCATATTTTTCCAGTTATTCGGGAGAAAGAATCTGAAAACGTGTTTTTTTTGCCTGAAAACCGACAATTTCACCAGCGAAGAAGTGGAAAAGTATTGACTTTCAGAGAAAACTTCATTGAACAAAAGTTACTTGGAATTAGTCAATGTATCGATTTCCGCACTTATTTTCAATGAAAAATTTTTCACCTCCAAGAAGGGGTGGCATCTACCCCCAGAGAAAAAGCAACCCCCAGCACAGGGTAGACTTTGAAATAGATGTTAAGTAGAACCGAAATCCAATTTTTTATGAAAATCGGTGCTGTATGGGATAAATGCACTGGAAATGGTAATTGACTGGACTAATAAGAGCGATCTATACACGATAAAATAACATAGTGCCACGCATGTATACGGTACGGCACGCGCAAAATTTTTTTCAATCTTTTAGGATCCAATTATGTAAAACTACGTTTTTGGTTGTTATGTTTCAAGGCATGATTATTTTACCATTTGAATATGGATATAAAAAGTCGTTGACCTTCTCTATAGCAATGAAGGAATCCTCATGCTTTAAATACAATAAAAGCTGTGCGTTATCTGCATAAAGATGGATTGAGGTGTTTTGGACCTTGAAACAAGGGTGGTAAAATGCCATTTCGGAACCTAATTCCTAAAGGTTCAAAACCTTGGTTCACCTATTTCCATTAACTGATTTCTCGCTTCAAAATGATGAAAAAACTACACGCAACAGAGAAAACGCAGAGAACAAGTTTTGTTACAAGCAGCTTATGGTTCAGCAAATCGAATGTGTAATCCAGAAGTACCATCAACGCCAATTAATTTTAAAAAAATGTATGACAGTAGAAGTAGATAATGAGTTATCCATATTGTGCGCTTTATCAGTAATAATTTTACAAAGAATTGTTGATGTAATATAATTCCTTCTGAAACCTGATTGAACACAATGTAAGACATCCTCCACAGTAAAATAATCTTTGAGAATAAAGATTGAACTTTAAAATAAAACAACACTTGGCTTAATTTTCACTATATAATTCATATAGTGAAACTTAAGTCAAGTATTGTTTTATTTTAAATGTTTAATCTTTATGATGTTTCATCAAGTGATGTGCGAAAATTCAAGATCAGTTATCAGGAATGGATTCTTCACTACTAAATAAAATGATTTATGATCGATTTCTAAACTTTTTTTTAATCGCTAGTGATTTGATTATTGTCCGTCATTTATTAAACAATTTGTAGCATATACTTACATTAAGATCCAAATCCTCATTAACAAATTGAGACAAATATTTATTTGAAAGCCAGTTTCATATATAGACTTCAATTTACAGTTATCAAATACTGCAAAAGAGCGAATTGAAATACAGAGCAGAGTTCAAGAATCAGTATTAGGTTTCTTCAATATGTTGAGAATAATTGGAAGTATTATGTCTATAATTCCGAGAGTACCAACGATTAATTAAATTATTTTAAATTTAGTAGTTATGAACCATTACTTCACTTTATTTTTACCAAATGCTATTTCTATATTGATATAGGATTACATAAGTAGTTGTGTTTAAACTTATCAATCAATGGAAAAAATATTTCTTTTTTATTCAGAACATAACCCCTGATTATTTTTGTATTAGATTTGCAGCTGCATGATGAAAGCATATATTTATTTTCAATGGATGACAATAATGTCCAACAATTGAATTCACATTTCGACATTAAACACAATAATTAAAAATTGACCTTTATTAATAACCATTCATTTTAAATACATAATAAACAACAAAAAACTGTTGTGTATTTGTTATTATAAACATTTACTATAACATAATAACAATAATATTAAATATATTTTCAATAGATCGACTTACCATCTAGTAACCTAAAATCTAACAAAAATAATTTACAAAGATCAATTTTTTCCTATTTTTGACATTTCACTTTACAAAATTATTCATAAATTTCAGCAAATCAACAGCCGATTATTTATATACTTTGAACTCTCACAATTTGACTTGTTTTTTCAAAAAATCTCAATTACTCTTGAATATAAAAGTCTATTTAATTAGTTTTGCGAAATAATATTTTCATATACCAGAGCGTTACTTAAAATTAAACGTTTTTAAATATTATGCAGGCAATACAAAAGCAATTCAGTGAAATCTCAATGCAGGATTAAAAACAATATTTTTTATATTTGCAGTGAAATGTTAATTTAAAAACTGACAAATGAGTAAGACTAGATCTGCATTGTAACCATAGTATTTTAAATTTATTTATGTTTCTACAGAATATCGACTTCATATAAATGTTACAGATACTTAAGTCTTTAGGTTGAATCCGTGAAATTCAACTCATTTGATGTAATCAAGTATTTCTTCCAGAAAAATTGCTACTTTATGGAAAAAATAAAGTTGTATCACTTAGTTAAAAAAAAATTTAATTTAACGAACTGAATCAAACCAACCTCAATAGTATTATCGATAAAAAAAATTTAAGTAAGTTTTGTTTACCAGCATATCCCAATATCTTCTTATATGATTTATACAAATATCCTTTCAGAGTTTCCACCTAAATTATTATCAATAAGAAAAATGTCATCAAACTTCGAAAAAATTTCATAATTTAAGTGTTGATTTTTAAACCACTTTAAATTATGAATTTTAGCAAGTATGTAAACTATAAATTATTTTCATTCGAAGTTAAAATATGTGAAATAATTCATCATGAGGTTATAGTTACACTGCCACCAAGATGAAAACTCTAAACAAATAATAAGAAAATACAGTTTGTTGAAGATAATACAATAAAAATAGCATTCCAAAGGAAAAATTCCCTCTTGGAAGACAATATGTCAAAAATATCCATAATATTATTTCATTTCATTTTCTGAATATAATTTAGAAAACTTCTCAGCAGAATAATGATTCTTTCCAATAATTTTTCTTTGAATAAACTTGACTTGATAATGACATTTGAACTATAATGAATTATATTCATTTGAATAAAATATTACTTCAAAATAATAGTTTTTACACATTGTCAACATTGTGCGATTGCAATGAATCATTGGAAATAATTTCAATCCATAAGACCATTTTTCCAAAAGTCATCACCTTGAGTCAATAATTTCTGAAAATATTCATTTATTTCCAATATTTCAAATATGAAAACAATATACTGCAATCGCTTAATAAATATGATATGTCAATTGACAGATTCATCAGTAGACAAATAACATTTTACACGGCCGATAGGCAAATAACGGATTCGGTTAGTTATAATCCTCGGCTGCGCCTAGGATTACAATATCCAACCTCATCCGTTATTTGCTACATATCGGCCTTGTTACGTTAATAACTATAATAATGTTTATGAATGAGACCATGTTATGAACTTGAAAAAACAAAAGTAATTTCTGAGATTATAAATGAAAGTAACCTTCTATAAATCGAATTAGTAGAATGAAATAAGTTATGTATAGAATTGTCATACAACTACAGATCAAATATAAAATAAATATTGTGAATATACAATAAAAGCTTAAGAATTCAAAGATATTTCAAAAGTAACAGAGATTGTAAAAACCCTGTTAAAGAAACATTAATATATATTACAATAATTAAAAAAATGTAAATATTACAAGATATAACTAAATATAAAAGAACAAAGCTTTGGTGCAAAAAAACCGATGTGTGATTGATCCCTTAATAATTTTGTCGATAAAAAATTTTTATGTACAATATTGTTTCTCTATCTACCTTAAATTTCTGAAAATATATTAAATATCTGAAGGCATTGTACAATCAAAATTACATACATTATTGGATTTCACATCTTATCCCAACCCATTCTTTCCCGTTAACTTTGAAATATTTACATCATTGGATCAGTGAATTTCTTTCCTTTAGATACAAATATTTCCTCATAAGCATCTGATTGTTCAAGCTGCAGAACATGAAACTTCTTGAGGACTAGTAGACTGTAAAATTTCTGAGAAGCCTGAAAAGTAAAAATTGTCAAAATATTTTATTCTTTTAGTAATAGGGATATTTTCTTCAGATTAATAAGGGATAAATTCATCTATAAGAAAGAAGTGATTGCTTTATACAATATGCTCTTGATCTATGTACAACTTTTTTTTAATGGAAATGCAGTATTGATATTTTTTGATAATACGAATATAATTGATTTTACCTGTTTTTTGTTATTCCGGTAACACATCTCAGTTAATGTTATCCTGTCAGTATTTTCCAATTTATTTCGTACAATGTTGAACATCTGATAAGCCCTCTTGTTCAACACCCTCTCTTCAAACTGCTCGTCAGTCTCATCCTGCTGTTGTTCCTCAGTCTGAATGGATAAAGGAATATGTTTAAATCGATATAGAAAAATATGCGAATAACGTTTTTTTTTTGCAAAATATACTTACAGGTCCAGCAGAATGTGGAAAATCGAAATCTCCCTGCCAAGGCGAATGCGCCCTTTCGGACATATTACCATGGGGCTGTGGAAGTTGCTCGTCGTAACCCATGTTTGCCATTTGATTCTGAAAAAAGACAATCAGTTCAAATATATAACAAAAAATTAAGAAAATATATAAAATTGATACTAATGAATGAGCAAATGCCGATAATGGAATAGTGGGATTTTGAAAATTGATAAAACCATTTGGTAGTAGTCTAGTATACGTCAAGTCTAAACAAGCTACCCTCTCTACTGTAAACTCTCGACACGAATATCATACAAGAAATGGGGATGATCTTCTTATTCCTCAACATCGGCTAACCATCACGCATAAAAGCTACATTACTCTGTCTTTGGGACTTTTTAACCATCTATCACCGTATCTAAGAGATTTATTAATGAATGAGTACAAAATTAAGATTAAATCACTGTTGTTGGACCTATCCACTTACACTGTTGAGGAGTTTTTAAATTGTCAAATATAGTGTCTATGTATTTTTAAATGTGACATCTTGTTTATTATGCAATTTTAAAACATTTTAAGTAAGCATATTGCTTTTATCAATTTTTATATTGTTACTTTTAATTTAAGGTTTCATCACTTTGTTAAATTATTTGTCAAACTGTTTGTAAACCTTGACGATGCTAAATCATTCCAAATGATAAGTAAGCAAATAAAGAATATTGTATTGTATATCTATACCTTGTAATAATCATCACAAATTGTTCTTACAGTCAATTGTTGATGATAATAATTTAAAGTGTCTTTTTCCATTAGATATATTTTTATCAAACGTGAATACCAACAGTATTTGGTAAATATAAATAGTACTGAGTGCAGAAATATTGGTTTTATAAACACACAATACAATCAAACATAACAAATATGAAGAAATATTGATCAGTGTTATGTTGAAAAAATTGAGGTGGAGAATAGCCAAAAATAATATTCAACATCGTGACTTCAAATCCAAACATGAATTTTAAAACGTGTTTTATAAATATGTCATGATTATATAAAACTAATCATAACTATTGAAAAAATTAATTGGATGAAATTTAAAAAAATAACTAGACAGAATATTGAAAAGAAATAATAGTAGTGTGCATAGCACTTATACTTTTTTATATTTCTTTATTTTATAGTAGATTAAAAGGTGTTTTATCTTATATTTATTATTTAACTAGACAGGTTCCTTTATATTCTGACAATTAATGCTGTTATTAATAAACCATCTCCCTATCTAACTGACATATTAGAAATAGTCTCATGAAAATGCTCAAGGCAGATAGAAATAGTTATCAATTAAAAGTAACTACCTTGAGTGCGACTACATTACAAAGAGAAAAAATGAAAATATGTTCAAGCATAAAAAAAATAACTGAAATAAGTTGAATAATGTTGCTATGAAAATTAAGAAATTTATTAATAACGAGAATATATTATGAAATGATAATAAAAGAACAGCCGTAGTTTAATTATACGTCAATATCAGATGAAATCGTAAATCGAAATGTTTAATTAATTAAATTTAAAGTAAAACGATCTACTTTGCTTGAACATGATGACTTGAGACTTTGTGTGTAAGCATTATACTGTAATACAAATATTATTATAGAGGGAAATTATCGTAAAAATGCTGTTGACGTGGCAAGCAGAACAATGAAGATGTTTAGTCAAAAACAATTCAAAATCTCATATCTTATTTTACAGGAGAAATGAAATTTGTGAAGAAATATGTGTAAATGGTAAATGTCACTTTATCGAAGTTCACTAACTTTTTAGGTGTACATGTTGATGATACCTTAAATTGGATAAAGCATATTGAAAATGTATATGGTCCATTGAGTAGTTCGTTATTCCTTATGTGTTATGGAAAGATATTTATCTTTTCAACAATTCTTGCTTTCAGTTACTTTTGAGTTATGGTATTATTTTTTTGGGGTACAAGTAGTCAATTTCAGAGGATTTTTGTTTTACAGAAAAGAGTTTTGAGAATTGTAATGGGTATGTCATTTAGACAATCCTGCAGCGGAGTTTTTAGAAGATGCAGTATTCTCACTCTACCTGGTTGATATATTCACGAGGTGTTAGTTAATTTCTGCAGGTACAATTTGTATGATGGCTCTGCTTTCAAACATGGTTACCTAGGTTGCCACACGATCGCTTGGCGATCGAAAATACTGGCATTATTTACATTTTCGGATGAGTGTCCGTATACATTGTACACTTTCGTTAATTTTGTTGGTATCTATTAAATTTGAGTGAACCCGAGATGCAAAAAATTATTTGCTGTTATTTTAGAAAATTAAGGAGTAATAATGACTAATACTTGATCCAAATGAGAGGATTATAAACTTCATTAACGAAATACATGTGCGCCCTGAGTTGTGGAATGTAGAAACCGGAATATATAAAGATCGAAATGCAAAAAAAGGCGAATGGGCTGTTGTTACTGAAAAGTTTTAGCTTTCAACATTCAAGTGATGGGGCATACAAAAAATTGAATGGAATTGGCATTTACTTGGTGAAAGTTCATATTCATAACTTCAAAAAGAAATAAAAAAACTAACTTTTCACAGGTTAAAATAAAAATCTATTGAGTAAACGCGTTTCGTCATAACATTGAATTCATCTCGTACTTTTTTACTTGTTTTTTTTTTATTTCTTTATGAAGTTATACAAAAAATTCATCAATATTTTTGGCCCTATTGTATTTAAAAGAAATTCAAAGTCACTCTTTCACATTGTTGAAAAATTTTTAAAAAGTTATTGTCAAGACTTATTTTTAGACTTTTGTTATCTAAAGTTTCACGCCTATTGAAGTAGGGTCGACTCAACCAAAATATAAGCCGCTACTACGCGTATGATTTCGTCAGCCATTGTTATCCGATTGTGAAGCCCGTTTACGAAACAAACCATACAATGCGGACAATGTTGCCGAGATATATATTGACGAGCCATCTGCTGCATTCAATGTTGTTATAATGGCGGGTATACTGTTGCCAATATTGTAATAAAAATATTGCTAGTTTAAAAGCACCTTTCTGTAATCCAACACATTCATTGTCTTTTCGCCCACAGTATATGACTATAAGACTTTACAACAGACTGCCTCTGACTATCAAGGGTACCGTTCAATTTAAGAAATTTAAGCAAAATGTAATTCAATATCTTATAGAGTTGGAACCTTATATTTTGAGAGAATATTTAATGTAGTTTATTTTATTTTGTATATTTGATTGAATTTTTCATGCGAGTGACACAATTTCTATTCAAGTCACGAATTGTATACTCTTTTTTTGTTCATGATATTGTATTTGGAAATAAAGCTTATTATTATTATTATTATGAATAAACATATAATGCTTTAATCTTGCAACATTCATTAAATTTGAGGATTAGTCAATAAAGTTGTTTAGCTTAACCGAAAATATTCCTGAATTAAATCACTCACCTGATCATAACCCATATTTTCCATGGCTGGTAAGTGATGATGTAAATTTTCCAATTGTTCAAGTGGAAGTCCAGGCTCAATACCACTATGGTGAGGCGTTGCACCCCCAATGCCATGAGCTAGTAAGTCTTCTGTTGTGGCATGTGGCGTCATTGAAGGGACCATACTAGCCATTTCTTCTTGTTCTTGTAGTATCGATTTCACCTGAAAATAATAGATGTTGTTAGATGGGTTTTCATATTTTTCGATTGATTACTTTTTTCCCTATTAATTCTGACGACAGTGGCATATAGTAATCCAAAAGATGGTGAAATATGTCATCCAAGATGATGTTAAAGTATATATTTAATAATAATTCTGTTTATTGTTCATTCAGTTAACAGTGCATAAGTGAAATAAAACATTTGCAATAAACATAGATTGACTCCAAAAGTCGAAACTTGTGCAGAGTATATACAATGCAGTTCTTAAGAAATATATAAAATTGTAAAAATGTATACTTAAAGTGAAAGTTAACTTAAAATAAGACAGGGTTGTCTGGGGTATAAAATAGTAAACCATTAATACAATAGGTAAAAGCCGAGATAGTTAGTGTATAAATGAAAGTGTTGAAAAAACTCATCAAAAAAGAAAGATTATCGGCATTCAAACATACACCGAGGAAAAATACACTCACAAACGGCGATGAGTTATATGAAGCACAATAATATTCTACATTTTCACCGTAGTTCTATTAAATTGTGAATTGATTCACGGAATTGGGATATGATGAATCTTTTCAATTCCTTTTTGAATTTTGAAGGGGATTTGATATTTTTTATCATTTCGGGTAAGAAATTGTAGAGTCTCGGACTGAGGTAAGTGAAGCTTTTTTGTCCTATGGTTTTAGACATGAGCGGGGTTAGGTAAAAAGATTTTTCCGTGCATGGATGTTTATATCTTTGTCTACATCAGTGGTTCTTAACCGGTGGTCCGCGGACCACTGGTGGTCCCTGGAGGCACCCGAAGTGGACCGCGAAGCCATGCATAAAATATAGTCATTATTTTGCTCTGCAATGTGATGAATCCACCGACGTTCCAGAATGCTGTCAATTACTTTTATTTGTTCTATTTCTGCATGACAATAAATCATTTAAAGAAGAATTACTGTACTAAATCTTGAAGATTTTTGGAGCAAAAAAGCAATTTCTTTTCCAAACATTCAAGATATTGCACCACGTTATTTAACTCAGTTTTCATCGAAAAAATTGAAATTGAATATTATCAGTGTTGTATTTATTAACAAAAAGAACAACCGTTTATTTATTTAGAATTACAGTAGACATATATATTTATCGACTTTTTGAAGGTAATATTACCTTCAAAAAGTTGATGGTCCCTGAGAAGACAGAAACTTTGATAAGTGGTCCCTCATTATAAAAAGGTTAAGAACCACTGATCTATATTATATGGAAATTATGGAAGTTTGGAGAGGATGCTTCATTTGTGTAGAATACCATATATCGCCATTATCGGGGTTTATTGTAAGGAGCTTATTTTCAATCCATTGTTTGATATTCTTGAAGTCACATGCAACTATTTCTTTGAGAGATGCCCCATTTTCGGAGCTATAAAAGACTGCTGTGTCATCAGCATATGTTGTTATTTTCCCACAGCTCAGGACAGAGAATAGACCATTCAGGTATATATTGAAAAGTATTGGTCCTAGTATAGTTCCTTGTGGTACGCCATACTCTATCACTGGGCTTTCACTTAGTGTATTGTATATTTTCACTCTCTGTGTTCGGTTCGAAAGATATGATTTGAACAAATTGAGTTGATTTCCTCTGATTCCCACATCTTCCATTAATATTTTTAGTTTAAACTATTATATATTATTAAAACTATATTTTAATTATTTATAATAGTTTGATTAGTGTGTTTTTCAGACTTTATGAGGATGATCAATTATGATGATATTCATAATGCATTAAGCCATTATTTTTGACGACTTAATATCTATTGAAACAATAAAGACAATATGTAATCACATTATTCAGAAAATTTTCGTGACATATACGCTCTGATATCTCATCTATAAAAATTTCAAACATAAAATTTTGGTCTCTAGACTTTAAATTAAATTTACTGACATTGTTTATATTAAAGTTGAAAGTTTGCCTTATCAGTTTTGAATATCGAAATAGGTTTTTGATTATTGGTTTATACCGAAATTTGTGTTTTAAAAATTTTCAACTGATTGAGGTTAGGTCGCGTGTGTTGTGTTTATTGTAAACATGGCCCAATGTGATGACTGTAAGGTGCTATTTATTGAAGGAGACATTGTAGCAACATGCTTTGTGTGCCTATCTCATTTTCATTGTAATGAGAAGAGTTCGGAAGGTTCTGGTAAAAATTGCTCCCGTGCAATGGCTTCTGAAGTACGTGTCATAAAGTTAAAGTCAAAAAATTTGATGCTATATCGTTGCATTGAGTGTCGTGATAATTGTGAAGTTATTTCCAAGCTTCAATTATATGTTGAAAAATTGTTCGATATATCAGACCAAATTGAAACTTTAACAAAGGTCGAAATTCCCAAGATACATAGTTCTATTTGTGATATCAAGAAGACTCATAAGGATTTATCTGAAAGTGTTGATCGTCGTTTTATCGAGTGTAATTCAGTTATTGAAAATTTGAAAGAAAATTATAACAAGCTTGAAACTGATATTACTACTCATGGTAATGCAGGTTTATTTGATTCTTCTTCTACTTTGCCGGCTGATAAGGCAGGAAGTGCTGAGTTCATTATCAATGAAATAGTGGACAGAAAAAGTCGTGAAAATCATATTCTCATCTATAATGTTCCCGAGCAGATTAAGTCAGATGGTAGTGGATTATGATCTTAATAGAGTCGTAAATATTTTAAGTAAAATAAACAATATTAATACTAAATTGGATTTAAAGAAGGTAAAGCGACTCGGTGTGTTTAGTGCTGATAGAGTCCGTCCCATACTTGTCAAGTTTGATTCGCGTCAAGAAGTGACAAATGTCATTACTCACTGGCGTCTGGTGCCGAAATCTGTATATATTTCTTCCGACTTTACTAAATTCCAACGTGAAAATTATAAATTATTGAAGGAAAAAGCTAATATTTTTAATGAGCAGGAAGTCAATAAGAAGAAAAATACTAAGCAGTTTGTCAAAATTCGTAATGGAAATCCAATTCTGGTTACGTCTACATTTAAGTCAGAAAATCCGTCTGCTGTCGTGCCACCTAATATTGGTAGTGTATCTGATTAATGGGTCAAAAAATGTTTAAAGTCAACGGTCAATGATGTTACAGTGTACTATCAGAATGTAAGGGGCATTCGTACGAAGTTGGATTTAATTAAGCTCGGCGTTGGTCTGCTGTCTCCATCACCTGATGTTGTTTGCCTAGCTGAGACTTGGCTTCACCCTGGCATTTCTGACTCTGAGCTTGGTCTGAATAATTACACTGTTTTCCGTAGGGATCGGCATAATATTGTAAACGCTCCATATGGTGGGGGAGTCCTGATTGCAGTTAAACATTATTTAAATGCTAAAGTGATTGTTGCTGAGAGCAGTATTGAGGAATTATATGTTGAGATTAGTGACCTTACTAAAAGTTTAATAGTTGGTTGTTTCTATACGCCTACTGTGAATTCCGATACTTACATCTCTCATACAAATTCTATTGAAAGGTTAGTACATGATTTTAGTGATCATGAATTTGTCATATTGGGTGACCATAATTTGAGAGAGACAACATGGTCTAATCATAGTGATTTATCTGATAACCTATTGGCAACTTGCAATTGTGCTGATATTAATGTTCAAGAAAATTCAACTTTGTTGATGAACTTCTTTTCATTTCTTGGAATGGGTCAATATTTTCCTGTGAACATTGCAAAGGGCTACTCATTGGATTTGGCCTTCTCTACTTTTCAAGAGAATTCAATTCGGCTGGTGGATTCTCCTGATTTTTGGGTGCCACTGGACTCACATCATAACCAAGTATTTTTTGAAATTACTTTTAAGCATCTTCTTGATATTACGAGAGTAAAGCATGAACTGGACTTTCGCAGGGTTGATTACCAGGAGGTGAATAGTGGTTTGCTACTGTTAGATAAACGAATATATAACAAATGCAAGGAAAATATATCAAACACACAATTCGGGTTCAGAGAAGCTCTGGGTACTAGAGAAGCTCTATTCGCAATTCAGGTTCTGTTTGAGCGCTGTAGGGATGTTGGCTGTGACGTGTACATCTGTCTGATAGACTATCAAAAGGCCTTTGATAAAGTCCAGCATAATAAAATGGTAGAGGCTCTAAGAACAATCGGCATCGACGAGAAGGATTTACGTCTTATAATAAATCTGTACTGGCACCAAACAGCAAATATCAGAGTCGAGGGTGATTACTCAGAGGATATAAATATAAGACGCGGTGTTAGACAGGGATGTGTTTTGTCGCCCACTTTATTTAATCTGTACTCAGAGCATATACTTAGCATGGCACTAGAAAACACAGACGCTGGAGTGTTAATTAATGGAGAGAGACTAAACAACATACGTTACGCGGACGATACCGTTGTGTTCGCTAATTCTCTGGAGGGTCTCCAGGAATTGATGAATCGTGTGGTTGACGCTAGCTCTGAATACGGATTATCTCTTAATACCAAGAAAACCAAATTTATGGTAACTAGTAAACACAACATACAGCCCGGCCAACTGTTGATTAATAACCAACAAATTGAAAGAGTAACTAGTTACACATATTTGGGTACAACGATCAATGAGCAATGGGATCATTCTCTAGAAATAAAATGCCGCATAGAAAAAGCAAGGGCCACTTTCGTTAAAATGGGAAATCTATTTCGAAGCAGAGACCTTAATTTGCGCACGAAACTGAGACTGCTTAAGTGCTATGTCTGGTCAGTGCTCCTGTATGGTGCAGAGTCCTAGACCTTGGCGGAAGCGCCCACAAAAAAACTTGAGGCCTTTGAGATGTGGCTATACAGACGAATCCTTAGAATCTCCTGGGTTGATCATGTTTCCAATAGGACAGTTCTAGAAATGCTTCAAAAAGAGACCGAATTAGTGGACATAATTAAGGTGCGCAAATTAGAATATTTCGGACACATAATGAGGAACCAAAAGAGATACGGCCTGCTACAAGTAATACTCCAGGGAAAGGTTCTTGGTAAAAGGGGACCTGGAAGACGCAGAATCTCCTGGTTGAGAAACCTTAGAGCTTGGTTTTCTCTATCTACACGAGGACTGTTTAGAGCAGCAGCCAGTAAAGTTCGAATTGCCTTGCTTGTCGCCAGCATCCGGAACGGATAGGCACACTCAGAAGAAGACTGTTAGATTGGAATGAGGTTTTTGTTGGTAATTGTATTGAAGGGAATACTGTGAAATTTTATTCCATTTTAAATGATTTAATTGATAAACATGTACCTCTTAAAAGCATTCTGATAGTACGTATCCTTGCTGGTATTCACATTCTTTAATTTCATTGATTATTGATAAGAAAAAGATACATAAAAAATGGCTACAGTCCAATGTCTCCAGTGATGGAATTAAATTTAGAGAGCTCAGGGCAAAGTGTATCCGTCAATCTAGGATTGACCGACAAATATATATTGATGAAATTGAATGTAAGACAAAAAAGAATTCAAAAAATTCTTGGAACTACGTAAGTTCTCTTTCTGAAAACAATAATATTCCTGAGGAAGTATTTTTTAATAATTTAAAGAGTAACAACTGCAAGAAAGCTTGTAACTTGTTTGATAATCATTTTGAACTTGTTTATTTGAACGCTGGTTCTTCTTTTCATCATCAATTGTTATTGATGATCTTTAATAACTGGGTATATGCCATTAGTGTGGAAAAGGACCTTTATAACGCCAGTGTTTAAGGCTGGCAATAAATGTGATGTCGCGAATTATCAGCCTATTGCTATTATTGGTACTGTCTCTAAAATATTTGATTCTATAGTTGCTATGAAACTTTCTGATATTTGTCTTCAATTTATAATTCAAAACCAACATGGTTTTGTCAAGGGTAGATCGACTGTAACTAATCTTATTTTTTACAATAACTTCATTGCTGAAGCTTTAAATGATGTAGTTCATCGTGATGATGTTAGACAGGTTGATTCTGTTTATTTGGATTTTGCAAAGGCCTTTGATTCTGTGAATCACAGTTTGCTTATATACAAATTGTCTGGTTTTGGTCTAAGTGGTGGTACCTTGAAATGGATCTATTCATATCTAACTGATCGTGAATTATTAGTGCGAATTAAAAGAAATTTTTCCGAATCTTTTAAGGCTACATCCGGTGTGCCACAGGGCTCCCACTTGGGTCCACTACTATTTATATTGTTCATCAATGATGTTTGTGATAACTTGAAGTTTGCTATTATACTAATCTTCGCTGATGATATAAAAATCTTCAATAGAGTAAAAAATCTTTATGATCAAGTCAACTTACAGAAAGACTTAGAGCTTATTTATAAATGGTCTTGTCTTAACCAAATAAAGCTTAACTGTGCCAAATGTAAAGTTCTTTCGTTTGTTGGAAGTAAAAGTAAGAAACTTCCATCTGATTATTCTGTAAACAGTCAAATATTGGAAAATGTTAGTAGTATAAAGGACCTTGGTGTGATTTTCCAAGAAAACTTTGAATTTGATTTGCATTTGAATGCTACGACCTCTAAAGCTTTTCGACTGTTGAGATTCATTATGAGACCAACAAGGGAATATAAATCACGTGATACTATTATTTATCTTTACAAAACTCTTGTAAGACCTATATTAATTACTTTATGGGTCCGTTATATGGTCTCCTTCTAAGATTACTCATGTTACAATTCTGGAATCTGTCTAACACAAATTTTTCAGATATATAGCTTATAAAATGGGAAAAAGGTTCCAGTTTAATGAACATGACTATTCAAACTTTGCTTTTTCAATTAAATTAGAGTCCATCAAATCTCTACATATTTATCAGGATATGTATTTTCTGAAGAAAGTTTTTTTGGGTCTTATAAACTGTGATAGTGTATCAAATCTACTTGCTATAAGAAATGTTTCCTATACGTTGAGGCGCTGGAGAGAGCTTGTGGAGGTGCATACCAATAAAAATTATATTTACAATTCATCGGTTTTTAGACTAAGGCAAAGGTGGAATAAAATCTTGATTCCTTCTACAACTTTAAACACTAAAAGTTTAAGTTTATTTAAAAAAGAAATGAAACAAATTGTTAATAGGTATTTCTAGGCTGGTTATGATTGTTAAACTCTTCTACTGTGCAACTTGGGAAATATGTTATGGTTGCTCAATGTTCAGTGACATATTTATATATTGTTATTATTACTTGTTTACTGAATTTGTATTTATACTTATTGTATGAAAAGGATCATTGATCCGTTGACTTTATGATAAAAAAAAAATACTCTATTCATGGAAATATCATCTACATTTCAGACAAGACTGTTAATTTAATTTGTTGGTAGTATGTGCAAGATCGGAATTAATCGTAATTTACAATTATCCAAAGTAGCACAAAAAATATAATGAATGAGGTAATGTTAAAGGGCAAATATCTCAGCTATGTAAAATACTAGCTTATTGAACACATGCTTCTGGAAAATTGCGTAATTGTGTTTTCCATTCACCTTTCATCCTATAAGTAAAATGCATTACTTTACGCTGTACACTCACCTGATCGGCATGTAACTGCGGCATCTCTTCCATGTGATGCAACGGCGTGGGTGGGGCAGGCGTACCGGGATACCCCATGATCTGAGACGGGGCTGGTGTCTGCGGGTGGTACATGGGCGTGCTGGGTATGTGCAATTCCTCCTGTTGCTGATGATGCATCATTAGAGGCGTGCCCGGTGGCATCTGCATTTGTTGCATATGAGAAGCTACATTCTGTTGCATGTGCGGTGATAGCTGCTGCGGTTGCATGTGAGACATCATTGGCGTACCTAATCAAACAGAAAATTTATTAATTTCGCCAGTCTATTCCATTGTGCGATGTCAGTATTTTCAAAAAAATTCTAAAACTTTTATCAAATTCTGTAGATCTTAGCCATTTTATATGCATTATTATTTGTCATAAGAACTCATACTTTTTGTAGTCGTATAAAATTTGTGAAGGTGTTTATACACCCAGCCAAAATTATGCAATGAACAGCAGACATTTTATTGAACTTATCCTGTTGTTGGAATTAAGATTCAGTATTTGCAAGATGGTCATGCATCACTTTAATATTATATATTCTTCAACTCACTTGTACTGCACAAATGAAAATTAATGAAATTTTTTAAAATTAAATTAAACTACGAGAATTATTATTGATGCTTGTAAATTCAATGAATTTTCTGAAATGTTTTTAGCCTGATTGTAATCGTTGACAAATTTCAATTTTTCCACCGGTTTTTTTTTGCGAAATTATTGAAAGGAAGTACGACTAACTTTGCATTTGATCCAACATTGGTGATGGTGATGGCATTGGGACATGCATTGGTGAAGGCGGAGGCAGTGGAGTATGTGGCTGCATCATTGGCGTTGATGGGGGCAGAGGAGTAGGGGGAGCCATTGGCGTAGGAGCAGCCATGTTGATAGAACCCAGCGGTGTGGGCGGAGCCATCGGTGTGGGCGGCGCAACTAATGGTACTGACATAGGGGTTGGAGGCATCATGGCTGCAAGCATCTCTTCAGGTTGCATCATAGAATGATGGGGAGTCATCATATCCGAATGAGATTGGTGGATAGGCGTTTGACTCTATAATTGATTATTGAAGTGTCAGTTCAGTTTCAGTTTTTAAAATATATATTCTACTTCAAAACATCATGATAACGAATTTAATTTCAGACAATTTTTGAATGAAAAATGTATTCTCACCGGGTCCTCTTGGATCTTCCGTTTCCGGCCTCTCTTTGCCGGGGCCGGAGGTTCAATGGACGGCTGTTCCTCTGCATCCCTGACTTGATCTAAAGGTAAGGACTCATCATTTGGAATGGCTCCAAATTCATCTGTGTTGATAGTTTTCAAGGTGAGATGTCGTTGATAATTCTGAAAAAATTTCACCACTGAAATGTATCCAAGATAGGTGAGTACAGCAATTGAAATACCTTGAAGAGGGCTCTGGCAGGTATAGGCCTGCCTGGAAGAGCAAAGAGTTTTTCCACACCCCCTGTTTCTTTCCAATGCATCAGTCTTTTTGTTGGTGGAGCCAAATCAAGTGTGGTGACAATGTCACTTGTATCTGATAATTGATTTTTCATTTCTTCCCCTGATATGTTTTTCACTTCGTCCACAATCAGTTTCCTTTTTCTCTTTGTTTTTGTGAATCCTGTCAAAATACAAATGTTACTAAACTTACTCGCTTCTAATGTCAAATACTTTCAAAACAGGTGATTAATATATTATCATTTACATTAATTCCACACTTTTTTTTTAAACAAATCAGATTCATATATATATTCTATATAACTATGTAACAATTATAAAAATAATCATCACCTTAGATAGAATTCTATTTGCAACTGTAACAAAACAGAGTGGTCGCGGAATCGCTTCCACGTCAGATCCGTGAAAACCATTGTGCAAATTATCAAAAAGGCCAATTCATTTGTGTACTTTATTAAACTTGCTTTCTAGGATCATTCGATTCTAATGATAGATATATAAATATGTGAAATCCTTATTAGACCAAAACTTGAATATGTCTACACAGTGTACAATCCATACTACATTATAAGTCATAGAAACTATGGAAAAAGTAAGAACAAAAATACCATCAGATATCAAAGAACTAATATCTTCTGTGAAATTGGCATTTTTTATCAACAACATTAAGATGAAACAAGGATACTTGATAGATAAATTTAAAAGAGCAAGTGGTCACTACAATTGCAGTATACGAGGTCTGTCCGGAAAAAATCCGACCATAGTTCAAATCTCCCGCCAAAAGTAACCGGAACGCGACTACGCGGCAGTATGTTGTGTACTGACTCGTTATGAAGTTCCCTGCATAGCAGCAAGGCCGGTCGGTTCATAGTTGGTGCGTCATCTGTGTTTATCTATGCGATGTTTTTTCTCTCGTCGCATTTTGATAACAGTAAAAATGACAGAAATGTTGGAACAACGTTATTGCATTAAATTTTGCGTTCGAAATGAATTTTCGCTAGCCAAAACGTATGAAATGATGAGGAAAGCCTTCGGTAGTGAATGTATGGGTCTTACCCAGATAAAGGAGTATAATCGACCACAGAAAGCACGTCAGAGCAGAAGCGATGTGAAGTCAATGTTGATCGCCTTTTTCGACCACCGAGGCGTTGTTCACCACGAATTCGCTCCTCAAGGCCAGACAATTAATAAGGAGTACTACGTAGAAATTTTGAAGCGATTGCGTGACTCAATCAGAAGAAAACGACCAGATCTTTGGCGCAGCGGTGACTGGCTTCTCCATCACGACAACGCTCCGGCGCACTCATCGCAGCTTGTGCAGCAATTTTTGGAAAAACACGGCATCCAGCAGCTCCGTCAACCACCCTACAGTCCAGACATAGCCCCCTGCGACTTCTGGCTATTTCCTAAACTGAAATTACCCCTGAAGGGGCAGAGATTTGACGACATTCCGACGATACAACAGAATGCGACGCGCGAACTCATGGCGATTCCAAAAACTGGATTTTCAAATTGCTTCCAAAACTGGAAAAAACGGTGGCAGCAGGTCGTGGAGTTCAAGGGGGAGCATTTTGAAGGGTGCACTGCACGGGATGTAAAAAAAACGAAAAATAAATAGATTTTTTCTTATGTGGTCGGATTTTTTCCGGACAGACCTCGTATCAGACAAGTTTTATTTGAAACAAAATCTACAACTCAAAAAATTTAACAAAGAAATAGCTGCCAAACTTCTGAGGAAAAAACTACATGACTAATCATATTGTTTTTTCTAGAAATGCTAGTAGTTTAAAAGTGTTTAACAGGTCAGACAGGGAACTGAAAGACAGTGCAGTAAGAATGATCCACTATGGTGCTCAGTGAACAAAACTCTACAAAATAAGAAACAATAGCTTCATTTGCTTGTCGCCTGTTATTGGTTAATTATTTAATTATTTATATGTTGTCTTCCTCAGTTGAACAGAGCAGTACATTGAATTCAGCTGAGAAGAGAAAAATAAAGGGATACTTATTAAATACATTCTATGGATCGAAAGAGTTTAAATTTCTCATACCTTTCAAGACGGAAGCGTCCACTGGTGCCAAGGCAAAACTCTCCTCCTCGTTGCTATTGTTCTGTAATAGATTGTTCTGTTCAGCAGGTGTCTCCGCCCGTTCCGGTTCCTGCATCTCCTGCGTCTGTTGCGGTTCAAGGTGCATCGACCTGGTCGATCGCACGGTAGGAGTGGGCGAAGGAGCGATGGGTGGATGGTCGATGGCCGAGGGAGGTCTTGATTCGTCCGTGCTATGACCGCCGACGGAAGGCGGCCCGCCAAAGTTGTCTATGTCGTCGTCATCGCTATCATGTGGAGGCGGTAAGTTGTCGGAAGGTTCAGGAATAGGTGGTTCTACGGGAGGAACTTCGCCCATCGGCGCGTCGTCGAATAAACCGCCTTCAAACAATCCTCCGGCTGGAGAAGAAAAATTAAAGTTCAGATAGATATCCGTAAATTTCTTTACTGAGTTTAACCAGATTGAGGTACAATTTTTATTCCAAATTTCCTGACCATTATTGGTTGGTTCTTGCCTAAGCACAATTATATTTCAAAACATCACAAAAAATGATAACACTATAAATTTCTATAATTAAATATTTCAATTTGAAAACAAGGTTGTTCAGAGTAGGTATATTAATACTCATTGTAAAGTCAAAACTACACAGATACTTAATCAAACCTAAAATTCCACAATATTTAGTGAAATATCATAATATTCTCAGACTCGCACTGTTTCCTGACTTTTCCCAGCCATTTTTAAAGCTTTTAGGTACTTCCTGATTCTCCGAGTAATACAATTAGATACCTGGGAGTGGTAATAGGAAGAAATTTTTCCTTTGCGGGACATGTGCAGCATGCTGTTGCAAAAGCAGCAGAGAAGATGGTGGCGTTGCAGAGGATTCTCCCCAACGTGAAGGGCCCACTGCACATCAAGAGGAGGGTATTGTGTAGCGTACTGAACAGCACAATGATCTATGCCGCTCCAGTTTGGAAAGATGTCCTAAAAATTGCTAAGTACCGGAACGCATTCATATCGGCCCAGCGCAGGGGTCTGCTGAGGGTGGCTTCCGGGTATCGGACCGTTTCGGCGGAGGCCCTACAGGTCATCGCGGGTTTCCCCCCAGTAGACTTCATGGTGGCGGAGGCCAGTTTGATATATACAATTGGGGGAAGGCTACCAAGTAATAGAAGAATGGCAAGGAACAGGGCCTTGGCAAAGTGGCAGGAACGCTGAAATGGGCTACGAGGTAAGGCAGAATGGACTAGGCGCCTCATCAGAGACTTGCGCCCTTGGATAGGCTGCACCTTCGCTACAACAAATTATTTCTTCACCCAGTTTTTAAGTGGTCACGGGTCCTTCGGTACTTTTACCCTCAGGATCGGGAAAACTCCGGATAGCCGGTGTAGCTTATGTAATGTGCCTGATAGCCCAGAACATGTTGTCTGGAATTGCGTAAGATGGGAAAGGTACAGGGCTGGTATTGTCCGTTATCTCGGTACATGCCAGCTGTGGAAGAGATAATAGGAGTAATGTTGGAAAGAAAGGAGACATGGAACTACATATACAATATCGTAACTGTAATCATCTCCCATAAAGAAAAAGAAGATAGATTACGAGAGAATCAAGTTTCCACCTCGGATTCCAGAGACTCCGAAAACTCGGAGTAATTGATGTTAAATACACGTACAGCTTCTGACGGTAAAAACTCCGAGTTTAATTCCGGGGGCTGGGACGTCGAGCCGGAAAACATCGGAGAGGGGTTTTTAGTCGGTCGGCAACTCCAACTCGCCATCCCGACATATCCCTGAGCAACCATCTAAGGGAATCTGTTTGCAGATTTTCCCCTCTCCACGAAAAAAAAAAAAGGTACTTCCTGATTAACCTTCTCAATTTTCCCAATACTACATAAAAAACTGGAGAACAATCATCATTGCACAATAGTGTACCATTTTGATTGTAGAATAGAATATATAATATAAATGTATTATAATGGTCAATAAAAATGCAGAACACACTCTTTACCTATCATATTTTGATCTAAGTTTCCACCAAATCCATCATCTCTTACTGAAGTGTCAATTTCCATAGGAGTATGTTGGGTACCTGATGTTGATGGAACAGGCTCCTGGTCTTTGTCTAACCCTACACCATCTAAAACTGGCCCATCACTAAACAAGAGATTACTCTGAAAAATAAATTTTAATGTAGATGGTGAAGTTCACGAACTTGCTCTGAGCAAAACTACCTGTTCCATTGATGGGGTCAAGCCAGAAGCATGCCTCATAAGATCTGGCCCGTCAGTATCAAAACCCATATCGCCAAATCCATCATCATTTGAAACTAGGGCAATGTTACCATAATCTTCCCTCATTGTAATTTCTTCAGCTCTAGACTGGTTCATACTAAACTGGGCTTCAATATCGACATCACTATAAATATAATACGAATAAGAAGCTGATCTGATAACAATATCAAATTATTTGTGGTATTATACATAAAGTTAACTTCATCTTTTTAGGTATCTGGAGTAACCATCAGTGAACTTTTAAACACAACTCATATTCAGGAAAGCAATTAGAAGCAGAATAGAAAAAAATGTGTTACAAATATTCAGATTAAAACATTATAATACTTCAATAAGGTTATACTACATTATTATGTCAAAGAACATTCAGATATTAAGCAAATATTCATCAATATATGAAAAAAAAATCATTGAGAAATATAATATAAATCTACCAACGTTCAATTTTAATTCAAAGAAATGTCTCTAAATGCCTTCAAACATTTAACCTTTTGCCAAACTCTATGAAAAATAAAGATAGCTATTCCTCATTCAAAGCTGAACTGATGTGATATGTTGACGGCCATTGAATTCAAAATATAAATATGTTCTGGTACCAGCAATTATTGCTGATTTGGAACAATGCTTTAAAAATATATATATATATATATATATATATATATATATATATATATATATATATATATACATATCATATATATATATATATATAATATATATATATATATATATATATATATATATATATATATATATATATATATATATATATATATACATGTTCTTGTATTTATCGATACATATGTTGTGAATTTGTGTCGAACCTTTATCTTTTTGGGAACAGATTTGTTGTTAATTATTTTCGTGTTTTAAATGGTTTTGATTGAGCTTGCCCCGAATATTTTCAATTCATTGTTTATTTATATCTAGATATTATAAAATGTATGTGTATATATGTATATGTTGAATTTAAAATTCTTTAGTCTGAAATAAATAATAGGGTAAGAGAAATTCTTTTGTACTGTTCACCTTTGTATATCGATTAAAAAAAAAAAAGGATTCTTTAGTAAAAAAAAAAGAATGGTTAACCAACACTAGGTTATACTAATACAATTGGAAAAAAATACCTAAGTGAATGCCTGTCAAAAGTTCAATATTACTCACTTTAATTCTGGCATAGTTGTGTCAAAATCATGGAACACTTCAGGCAGGGTAATTGCATTCACTGCTGCTTCCCTATGCCCTTCAGGTAAATCCACCATTCCTGGTCTGAATGCCATTTTAATTTTAACAAATGCTTCATTGCAATCTTGAAGCAGATATTTTGCTTTCCGAGAATATATTCTAACCACTCCTAACAATAAATGACCAGATGTTCTCAGTGCCATTTTAACTTTTGGTTGTAGTATCCCATCAACAGATTTTTCTATATTTGTTTCAAAAACATGAGCTCTCGTTAGTTTCTTGTCCCAATGGGCAGCCAACCAAATTCTGGCCAGAGGACCCTTTTTGGCTAGTATAAAGTGTGCGTAAAACATTTTGAGTCCAAAGATATCAAAGTTCCAAATTAAAGTCACCTAAAACTGATAAATAATAACTAATATTTTGAAAAGGATAAAACTTGTTAGTATACAACAAACAGTTGGCGGTAACGGAAGTATTAGTTAATTTATAAGAATACCTTTTTCAATAGAAAAATGCTATGTTGTAACAGGGATTAAAAACGAAATATTATCCAATTTTTCCATTCCCAAATTATATTTATAATCATTTACTTCCAAGCTAATAACATATCAATCCAAACTATGAAAACGCCAAAATATCACCAAGATGGCGCCTGCCTCTTTGGAAATATACACATGCGCAACACGTCAAAAGAATATTTTCACACAATTGTCAACAAATTACTTCAATGAAGAGATACTGCACCTATCCTATACTACCTACTGCACCTATGTAACATTCATTTGTAGTACAAGTAGATGATTATTAGGTGGCGAAAATAGTTTTTCGTGAGATAGGTATATTTTATATCTATAAATTACGATAGCTCTTATCCATTGCATAGTATACAATTCTACAAATAAAATGAAATTTTTTTAAATATAAATTTTTTCTGGCGGACTGCATCGAGTAAGATGAAATTAATGAGTTATAAAGGCTCTTGCACCGTTTTAATATAAAACGTCGTTTAATTAAACTTGGTTTGCGCGGGATTTAATGCCGGCTCTTCACGTTGGCCAACATTGTGGCGAACTTGATGGCCAATACCTATCGCTAACATGTAGAGCGGGTGTTTGTGCTACATTGGTTTGTATTGGAATGATGGCCGACAAGTTGGCGCGAGATCCGTGTGGTGTCGGTTTTTTACAAAAGATCAAAGGGTTGTGGCAGATTTATGGCCGTCGCATCCACACGTTAGTCACGCTTTTAGTTTGCTACGAGCTCTCAGAGTGATCACACGCAAATGATTTAAATTTTATATTTACGCTTCGTCATTAGTGTTCACAAAATGTCCGTAGTTGCGGTATGCTGTGAATAAATAAACCGCAACAGCCGTTAGCGCCTCAATATCCATTTTAATGAATTTATCCGAATATTGGCCTGTATCGAAGCAAACTGAACGACCTTCCAACATTTCCAACGTGTGGATGCCACCACGAACTCTTGGCGAATATCTTTGCCACAATGTTAGCCAACGTGAAGAGCCGGCATATCGCCAACATGTAGAGCGGGTGTTTGTGCTACATTGGTTTGTATTGGAATGATGGCCGACAAGTTGGCGCGAGATCCGTGTGGTGTCGGTTTTTTACAAAAGATCAAAGGATTGTGGCAGATTTATGGCCGTCGCATCCACACGTTGGTCAGGCTTTTAGTTTGCTACGAGCTCTCAGAGTGATCACACGCAAATGATTTAAATTTTATATTTACGCTTCGTAATTAGTGTTCACAAAATGTCCGTAGTTGCGGTATGCTGTGAATAAATAAACCGCAGCAGCCGTTAACGCCTCATATCCATTTTAATGAATTGATCCGAATATTGGCCTGTATCGAAGCAAACTGAATGACCTTCCAACAGTTCCAACGTGTGGATGCCACCACGAACTCTTGGCGAATATCTTTGCCACAACATTCGCCACAATGTTGGCCAACGTGAAGAGCCGGCTTAAACGTCGTTTATATGCGAAAATGTCAAATTAAACTCAGTTTATCATTAAACTTAGTTTAATAATATACGGTGTAAGAGCCTAATAGACAATCTGTTGCGATACGTTATGTGTTTGTGCAAAAATGTATGTCTTATATTTCTTAATGTACTTGTTAAATTTTTTATTCAAAAACATTTTTACAAAAATACTCAGTTCATGGATGAAGGCGTAGCTAATTAGCATATAATATGATTTCTGAGATATGGATCATTGGAATGTACTTCTGAAGTTGAAATTAATGTAGAAAAAAGGATTTATTACATCCAATGCATCAGTAAGCTTTTTGAAAAACAAATTACGATGTTTTGAATTTTTGAAAAAACGTAAAACTAACTGTTCCTTTATCATTAATTCAGTATTTTCTGCATTTAGAAACAGAAACCTTAATTGGGAAAACATAATAAGCGATCCGTCCCCTACCGGTGTCGAATATTACTAGAGCATGGGAGATAGATTGCTTTGTTTACATCTGTTTACGTATATTTTATATGAGAAGTTGTTGAGTTTCAATTGTATTTTGGATCGTTTACAAACGTTCAGAAGAGATGAATCACTATTGTTGTGTATTCTATTGTTCATCTTGGGCAAAAAAACCCGAATATAGCTTACATACCTTTCCGAAAGCTGGACAATTCAAAGTTGCATTCCAAACAAAGTTGGGAAACAAGGAAATGATGGACAGAAGAAAGGTGTGGATTCATAACTTGAAGATTGAAAAAAAATATCTGAACATAAGAGAGTTGTTCTTTACAGTTTACTGAGAATAATTATTTTCCCTGCAGTAAGTTTGTGGATTTTTCCATATAGAATTATACCTACTAATGATGTGCAATTTTCAGCTAACCAAAAACTTAGGGTTTTTGAAGTTCAAAGCTATTCCAACGAAAAATCTTCCACTTTTATCGGAATCTGAACCTGGGCCATCATCCAGAGATTCTAGATTATTGTATTTTCTTTCATGTAACAACCAGAGATACTATTAAAATAATAATAACAAATGATGTTTATTTGCACAACCAAAAATAACAGTTTGTCATAACATCAAGAATATGAAATAAATCTTGACTCTATAGCTAGGTAAAAACTAAAAATTCAATTATATAATCAGGAAAATAGAGATTCTATAAAAAAAAACCAGACTCTCAGAAGTCCACCGTACTTAAAGGATAGCTGTTACACGTCAGGAAAATTCAAAAAATATAATAACTCATTACGTTCAAACCATTCAAGCAGAGTATTCATATTAATTCTTCTTTTATTTCATGTTGTTTCTTTCAGTTTTGCTGGTAAGTACTTAGCAGAGACAACCAAACTCGTGAAATGTCGAGAAGAATAGGCCTAACATGGGCGGTCTTTGGAAAGCTGCGCAATGTCTTTAAATCAGACATTCCAATGTGTCTAAAAAGAAAAGTATTCGACCAGTGCGTGTTGCCGGTACTTACGTACGGGGCTGAAACACTTACCCTCACAAGAAACACCACAAATAGAATAAGTATAGCGCAGAGGAGAATAGAAAGGTCAATGTTGGGTATATCGCTAAGAGACAGGATCCCAAATACAACTTTAAGGGAGAGGTCCGGAGTAAAGGACGCGGTTACCCGTATAACAACCTTAAAATGGAACTGGGCTGGTCATGTGGCGCGACTTTCGGACAATCGCTGGACAAAAAGGATACTTGAATAGAGACCGCGTCAAGACGCATACAGAAGTAGAGGCCGTCCACCAACCAGATGGATAGACGACATCAAAAGGATAAAAACCAACTGGATAGAGGCAGCACAGGATCGGCTAGGATGGAAGAAGCTACGGGAGACCTATGTCCAGCAGTGGACGCGATTGGTCGATTGATGATGATGATGATTGATGATGACTTAGTTTTGTCCATTATACTCAAAAATTCTTCAGTTCGTAATGAAAGTAGACATGTCAGAGATGTTTTCTTGAAACTTTTGAAAGTTTTTTTATTTTTTAAATAAATAGGTGTTCTATCATACAGCCTTTTCATGAGGTATACATAGTTCCTTCATCCAATTAATTTATTCGTCCCCTACTTTATTTTATTATTGATTTTCATGTTCAATGATAAAAACTCAGTGTAGATTTCAACTTGATGTATGTAGGTTATCTACTGCTGAACAGAGATAATATTGTCCTCAATCGAAACACAATGAACCACTGGAAAATACGAAGTCTAAAAAAACACAAATTACGAAGCTAAACGTTCGAAAACTCAAAATGAAATGTGCGTAAATACCATTACCAATCAATGTAAACAAACAGCTTATCTCCCATGCTCTAGTACCGATATTAGCCGTTCCGCCCGTTCCGGCGCCAATTAGCAATTACCTCTAACGTTTCATGTGAAACTGGCGGAAGGTGTTCTGTCACTTCTGTCTGAGTTGAGTTGTCAACTTCTGGTATTTGAGAACCATCTACAGTGTAAACGTATAAAACTTTTTTTTAACCTTCTCTGATATGTATCTTAATGTACCCTACTACTTTTCACGCATGTCGGTTTTACACTTCATGTTTTGAGCAGCTTTGCCGTTTGTAGCATAATTATCGAATTATAACATAATTTATCCACCAAATTTTTCTCAAAAATGATTGTAACATAATCGATAATTGTAACATAATTTGAACCTACATATGTTTCGACTACTATAATATAATATAACTATGGAAAGTACCTGACACTAACGACCCGATGTGTAATACTAAAAAAAAGGCAGATAAAAAAAAATTGTAACATAATTTTCAAGAAAATCGATAATTCTAGCAACGCTGTACCATAATTTTCACTTTGCTGACTTTGCTCTGTGGTAACAGTGTTAGCGTTGCCAGAGTGGTACTATAGTACCACATGTGGTACTTTTGGTTGTCAAAAAGTACGGTGGTACTCCTTTGATAAATGTGGTACTGTTTTTGGGTATATTGAAAAACAACTTTTTTATCGATTATTTGCAATTTGAATCAAGAAATCAAAATGTCCACAGCGTCATAGCAGATGACCATGACAAGAGAGAGATGCGAGTCGGAAGGAAAGTTCGGAAATGCACGGAACAGTCAGTTTATTCTGTCCAGCCAAAGAGTACACATACTCTGTACTCTTTCTGCTTTGTGAAATGGAATAAATTTTATGCCTACCTCTAGCGGTTGATTTCGAAACTGAGTGAACTGAAAGTTCTTTGCTCTTTCTCTCTCTCACGCAGCTTCTGCCAAACTAGCCACTAGACTAGCCCGACTAGCCGTCACATAGCAAATATATTTACACACTATCCATATAATGTGTTTTTTTCTTTCATATGGCATGTAATATGTAATATCAGAAAGTGGTACGCTGAGGTAAAATTTAGTACATTTTCATCGAGTTTGTGGTACGGAGAATTTTTCCCACCTGGCAACGCTGTCTAGTTTTGAGCAACCTTGGGTAAAGTCAAAAGACCTCAGATCAGAAGTTATGTTTTTTTTTCCGTTTTTTTAGCAAATATTTTATTTATGAGATACAGATTAATTGTTATTCATTTATATCCAAGTTTCAAGTAAATTGATGTCGGGTTTTGTGCGATGTGAATATCTCAAATCATTATGTCGTAACTCGTTTACTTGTAACTTCAAAACCTATGGGTTGCCGAATTCCTGGATAAAAATAATTTGTTTGTTATCTTTATATTTAATAGTATTATATTCAGATAAATTGTCAGTTGACCCTTGTGATATATTGTGAATAGGTACTTGAGCATCATGGCGTTGAAAACTACAGGACCGTTTGAATATATCCTTATCAATTACAGATGGGTATTTGTATGTCTATTTTTACTACCTATATCACTTTTATTCGATGCATGGCTATATTGTAGAAATTATATAGTGTTCAAGTTAAATAGTGCCCCTTTACTTCATGATAAGAAAGTGCAATATGTTCAGAAGCAGGTACAATATTGGAATAAGCTGGAAAATCAGAGTAGACCAAAATTATGCACAGCAAGGCCTGGGTGGCAAACAATGTCTTTTAGAGAAGGCATATATAAAGATACATTTAATAAAATTCAAGTTAACTTAGTGGACATTCTAGAGCTTGATGAGACAAAAGAATCAGTTCGTGTGGAACCATTAGTGAATATGGGACAACTGACTGCCACCCTGAATCCATTGGGATGGACAATTCCAGTATTACCGGAAATGGATGATCTTACTGTAGGTGGGTTGGTTATGGGAACAGGTATTGAATCATCATCTCATATCCATGGTTTATTTCAACATACTTGTTTGTCTTATGAATTAGTATTATCTGATGGTTCACTTATAAAATGTTCTCCAAATGAAAATATTGAATTATTTTATGGCATTCCATGGTCTTATGGTACTCTCGGAATTTTGACAGCAGTTGAAATAAAGTTAATTCCAGCTAAAAAATATATCCAGTTGACGTATCAACCTTTTAAATCACTAGAAAAGATGACAGATTATCTTCAAAAGATTGTAATGGATGAAAAAAATGAGTTTGTAGAAGTACTAGCATTTAATAAAAAAGAATCAGTTGTTATGGTTGGTAAACAAACAGATAAAATAGGTGGAGATACAGTTAACTCCATTGGAAAATGGTATAAACCATGGTTTTTTAAACATGTTGAAAATATATTGATTAATAACATATGTGCTACTGAGTATATCCCACTAAGAGATTATTATCATAGGCATACAAGGTCCATATTTTGGGAGCTACAAGATATTATACCATTTGGAAATAATGTAATTTTCCGCTATTTGTTAGGTTGGTTGGTGCCTCCTAAGATATCCCTCTTAAAGTTGACAACAACTGAAACTGTAAAAAAATTATACACAAATAATCACATTCTTCAAGATATGTTACTACCTTTGAAGTATTTGAAACAAAGTATTGAATTTTTTGATCAAGAAACTGCAGTATACCCTATTTGGATATGCCCATTCAAATTACCAAATAATCCTGGTTTTGTACATCCACATAAAAGTAATGTAGAAATGTATGTTGACATAGGAGTGTATGGCGTTCCAAAAGTTGATAAATTTGAAGCAAAGAACACCACTCGAAGAATAGAAAAATTTGTAATGGATCTGGGTGGTTTCCAAATGTTATATGCTGATACTTACACTACTAGAGAAGAGTTTAGGAAAATGTTTGATCATACATTGTACGATATGCTAAGAGATAAGTTCAGATGTAAAGATGCATTCCCAGAAGTATATGATAAAGTTTCCAAAGAAGCTAGGAGATAATATATAGTAACATCAGGCTAATTTTTTTTTTCAAAGAATAGTGAAAGTATGTATTTTGATTATATTATACTAATTAAATGAATTTATAAGAAAAATTATTCAAAAATAAATTTTAACTTTCCATCAATTATGTTGTGAATTTGTCTTGACACTTTAAAATTTTATAGTATTTATAACACAAATAAGTTATGAAAAATGTGTGCGACATTTTGAAATTATAGTTATGCATTTCACATTTGAAATAAATTAACATACCAGATTATAACAATAGCATTTTATCATTTTCAAAGTTTAATTTTGGAAACCAATATTCAATGAGACTTAGAAAAACTTACAATTTTAAAAATATTTTTCATTTTATTTCAAAACTGTAATTATTGTGAGAAAGCTTACTATTGAATGTTACTATTTTTTAGGGTTTAATTTTCCAAGAAGGTGCAATTATTTATAAAATGTTACAAATGCTCACCAAAAGAATAATAAGCTAAAACTTGTTTTGATTTGGTTTTAGCTGTAATTTCAGTTCCTGTATAATATCTCTTCGCAATTCTTCAGTTTTATTACGTTGATTGTGATTTTCTCCTCCTTAAAAACGTTTGATTGATATGAAATTTTGCACACTTATCAAGGACCAATGACAATGCAATAACTTGAATAGTTTGTCCCATTATCATGATCAGGAACTTCAATATTAGCGATTTTCCAAATCCGATACCCGGTAGTTTCTTTGTACCAAGTACGCACAAAAAGCTGATTATTCGTTGCTACGAAATTATCATCATTTCAAAAATATAAAAGCAAAGATAAGTAATAGTTAAAAAAAAACAAAAATTACGATTTTATAGTTAGCAGAACTAAAAAATAGAAAATAAATAATAGTTTGAAAAACTAAAAAACATGCTTTTGTAGATAACCAAACTAAGAAGTAGAAAATAAATAACAGTTTAGAAAAACTAAAAAGCACGCTTCAAAAGAGAAGCAAACTATAAGGTAGAAAATAATTTTTAATAAATTTAAATTAGGAATAGTGTAATTGAGAAAAAATATTTCTTTTATTGTGGAAAAGCGTGGGGTGCTTTTTAAGATGTTTCCATAATGACTACTTTTACCGATGTCTCATTAAAATATAACAATAATTGATTCAAAGCACCCCAGGCTTCTCTACAATAAAAGAGATTGTTTTGTTACACTATTCTGAATTTAAATTTATTGAAAATTATTTTCTACTTTTTCGTTTGCTTGTCAATTGAAGGGTGTTTTTTATTTTCTTTAAAACTATTACTTATCATCCTGCAGCCTAAACTGGTTCTATATTAAAATTTAATTTTTTCTATATACAAATTACAATTTGGTTTCAGTTCTGTGAGCATTCGATATTTTTACCTAACCTGATTTAATATTTATTAGAAGTTCTTCCATTGCAGAATTGTCATACTAAATAATGTTTAAAACTATATATCATTACTGATGTAGAATATATAATTTAAAACAATTTTGTCATCAAAATGTATCTACCCAATTATTTCAAACACTTAAAACGTATTGTATATGGATTATTGTTATATGTGCAAAGTTTAATTTTAATGAATCTTCAGCTAGTAAATATAATTCAATACCGAACTTATCAGAATAAGGATTATTCAACAAAGGTCAAATATAACATACAATAAAAAAACACTATTGATAACAATTTTTACAAATATGTGAATTCTAAAGCATGATTTTATTTTCTGATTTAGAATAAAGAATCTATTCAAATTTAATGAATATAAAGCGATTGTGTGAAAGTAATATATATATATATATATATATATATATATATATATATATATATATATATATATATATATAATCTCTTGATAATTATTAGCAATAACAGGCTTGTTGAATCTCAAGAAACTCGATTTTATCAAAAAGTTGACGTTTCGCCACGACATTCGTGGCTTTATAATATATATATATATATATATATATATATATATATATATATATATATATATATATATATATATATATATATATATATGTATATATATATATATATATATATAATATATATATATACTATATATATATATATATATATTAGTTATTTTATGTAACCAAGTGCGTTATATAGATCCTTATGCCCTGAGGGAAACATTCGGCCCGAGGGCCTCTGGCCCGAGCGGATGAATGTTGCCTGATGGGTATAAGGATCTAGTAAGGTAGGCGGTGCATACATGATTTTTATGTGCACGAAAAAATTATTAGATTATGATGAAAAAGCGATTTTAAAATCGTTTCATTGCTCCTATTCCTTCTCATAGTAGGCATGTCATTTGTTGATAGTTTGACGTTTGTGAATATTTTTGTCATCATATTCAGTGAATGTCATGCTGCTTTCTTTGTGTAGTCTTATAGAAATAATGGAAATGAAAATGAATTTACCCAAGAATATCATAGAAAATGCAGCCAAAGCTGCGAATAATTCATTGCCGGAGAAATCCAGAGTCGTATACGACAAGGATTATGAGGTTATTTAATCAATGAAATTTGCTTCATTTCTCCTAGTACAATAAGCGGGCGTTTGAATCCATTATGCCCGCAAATGCGGGCATAATGGCCTAGGGCATAATGAGTGTGTTTATAGCAACCGTATCCAAGGTGAAATTAAACATATTATATACAAAGTGAAAAATAAATATAATATATATATATATATATATATATATATATATGTAT
Organism: Cynegetis impunctata; assembly: GCA_030704885.1. Classification (NCBI taxonomy): domain Eukaryota; kingdom Metazoa; phylum Arthropoda; class Insecta; order Coleoptera; family Coccinellidae; genus Cynegetis; species Cynegetis impunctata. The sequence goes on from JARQZK010005060.1 coordinate 1,087,419, forward strand.
ATATATATATATATCTATATATATATTTATATATGTATATATATATATATAATATATATATTATAATATATATATATATATATATATTATATATATATATATATGTATATATATATATATATATATATAATATATATATATATATATATATATATATATATATATATATATATATATATATATATATATATATATATATATATATATATATATATATATACAGGGTGAGCCAAACTCGATGGCCTATTAGACGTTTCTGGAGACATACGATCATTCTGAAATTTTGGTTTCTTGAGTAATCAGTTCTGTTCTATCGATCTAAAATATTTTCAGCGCTGCGGTGTTGCCGCTAATATTGAAAAGTAGCAACAACTTTGATATTTCAAATGGGACACCCTATATATCATTGCATTTTTCGCTTTGCAATTGCTTTCCAATTATTTTCGTATGATATTTCCCTATACCTATCTCCACTGGTTTTCGAGATATTCATCGATTTCCTTATTTTTTGTGCGAAACATGGCTTCAACCAAATGTACATTGCTGAGGGTATTGGGTTCGTAGAAAGTTGCAATTTTGGACGTAGTTTGACAATATCCTGTTTATCAGTTGTGTCAGAAGGAATTCGTTCTCCGTCATACAGGGTCGTTCAAAATTAGTGATTTCACCGATAGGTACGAAAGTGGTGAAAAATGCATTTTTTCAAATGGAACACCCTGTATATTATCGAATATACTGAAAGACAACTAACGGTCCTTTCAAATGATGTATCTTGTTCCTATACCTAAATAGTCAGGTTTCCGAAATAAAAGCATGTTTCTATAAACATTGGAAAATATGACCTATTTCGATTCGTTATACTGGAAATTGAAGATGATTTATGTAGAGTGCCGTGTTCAGAAGAGACCAAAACAGCTTTTAGTTTGACAAACAGGGATTTTAATGGTGTTCTGTAATATAATAAAGTTCTGTATTATATTGAAGTGTATGATTGAAGAGATAACGAACTGATTTTTCAAAGAATAATTAATATACAGGGTATTACAAATTCGATGACCTATTAGACGTTTTTGATGATCTGGGAGATGAATACTTGAAATCTAGTATCCCACGATGAGTGATTGCAATCTACCTCTTGAAAATATTATCACGGTTGCAGTGTAGCCACATCTATTCGTAACTAATATCAAGTTTCTTATTTGAAATGGGGAACACTCAGTATTTCCTTCCGTATTTAACTTCTACTGATAAATACGAATAACTTCCACTGAACATATCGTCTACTGTTTTTCGAATATTGATTATTCTGGTAATTGTTTTGCTACCAAAATGGGACCCACACAGGACTCAAATTCAGCTTTTATCCAGAAAATATTGAATGATTTAAATATTATCGAATGAGTTGACTATAATTTATACAAGGTGTCTGAAAAACACGTTCTTGTAGGCGATAATTAAAAAGGCAATGAGTTCGTTTGAATCGTTATTGTCTTCCATTTTGATTTCGATTTAATCGAATTTACGTTAATGAACGCGCAAATGTTTTATTGTTGAAGCACTAATTGGACGATTTTCAAAATAATTCAATTTTATAGAAACTTGCTTTTATTTCGGAAACCTGACTATTTAGGTATAGGTACCTGAATCCAAAACGGATCTTCTTATGGATACATGGGGGTAGGCGTGGAAATACTCCAAGACGTTAATTTCATTTATTTCATCTCCAGTTATCAGTTTAATTTGATTTCTTGGTGCTACAATATTCCCAAGCATAGCATAATTCCGTTCAATTCTTCTGAATTTTTTTCTATTCATTTCCGGTGAATTTGGATAAAGTTGATTGAATTTCCTACATGTTCTTGAAACAATTCTTTGGCACTCAACGTGAATATAAAACAAATTTAAAATATATGCATTTGAATATGCATTATCATCCATTTTTAATACTTTCTTCAGCAGATACACCATTAAAATCAGCAACACCGCAGCGCTGAAAATATTTTAGATCGATAGAACAGAACTGATTACTCAAGAAACCAAAATTTCAGAATGATCGTGTGTCCCGTTCTCCAGAAACGTCTAATAGGCCATCGAGTTTGGCTCACCCTGTGTATATATATGTATATATATGTATATATATATATATATATATATATATATATATATATATATATATATATATATATATATATATATATATATATATATATATATATATATATATATATATATATATATATATATATATATATATATATATATATATATATGTATATACAGGGTCGCTGATATGTATGGAAACGGTCGATTATTTACTAAAGTAACATAGCTAGCGAAAAATATTAAGATACAAAAGTTATAAAGCGATTGTGTGAAAGTAATATGTATATATATATATATATATATATATATATATATATATATATATATATATATATATATATATATATATATATATATATATATATATAAATTATCTTGGACAGTGGCACCGAAAATGGAGACTCAACATTAATGACAGTAAATCAGTACAAGTGACCTTTACAACAAGAAAAACCACATGCCCTCCTGTCAAAATATTCGAAAAGGAAATACCAGTTGATACCAAAGCAAAGTACCTCGGCATACATTTAGACCAGCGCCTCAATTGGAGACAACATATTCTAGCTAAGAAAAACCAAATAAATCTGAAGATCAGACAAATGTATTGGCTCATAGGCAAGAAATCCAACTCAACCTTCAAAATAAGATACTTATTTACAAGGCAATCATAAAACCAATATGGACATACGGCATTCAATTCTGGGGTTGTGCTAAAGCATCGAATATTCAAATTATCCAAAGACTTCAGTCCAAAATATTACGTTCATTGGTAAATGCGCCTTGGTACGTTTCCAACCTCACCATCCATGATGATTTAAAAATCACATATGTCACCACCGAAATAGCAAAATACTCACGAAAATACCACCAGAAGCTAGGAGGACATGCCAACCTACTGATCGATCAACTGACAGAAAATCCATTTAATTTACGAAGGCTACAACGGACCTGGCCAAACGACTTGATTTGATATCATAATTAATAATCTATACATTTATAACATTTACTCAATACTTTATAAAAGTAGATTGTAAATTTCAATAAATAAAGCTCGAAAAAAAAAAATATATATATATATATATATATATATATATTTAAATATATATATATATATATATATATATATATATATATATATATATATATATATATATATATATATATATATATATATATATATATATATATATAATCTCTTGATAATTATTAGCAATAACAGGCTTGTTGAATCTCAAAAAACTCGATTTTATTAAAAAGTTGACGTTTCGCCACGACATTCGTGGCTTTATCAAAACTTTTCAAAAGAAATAGTTCACAGGCAACAACAATTCGAATAAATAATTATATATATATATATGTATATGTATATATATATATATATATATATATATATATATATATATATATATATATATATATATATATATATACAGTGGCGTAGATAGCTTTTTGCGATGGGGGGGGATATGACTTATTGCAAAATTTCATAAGTTTTTCATCTAAAGTTCTATTTTTGTTGATAAAAATAATCTGTCATGTAGGTAGTACAAAATGAGCAGAAAAGTTAAATTAAATTCCAAAAAATTCAAATTATTTGAATTGGAAAAAATTTATTAAAAATCAGTGAAAAATTGAATTACTTATATTTAATTGGATATAATTCTACATCATGGAAAATATTCTTGGGAAAATCAGAGCAGCAAATCTAGGTTTCGTCGTTTTTTAACAATTCATTTATTACTTCGTCAGCTCTGATTCCATTGTCACGATGAATTGCCAGAGCAGCCAAAACCTTTCAATAACAAAAAATTGGACAAACATGAGTTTTTAATTCGCGATGAATTTTATATATTCAGAAGGGTCATTACAAGTCCATTTATTTTATTGTGCTCCTTTGAATCGTTTTTATTCGCTTCAAACGATACCGGCAAGTAGCTAATATTCTGAGCAACATGATATTCGAAAAATAAAAAATTCTAGGCAATCATCCAGCTCTTTAATTGAATTTTTAGCCTTAACATCGCCTCTATGAATTAAATATTTCTTCCACACTTTCAACTAACGAGAATAACAGGTGTGGCAGTAAGACATTTTTGATAAAACTCGTCAGTTTTGATAAATTTATCATCTGCTTTGTCAATTTCATATAAATAGTGTTTGAGAAACACCAAAAATCTTCCTAATACATTTAGAATAGTCAACTTTTTTCAGCAGACTCGGAAAAATATGAGCAAGGTGTCACTCGATTCGGAGTGGCATGTAGATGTTTTTTGAGAAACATAAAAATTCGCTTGCGAAAATTGTGAAAGTTATAAACAATATCCTGAAAAAAAGGGGTTTGGTTTTTTGCCAATATGTCAGAAATGAATTGAGATTTTTGAAATTTGAAGAAATATTCGAAAAGAAGAGGAAATCTCCAAAAGAAAGACTCAACTTCCGGAACTGTAGGATCAATATTTTCTCAGAGAGGTAAAAATACGACCGAAAACGGCTTATTTGATTTGGGCAAATCACGAGCATTAACGACACTTCAAAAATAAACGTTATTCAACCATAATAAATATGAAAATTAAGGAATGAAAAAATTCAGACAGTTACTAAATCGGCGAATGAGCAGTAATCTGCCGATAATAGCGATTTTTCAAATAGTTATGCAATAGTTACCTAATTAACAATTTTTTAGTACTTGAATATGAAAATTGTGAGTTTGACAACTGTTCGCTATAGATCTGAGATTTGTTTTCATTCTTGGAGCTATTATTATAAGGCTTTAGAGTAAATCCCCGTTGAAAAAATAAAAAAATTTCAATTTTTCAGTTGTTTATTAACAATTTACGTAGTTTTGTAACATCGAAATGAAATTATTTTTATAACTTTAATGATCCGTTTTTTATTATCGGAAGCTACAAGGAAATGGTTGTTTTTCAATGTTCATCTCCTATTGTTTCAAAAATTTTTATAAACTAATGCGTTGTTTTTAAGAGAATCAAGAAAAAAAGTTATGATTAATTAAAGTGTTCAATTTTGCAACTAAGTAAATTGTTAGTAAAAAACTACAGAATTAAATTTTTAAATTCGGGGATCTATTCTGCAGTCTTTCGAAACTAGCTCCAAGAAAGGAACAAAAAATCAGATCTAAAAAACTATTACATAACTGATTGAAAAATCGCAATAAAAACGTTTTGTGACTGGATTATTGTTCATTTACCTATCCAGTAAGAACCTGAAATTTTTCATTCCTTAATTTAATATTTAATATACCTAGTTGAATACTTACTTTCGCGTTACTTTCGCTAGATTACCCGTTTTCGGCCGTATATTTACCCCTCTGAGAAAATTATAAATATTAATCCTACAGTTCCGGGAGACTTTCTTTTAGAAAATATCCCCCTCTTTTTGTATCTTTATTTAGATATCAAAAATATCAATTAGTTTTTGAGATAATTTTTTCTTTCAGTAAATTGGTTATAACTTTTACAATTTTCTTAAACGGAACTTAACTTTTTTTCAAAAAATATCTACATGCTCTTCCGAATCGGTCAACACCTTGTTCATATTCTTCCGAGACTCATGAAAAAAGATGAACAAGAAAAGCACTTGTTGAATAGACTATATTCTCATGATTAGAAAATCCTTCTCCAAGATCCATGATGTATAAGTCCGGAAATGAATTGAACGCCATCACAAGAAACCTTTTACTAACTCGACAATTTTTATTAAATTCAAAATATTAAATTGACAATCAAAGCCAAGATTTAGTCATATTTTGATACCTACTCTACTTCAAAAAATATTCCAGATATTAAATATTGATTGAAAATCTTCTATGAGCAGAAGTCACGCTCCTCGAATGTAAACAAGAATTTAATCGGTCACTAGTACCAAAAAACGTATGTGAAATGCAACATTTTAATTACGAAGGAAGAAGTCAATCAAAACCTCCACGCACTTCTTCTCTTTCTAAATTTTATACTACCTATACTATTGAACGAAACTGCTCGTGCTTTAGATATAATACTATACTATTGAACAAAAGCTCGAGCAGTTTTGTTTAATAGTAAGAAAGTACAGCATACAATTAAGAAAGAGAAAAAGTACGAAGAGATTTTGGTTGACTTCTTCCTTTCGAAATGAAAAATTTTCCATTAGAGCCATTTGAACTTTTTTAAACACGTTTTTTGCTCATAGTGACCGATTTTCATATAATTGCACATACATGATATCAAAAGAGGTGCTAGTGCTTAGTAAATTTCATGTAAACCTAAATACGTAGATACGAAGACTTTTATTCAATTCTATAATTTTTGTTGGCTCATGGGGGGGGGATTGATCCCCTTGATCCCCCCCCTATCTACGCCACTGTATATATATATATATATATATATATATATATATATATATATATATATATATATTTATATATATATATATATATATATATATGTATATATATATATATATAAATATATATATATATATATATATATATATATATATATATATATAAATATATATATATATATATATATATATATATGTATATATGTATATATGTATATACAGGGTCGCTGATATGTATGGAAACGGTCGATTATTTACTAAAGTAAGATAGCTAGCGAAAAATATTAAGGTACAAAAGTTTCAGGGTTTTTTCAAAATCTATCATTCCAAATAAAAATTAAGTATACAGGGTCAGTCAAAAAGTACTGAAGAAATAAAATTGATTTTTCTTCAATGGAACACCCTATATATTATACCATATTTCAATTCTGCTCGAAATTCTGAACAAAATTTATAAAGCACATCATTTCCTAAATTCAACAGTTTTCGAGTTATCGAATTTTGAAAATAACTTTTTACTACTTTCAAGTTTATTAAAGTCACACAAGGTGGAGTATGTGGATATGATTACAATTCAATTATAATATTTTTACAGAAAATAAAAAAGTATAATTGTTCAGGGTTGATAAAAATGCACGAAACAAGTTGTAATAAACAACAAATTCTATTTAATAAGGTGCTCAAAGTGTTTACCATTTACCTCCTGACAGTAATGAACTCGCTGAACAAAATTTTGTAGTGAATTTGAAATCATGTGAGGAGGAATGGTTAAAATTTCATGCCTTATTCTTTCTTGCAACTCTTCGATATTTGACGGCCTATTTTTGTAGACTACATTTCTTATGTGACCACATGAAAAAAGTCCAGTGGGGTCATATCGGGAGACCTAGCTGGCCATTCAATTGCTCCCCTGCGTCCAATCCATTTATCAGGAAAATTTTCATCTAGATATGCCCGTACCACATGACCAAAATGTGGAGGAGCCCCATCTTGTTGAAACCATATTTGTTCTGCCAGAAAATTGGGATTGTTATTATTCGGGAATAATCGTCTAAGCTCTGGAATAATATGGTGTTGTAAAAGTAATAAATATTGTTCAGAGGTCAAATTTCCGTTTATAAAATAGGTTCCTATGACGTGTCCACCAATAATGCCACACCAGACATTTACTTTTTGTTGCCGTTGAGTGTGAACTTCCTCCATCCAATGTGGATGTTGGTCTGACCAATATCTACAGTTGTGTCGATTAACGTGCCCGTTTAAACAAAATGTAGATTCGTCAGAAAACAATATGTAGTTGACATAGTTGACATTTTCATTTAATTTATCCATAATAACTTCACAGAATTCGATTCTACGATCAAAATCGTCATCACTAATTTCTTGTACTAAATGAATTTTATATGGATGGAATTTTTGCAGTTTGCAAATTTTTTGAATGGAATATCGACTCATGTTATGATTCAAAGCCCTCCGTTGTGCCGAATTAATTGGATTTTCCAACACATCTAACATGAAATTCAAAAAATTTTCTTCATTTGTAACGCTTACTGGTCTCCCACTTTTTGGTCGATCTTTGACACCTCCGATTTCACGAAAACGCTGCAATGTTTCGAAATGGTTGATTTAGAAATGGGTTCCCGATTGGGATGCAATTCATTAAAAATATCCACTACTTGGTCACAACTTCGTCTTCTATCACCGTATCCTATGATCATTTAAATATCAATACGCTCAGTATCAGATAAACGTGCCATTTTTTGCGCGCATTATTTACACTAAATGTATTTTTGACATACTGTTAGACAAAATAAGGACGTGGCGTTGTTATGGAGCTGGAAACTTTCAAAAGTAACTTGATCGACTGTGGAACTTAATGGATTAAAATATTTTTGTATAATTTATGAGAAATTTATTTTCAAAATTCGATGTTTCGAAAACGGTTGAATTAAGGAAATAATGTGCTATATAAATTTCGTTCAGAAATAGGGTTATTGACGTTATTCGACACTAAGAATTATGGCTAAAGCATTTGATTTTAGAAAAGTTTTTTCTTGCGAACTGATTTTAAGAAATTTATTATTCACCAAATCGCCTATGGCTTTCTGACAAGGATTATTATTAACTTATGGTTGTCAGTTATTAAGTATGTAATTCCAAATCATCCTATCAGCGATAACGATACTTTGTGATCTTGTTATCATTGTTTTGTTATCAAAAATGCTAGTATCCGAAAGAAGAAAGGATCGATGATTTTAATACTCGGAGAATGTCTTCAAATTTTTTTATTGGCATCACGAATTTACGCTGAAAGATTTCCCAACAGAAATCATCCAAATAGAGCAGCATTCGAAGGATTGTTGACACTATTTAGAAGAACTGTAAGTGTTAAGTAGGTATGTGAAACCTTTTAAAAATACACCTGTGATTTAAAACGAAGAAATTGAAGCAAGCATATCAATAATAAAATAATTACCATCCTCATAAATCACAGTACAGGTTCACCAAGAACTTTCCTGAAACGATTATGGGAAACTAGTTGAATTTATTTTATGTGAGTATTAGATAAGCTTGCAGATGATGAAAACTTATTCAATTCCGTTCTGTTTAGTGATGGCACTGTTAATAGACATAACTTCCATTATTATTCTGCTTCCAATACACATCAATTCACAAAAATTCATAATCAACACAGATGGTCAGTGAATGTATGGGGCGGAATAATAGGTCAATATAGGTTCTTATTTTTTTCGAAGAACATTCAAATGGAATGTCGTTGTTAGAATTTTTAACAAATCATTTTCCTATTACATCCCATTCAGTGGCGGATTTAGACATTTTCCGCTAGTAGGCTATTCAAATTTTGCCGCCCCTACTGACCTCTAAAATTCGATACCCTAGTTCACAATCATATCATTCGCCATAGGCGATTTGGTGAATAATGAATTTCTTAAAATCAGTTTGCAAGAAAAAACTTTTCTAAAATCAAATGCTTTAGCCATAATTTTTAGTGTCGAATAACGTCAATAACCCTATATATATATATATATATATATATATATATATATATATATATATATATATATATATATATATATATATATATATATACAGGCCGTTTCTTTTATCATGTGGTAACATTGCTATATTCTAAACCGCAACAGTTATGGGAACGATTAAATGGGAAAAAAGTTAACTATTATGGTGAGCAGTAAATTGGTCAGAAAAAATCTTCAGGGACTTTCGCCGTTCCCGAGTTATACAGGGGAAACTGAAAATGGCGTTTTTGGTTTTTTACGAATAGAATTGTTATTTCAGAAAATATGAAAAAATGGAAGAGGAAATTTTTATTGTATTCAAAATGTACTATAACCATGTAACAATAAATCTTAGATTGAACGTTTCGTCTCAACACGGCCACCATCAACTTTTTTTTTCGAATACGGACCTGTCTTTTTTATTGCAAATATTGATGAAGCGATAAAATCAAAATTCAGTTGTATATCACAATCGGTATTTTTATAGCGTTTCATTCAAAATAAGCATCATCAGTGACAACAATTTTCAATTACGGTCCTGTTGTTAGTTCCTCTGTAAATAGTTTTGATTTCTTCAAAACTTGTTCAACTATTGGCATACTTCAGACATTAGCCAATAATTTCGATAAGAAGATACCCCATCACAATGAACATTTTAATTTTTTTATTACAGTAATCCTTGTTTCGTGGTTGATTTTTCTTGAATTAATTTTTATACGTTACAATCCTCACAATTCAGTGGTATATCACAGTTGATATTGTTATAGAGTTTCATTTAAAATTACTAGCATCATCAGTACCAACAATCGAACAGAAAAACAATTTATTTTATAATGAATTTTTGGGAGAAAATAAAAACCATACAAAAAATGAATTCCACGTGAGAAACTACATTAAATGCTCGAATTGACGACCTCTTTATTGAATGCACATACGTTTTCTGTCCATACAATTATTGTGGCAATTTTCTAGCATGTTGGTTGTAATGCTATTACATGCATCTCTTATTTTTTGTTTGAGATGGTCGATATCTGTACTAGGTGTCGGAAAAGCTTTATCCTTTATGTATCCCCAGACAAAAAATCTAATGGATTAAGGTCTGGAGATCGAGCTGGCCAAGCAATTGGTCCATTGTTTCCAATCCATTTTGTTGGGAATATTGCATCTAAATGATCCCTTACTATTGCTGCATTATGGGGAGGGGCACCGTCTTGTTGAAAATGTTGTATTTCACGGCGAATATTCAGTGGCAATTCATTCATCAAACTCATTAGATAAAAAATTTAAATACATTCCACTATTTAAATTATCATTGTGAAAGAAAGGACCTAGTACCTTTGTTCCCAAAATTCCCAAACAAAATTTTATTCCGAATCTTTCCTGGAAGTTGGTTTCTCTATGTTAATGTTCATTTGAATTATTCCACCTATAATGGATGTTTCTATTAAACCAGCCATTATTGGTGAATTTTGATTCGTCCGTCCATATTATTTTTCTACAAATATTTCCTACTTCCCTATTTCTACGTCTTAATCACTTCGCAAATCGTACTCACCTTCCGTAATCCCTTTAATTGAGGTGATGAACTTTGCGTATCCTGTAACATTTGTATTTGTTCTGTTTTAAAATATTTCTGGTAGATTTCACAGAAATCCCTGGTTCGTGGGCAATTTCTCGTAAAGAACAATCTTGATTAGAAATATTTTTATAATTGACCAATCCTAAATTGAAAAAAAATTTTTTCTTTTTGTTATTGTTTATGAGGAAATATTTGCTTACATAAAACATTTATTCGGTTCGTCATACTTCCAGATACAATACATTTTCTAGTTTTATTTCTGTCAAATGCACCACAGTCTATCAAATTTCTTTCTAATCGTCTAAACATTTGAATGTTAGAATGTTTGGAATACGACGATTCGGGTGTCAGTAGCTCACCATACATATTTCTTGCCAAAAGAGGATTTCTATTTGATTTTGCATAAGTAAATAGCATATCAGTGATCAGTCCTTATCATTTGAATACATCTTCAATATTATGTAACCCAGTGCATAAACGTCTGACAGTTCTTAACAGATATCAACAACTCATTTATTTTTCCTGCCATAGAAAACAAGCAAAGCCTACGTGTTTAAAATGACGAATGAAGTAAGATGCTACTTCTTAATTGTACTGAATTACACAACAATCGTATTTTGACCAAAAACGAATATTTTCGTTACCTTTTTCCACGATTGCGAATTATAAAAATATTCCCTATAAAAATTGATTCAGGAAAAATCAGCCTCGAAACAAGGATTACTGTATAATACAAAAATTTCCAGACATGAAAAATACGAATTTTCGTTATGTTTGGGTACCTTCTCATAAAAATTATTGCCTATTGTCAGAAGTATGCCAATAGTTGAATAAGTTTTGAAGAAATCAAAACAATTTACAAAAAAACTAAGGACAGGACCGTAATTAAAAATTGTTTTTTCTCTCTGATGATGCTAGTTATTTTGAATGAAACGCTATAAAAATATCAAGTGTGATACACCACCGAATTGTGATTTTATCGCTCTATCAATATTTGCAATAAAAAAGACAGGTCCGTATTCGAAAAAAAAAAGTTGATGGTGGCCGTGTTGAGACGAAACGTTCAATCTAAAATTTATTCTTACATAGTTATAGTACATTTTGAATACAATAAAAATTTCCTCTTCCATTTTTTCATATTTTCTAAAATGACAATTCTATTCGTAAAAAACCAAAAACGCCATTTTCAGTTTCCCCTGTATAACTCGGGAACGGCGAAAGTCTCCATAGATTTTTTCTGAGCAATTTACTGCTCACCATAATAGTTACCTTTTTTTCCATTTAATGGTTTCCATATCTGTTACGGTTTAGAATATAGCAATGTTACCACATGATAAAAGAAACGGCCTGTATATATACAGGTTGTCCTAATTGCCATGGGCCACTATTGCTATATCGGTATAACTATAATAACTACAAGGTTGGTCAAATTAGACAAAATTTGCAGTTTTTGGAAGAAATTGACAATTCAGTTTTATATATCTCGAACTACGGGGGTTTTTCGAAAAATTGCTCAAAACTATTCGATAGAATATCTCAAAAAGTATAATTTTCACAAAAAATTATTGAGGAAAAAAATGTTTGCATTTCAGACGTTCTTCAAGCTGGTATTTTTCAAGTGAATTTGGTTCGTCTAGTTTTCAAGATATCACATTCAACTTTTTCAAATACGAACCTGCGTTTTTCATTCCAAATAAAAAAATTTTTTTTCTGAATTTTTTTCTGAATTCAACGATATATCACATGTCCATATTCGTTTCTATTTAAATGGTTAAAAACTAGTGTTTAACTTTTTTGGCACTTTTTTCATTTTATCATAGGTTTAATCATAGAGCAAAGAGAAACTTATAAATGCCTATGATCCGTAATACATTTGTCGTGTCAAAGTAAGTTTAAACCAACGTAGCGTTTTGTGACGTCAGCATTCAGTGTACCGCCGCTATCTTGAATTTTTTTAAATAGCACTATAGGTCAAGTGATATATCGCAGAAAAGCTGATTTCATCCTCTTTTCAAAAATACAGAATACGTAGCACATTACTAAAAAATAAGAGAAACAGTTTTCCAAGACATACAATATATAATTTCTTAATTCATACTAACTTACAACAATATTAAAAGTTTCCTTATAACAGGAGCTCAATATGTTGGCCACCTGTGTCTTAGCAATAAAACAATCTGTATTTCAAGCTTCGAATAGAATTGTTCATCATTTATGGAGAAATTGTTTGTATCTCAAGACATTTGAGAGTTTTTGAATCAGTTTTGTCTGATATAAAGTGGAGTCAATTCGGGAGATCTTGCCGGCCACTTAATTACACGTCTTCAAACGATCCATCTCAGAGGTAAATTTGATGATTATTCGTTTAATCGTCTTAAAACAATACCTTGTTGCCAGACTTTCTCGCTACCCTGTATATATATATATATATATATATATATATATATATATATTTACATATATATCTCTATATATATATATACTTATATACAAGGTCGACCCAAGGGTATGTGCCGCCCGGGAGCAAGATATAATTATTTGCCGCCTTTCCTCATCAGAACATCAATGTTATAATCCGTAAATAATAATAATTTCATTGATTTAAAATTCTGATTTTAATTATTAGACAACTTTTAATCGGTTATGAAAATGATAAAGGTAACTTTTTATAACATTTATTATTTTGTATAATTAAAAAAAAGTATATGTACAACAAACATGAAAAATATAGTACTATCATATAATCTTTAGTTATAACGAAAATGACCTTACCTATATACCTACATAATTTTGTATTAATCTTTCATTATTTATTAGCACTTTGAACTTAGATGAGTTATAAGTTATAAATATAAACTAAACTAGTAAAGTATACTGAGGTGCATACATTTTGATAATTGAAAGAGACTTTTCTTGCCTTTCTAATAGCAAATTCTTTAATTAAATCCGTCATATCTAACGCTTCGCAGAAATCTTTCTCGATGCTTATCATAGTCAAATGTGTAAGCCTACTCTGGCTCAAAGCAGATCCCAGATAGTATTTAATTATTTTCAGTTTTGAAAAAAATCTCTCACCATGAGCAATAGCGACAGGCATCGACAAATCTGTAAAGCTATACATAAGTTAGGAAAAGTATTAATTAAATTATTAGTCACGAGGTACTCTAAAACCCCATTTGCCGAAATTGCATTGGGTTTATTACAAATACGTGGTCAATATTTTAATTTTATTGCACAAATCAACTGTAAAATTCTCTGGCAGAAAAATAGGTTATTTATATTTGTAAATCCATACATTTCATTAAATTCTCTTTATCGCAAGATAATCTAAATGATGTAAAAAACCAAAATCACTATTATACTCGTTTAACTGTTCAAATCAGTCAGTTTATATATTATTTATTCATATATATATAATAATAATAATAATTTTTTTCACACACATGGTGCAAATGACCTGTGAACATTTTACCTCATCATACAATACTAGTTATTTTAATTTCTTCATCCTCGATGACTTCAGACCTTTTCATCTGTAACATCAGTGTTACCAATCTCATCAAAGATGTAAGTTATTTTAATGATAATTTCGCATTTTCCATTTGAAAACCAAGTATTACTTTAATTATATATATATATATATATATATATATATATATATATATATATATATATATATATATATATATATATATATATATATATATATATATATATATTGTTGAATCTCAAAAAACTCGATTTTATTAAAAAGTTGACGTTTCGCCACGACATTCGTGGCTTTATCAAAACTTTTATATAATGTCGTGGCGAAACGTCAACTTTTTAATAAAATCGAGTTTTTTGAGATTCAACAAGCCTGTTATTGCTAATAATTATCAAAAGATTAGAAATAGTTCACAGGCAACAACAATTCGAATGAATTGATATATATATATATATATATATATATATATATATATACATATATATATATATATATATATATATATATATATATATATATATATATATATATATATATATATATATATATATATATATATATATATATATATATATATATATATATATATATATATATATATATATATATATAAAAATATATATATATATATATATATATATATATATATATATATATATATATATATATATATATATATATATATATATATATATATATATTACGTTTTTTCAAAATTTATATAACCTCAAGTTAGTAAGTAATTTTTTAACTTTTTTGTGAATGCTGTTGAAACTCAAAATTTGTTCTTTTATTATAGATGTCGATAAAGAAAACAACCATTTCCGAAAGCTCGACCATATGACAAAGAGTATTCTTTAACCTAGCCCAACAATTATTCTGACTGCAACCTCAAAATTTATAAATACATATATATATATATATACATATATATATATATATATATATATATATATATATATATATATAATATATCTCTAATATATATAAAATTCTCGTGTCACGGTGTTAGAAGTTAAACTCCTCCGAAATGGCTCGACCGATTTTCATGAAATTCTGTGTGCATATCGGGTAGGTCTGAGAATCGGCCAAAATTTTTCATCCCCCTAACTGTTAAGGGTGACCCCTTAATTTTTTTTTTCAGAGAAAATTTTTCTGTTCTATTTTTTTTATGATACAGAATTCAGAGATACATTCAACCCTAATTTCACCCCTCTACGATCAACCCCTATTTTTTATTTGCTAAACTCCTCCGAAATGGCTCGACCGATTCTCATGAAATTTTGTGTGCATATCGGTTAGGTCTGAGAATCGGACAAAATCTCCCTAAATGTTGAGGGTGGTTTATATATCCATTTATTTATTATTATATATTTATAATAGGTCCACCCCTTAATCTTTTTTTTTTATTTTTTCAGTTTTTTTTTCAAGATTTTTAATTTTATTTTGTCATGACTCAAAATGAAAAAATTCATATTACTCTCACATTTACCCTTCCACGATCAACCTTTATTATTCCATCGCGATTTAAATTTTATCCACAGATCCGCAATAGGGTTGCAAGATGGCAATTGAAAATAACAATAGCCGGTCTGAGAATAGGTCGTAATATATTTTTCATACCCTAAGTGATTAGGGTGGTCCACTCCAAACATTTTTATAAATTTTTTGGACAATAGTATATTATTTCATAAGGAGGAGAAGTGTCACTTTTCATGGCGAGCTTGAGCTTACCCGCCGAACGCAGTGAGGCGGGTAACTGAAAGCGAGCCATGAAAAGTCACTTCTACTCCGAATGAAATATGTTATTTTATTTTCAAACGTTTTGAAATTCATAAAAATCTGAATATCCATTTTTGGATCGATTCACATTAAGGCCGGCCGCACATTTACTACAATCGGTTCCGATTGTCTGAAATGATTGTCGGATCAGGGCATCTGACGCTCAAATACCTATACTTTTATACTATCATATCGCACACCTACGATCCGATATCGGATCGGAAGTTCGACTCGGATGCACGAGCAGCAGTGTTGTTCCAGGGTCGTTTTTTTTGGTGCGTTATTTGTCAGATGAAAAGTGCACTTTAGATGTCAATGGTGCACCATAGAACACAAACCATAGAGTAATGAATAATATGAAAAAATTTCAGATCATAGACAAAGAATTAGTTTATTTATCTATGATTCAGACGGTGAAAGCGATATATATTTTTATATTAAAATATATATTTATATTAGACTAATTTAATATATATACACAACGAACAAATATATATTTCAACGAACATGGAACAGAAATAAAAAGTAAAAAAAAATAAAATGCAACAAAACTTATACTCGGAATAAAATAAATGAACAAAATAATAAACAATAATACTGATTTTGCATTATCACATTAATCAGACATTTCGGAATTGGTACTTTCTAAAAAAACCCAGATTATAACTTAAAAGTGTTTTAGCAGGTCTCCATTCCAATGACCCTTCAGGCAGCATTTTCATTATATCTTTCACCCGTAAGATGGAAGAACAAGTTTATATTAAGAGTCTATTTCGGAGGGCAGTTTTGGTATTATTTAACTCTGAGAATATTCTCTCAGCTGCTGCAGACCAATGTGGCAAAGCTAACACAGTTGACACGATAATCATAACATTTGGAAACATATGAACCCCAAAGAATTTTTCGTGTTTGCTACATTACACTAGAAATCCGTAAGGTCCATATTCGAAGTACATTGTGGTATGCTTCTTTCTGACAAAAGCTGCCACTCAATATTAGCAGCCTCAATGTCAATTTCTATATTTGGAAAAAAATTTATGAATTCACTGATTGAATTTATTTCACCCTTCAATGCTATTTCTGGTGTAAAATTTGGAGCAAATATAAGGTGGGGATCATTAAAATTAAATCGAGATCTTAGTTGGCCACAGAACTCTATATGAAAATTAAGAGCTCTCGATCTAAAGTTTTTAAAAAGTTCTGGCTCATCTGGCCTCAATTTCATCAGTACATCTGCTTTGGCACCCACATACAACCGTAGATATACTAACCTAACAAGTTATAATTTCTATGCAGATAAGAGAATAAAATAAATTGCAATGATGACTGATGACATTGACAATTGTCAATTGTCGGTTTGACACTAATTCACAGATTTTAAATGTATTCTTCTACTTCATTCCACTGATTTTATATTTCTTCATCTTTGAGTACAATCTATTATATTATTGGTATACAGTTTCAAGGAAAATGAAAAGGTGTACTTTTTGAAGAAAATAAGTAAAGTGGTGCTGCAGTGCACTCTTAGTTCAAAAAGGGCGTCAAAGTGTACAATTGTGCAGCCATGAACAACACTGACGAGCAGTGCGTCCTACCAATCGGACCGATAAAAATTCTGATCCGACTACCGGAAGGCAAGCCGTGCATTGTTTTTGCATAGTCTACCGCAAACATACGTTTATTTCTGTCAGTTTTTGACAGGGAGTATAGAAAAAGGAATTGTCAAATCATGTCGATACTGAAAATTTGATTACCACGGTCGAAAAATATCACTGCTTGTGACATTCGAATAAAATCGGACGTATTTTGTCGGTAGTGTGCGCTAGTGGTCCAATTTGAAATCGTTTCAGACAATCGCATCCGATTGTAGTAAATGTGCGGCCGCCCTTACGCACATAATTCTATCCACTTACGATCGTTAAGAATTATGGAACATTTTCCTAGTTATAGTTGCCACACAAAATTGATTCTGACAGATATACTTAAAGTAAAATAATATTGATAGTTATAATTCGCAACCTGGTGAGAAGTGGTTTAAAGTGAAAATGTCTTCAGAAATTGAGGTTTTGGCCAAAGAAGCAGAGTCTACCCTTAGACCATCGAAGTCTATTGAAAAATATTCTGCAGCATATGATCACTTCGTGAATTGGTGCAGTTCGAAAAATGTGACAGTTTACCAAGAGAATGTGCTTCTAGCATATTTCAATTCAATGGCTAGAGAAAAAAAATGGAAATCCTCTACTTTGTGGGCCCGATATTCAATGATAAAGTCGCAACTAGCGATCAAACATGGAATAGATATTGGTAAATATCTGAAGTTGCGCATATTTTTGAAAAAGTCCAATGAAGGATATCTTCCAAAAAAATCAAGTTTTTTTCTAAGGAAGAGTTCGAACGTTTTCTCTTCGAAGCACCGGATGATTTCAAGTAATTTTAATTTTGTATTTTTGATCACGTGGTTGTTTCAGATTGTTTTATTATTCGGAATAGCTGGTGCCTGCAGATGTGACGAAATGGTGAAAATGAAAAGTACAGATATCGAGGATAAGGGAAATATTATAATAGTCAATATTCCTGATAGTAAAACGAGAAAAGTTCGAACATTCACAGTTATCGGGGAGAATAATCTAAATATTTATCGGAGATACACTGCGTTAAGACCAAAGGATTTCGTTGAAAATAGATTTTTTTTGAAATATCAATCTGGAAAATGCTACAGAGCTGTGATGGGAATACATGGTATAGGAAGTGTTCTAAGAAAGGTTGCCACTTTTTTGCAATTGAATCATCCAAGCGAATACACAGGTCATTCATTGAGGCGAACTTCTGCTACGCTACTTATAGATGGAGGAGCCAACATTGAGTCTTTGAAACGACACGGAGGTTGGAAGTCAAGTAGTGTAGCAGAAGGCTATATCGAGGATTCTCTGCGAAATAAGAATGACATTGCTGGTAGGATATTGAGCTTCAACGAATTCCCTGGAGCCAGCAACTCAGATTACTCTATTGAGGCATCAGCTTTTGAACAGAATCCGAGACAGAATCCTACCAGTTCATTATTACATGGTTTTAATTTTCAAAATGCAACATTGACCAATTGTATATTCAAAATAACTTTAACGAATAAAAATGACGTTTGAATTGGAGAATTTTTTGTTCGTGGTTACCAATTCATCTTTTCCTGCCGCCGGCCGAAAAAGTGTTGCATAGCAACACTTCTTCGCCTTGGCGGAGAAATAGAACTTTTCGATGATCTTGTCAATCGAGAAATGACGTTATTATCGTACGTTTGAAAATAAAATTTTTTATTTTAATTTTTTCATGATGTTGCATTAGAAAGTACATACAACTCTAAATTTTCACCCTTCTATCAAGAACCCATATTTTTTAATAGCCATTTTAATAATTTAAACAACGTTTTCCGGGTCACATAGATTGATATATATATATATATATATATATATATATATATATATATATATATATATATATATATATAATGATAGATAGAAAGATAGATAAAAATAATTTATTCGGCAGAACAACTTTTGCCGGGTCAGATAGATTGATAATAGATATGTAGATAGATAGATAGATAAAATGACAGATAGAAAGTTAGATAGAAAGATAGATAACTAATTTTGGATTGATTGGGCCTATACATGGTGTGAATTAATAAACATATTAATAAAAAACTTCACCTTCTTCAGATGCTAAAGGCAAACAGTTTGCCTTTAGCATCTGAAGAAGGTGAAGTTTCACCGAAACGTGCGTCATGTGTTATTTCATTTTAAAAAGTGTGTAAATTGTTATTATTAACCATTGTTTAATTATAGAAAGATAACTATCTAGATAGAAAGATAGATAGTTAGATAGATAGAGAAACATCGGCAGATACATGAATAGATAGAAAGATAGATAGATTAAAATAATTTACATGGCAGAACAACGTTTGCCGGGTCATAGATATGTATCTACTTATCTACAAACAATACAGAAAGATAGATAGATAGAAAGATAAAAATAATTTTATGGAAGAACAACGTTTGCCAGGTCAGCTAATATATATATATATATATAATATATATATATATATATATATATATATATATATATATATATATATATATATATATATATATATATATATATATATATATATATATATATGTATATATATATATGATAATTTTTGAGTTTTTCTTGGGAATGTGGCTTAGATAATGTCATTATCTAAGCCACATTCCCAAGAAAAACTCAAAAATTATCACACATATATTTCTGGCTTAAGAATAAATATTTTAATATATATATATATATATATATATATACATATATATATATATATATATATATATATATATATATATATATATATATATATATATATATATATATATATATATATATATATATATATATATATATATATATATATATATAATATATATATATATATATATATATATATATATATATATATATATATATATATATATATATATATATATATATATATATATATATTTATATTTATATATATATATGTATATATATATATATATATATATATATATATATATATATATACATATGAATATATACAGGGTATCCGGAAATGATGAGCAAAAAATCCAGGGGAGAATTCTAGACCGAAAATAAATGGTACCTCTTCATATAAATTTTTTTCGAAAATTGATTATTAACGTAGTTACAGGGTGTTAAAGATAGATTTTATTTACAGTTTCATTGCTCTAAGTTTTGCCACGCTCATAATATTTCGACGAAATCTCGTATTTGGGGCTTTATCGGGATAAGGAAAACATATTTGCCTACCGCATTCTCGCATTTTGTAGAGGGCGCCACATACGAGCCTATACTTTCATTTAAATGGTCCCAACTTTTTTGTGTTACATTGTATACGACTTTTGACTGAATATTTTCATTCTCCTAACCTTCTGACATAAAAAAGGTATAACACTTTTGTTTCGATAAATCTTACCGTTTTCGAGAAAAACGCTAAAATAACATTGCTTGCATGTGATGAATACGAAATCATTTTAGTTTTTCAACCTAAACATAGCATCCTTTGGAAACGTGCGCTATGGTTGCCGTAGAAACAAGTTTGAGGAGAATTAGATTTGACAGTTAGTAATTTTGTTCAAGTTCTTTTGTAATAATTGTTGTTATAAAAAAACAATGATGAATAACAATTACTCTAACGCGGAGTTGCGGGACATGCATTACTATTACGGTTTAGCTGCAGTTAATGCTCTTGCAGCACGACGTTTGTATCGTGAAGCATTTCCAAATAGACACCTACCCCAATCGCGAATGTTCAGTACTATCCATCGAAGACTGGGAGAATTTGGATCGTACAAAACTAGAATTTTTGATGTAGGCCGACAACGGAATACTAGAACAGCAGAAGCAAAAGTTCGTATTTTGAATTCGATACAGAATACAGAATAATCCCAATAAAATTAGTTTCCAAGAGGGCATTCCCAAGAGCTCCGTACATGAAGCAATACGCGAACAAAACCTTTATCCGTACCACTACCAAAAGGTGCAATCGCTATCTGCTGAGGATCCTGCTGCTCGTGTGAATTTATGCAATACCATTAGAATACTCCATAATGGAGATCAAAATTTTGTTCGTAATATCTTTTTCACGGACGAAGCTGGATTTGGGCATGATGGCTTGATAAACCTTCATAATGAGCATTTTTGGGCTGATGAGAATCCTCAGTTATCAATAGAGCGTGGTTACCAAAATAAGTTTTCCGTCAACGTGTGGGCTGGTATTGTGGGGGACTACTTAATTGGACCACATTTTTTTCCACAAAGACTCAATGGTGAAGTTTACTTGGATTTTCTAAGAAACCACTTACCTATTTTGTTGGAAGATGTACAACTCGGATTGAGAAATTCAATGTGGCTGCTTCAAGATGGCGCGCCACCGCATTATAGTTTAGCGGTCAGGCAATTCCTAAATGATACTTTTCCTGAAAGGTGGATAGGGCGCGGTGGTATTATACAGTGGGCTTCTAGATCCCCTGACTTAAACCCAATGGATTTCTTTTTTTGGGGCTACCTGAAGACGCTTGTATACAGGACACCTGTGAATAGCGTCGAAGAGCTGAGAGGAAGAATTGTTGCCAATTGTGAGGTAATAAGGCAAAAGGAAGGAATATTCCATAGAGTTCGTCGGAATTTTTTAAGGAGACTTAATTTATGCATTGAAGAAGAAAGACGTCATTTTGAACATTTGATTTGAATGTTTAATTTTTCGTTCGTTAACCTTATGATTTTATTAATAAACCATTATTTCTTTGTTGAGTACGATACTTTTCTTTAGTATTTATCACTGACCACCACCTGGGTGATAACAAATTTTCAAAAAATTACTAACTGTCAAAATTAATTCTCCCCAAACTTGTTTCTACGGCAACCATCGCGTTTTCAAAGGATGCTATGTTTAATGTTGAAAATAAATTAAAATGATTTCGTATTCATCATATGCAAGCAATGTTATTTTAGCGTTTTACTCGAAAACGGTAAGATTTATCGAAATAAAAGTAGTACACCTTTTTCATGTCAGAAGTTTAGTAGAATGAAAATATTCAGTCAAAAGTCGTATACAGTGTAACACAAAAAAGTTGGGACCATTTAAATGAAAGTATAGGCTCGTATGTGACGCCTTCTACAAAATGCGAGAATGCGGTAGGCAAATTTGTTTTCCTCATCCCGATAAAGCCCCCAATACGAGATTTCGTCGAAATATTATGAGCGTGGCAAAACTTAGAGCAAGAAAACTGTAAATAAAATCTAACTTTAACACCCTGTAACTACGTTAAT
Organism: Cynegetis impunctata; assembly: GCA_030704885.1. Classification (NCBI taxonomy): domain Eukaryota; kingdom Metazoa; phylum Arthropoda; class Insecta; order Coleoptera; family Coccinellidae; genus Cynegetis; species Cynegetis impunctata. The sequence continues at coordinate 1,110,607 of JARQZK010005060.1, forward strand.
AATAATTTTTCGAAAAAATTTTATATGAAGAGGTAACATTTATTTTTGGTCTAGAATTCTCCCCTGAATTTTTTGCTCATCATTTCCGGACACCCTGTATATATATATACAGGCCGTTTCTTTTATCATGTGGTAACATTGCTATATTCTAAACCGTAACAGATATGGGAACGATTAAATGGGAGAAAAGGTAACTATTATGGTGAGCAGTAAATTGGTCAGAAAAAATCTATGGAGACTTTCGCCGTTCCCGAGTTATACAGGGGAAACTGAAAATGGCGTTTTTGGTTTTTTACGAATAGAATTGTCATTTTAAAAAATATGAAAAAATGGAAAAGGAAATTTTAATTGTATTCAAAATGTACTATAACTATGTAAGAATAAATTTTAGATTGAACGTTTCGTCTCGACACGGCCACCATCAACTTTTTTTTTCGAATACGGACCTGTCTTTTTTATTGCAAATATTGATAAAGCGATAAAATCACTGTCGTGGGGATGACACAACAGTTCTTCATGATATCGGGGGTCTTGCTGTTGAACTTCATTGTGAAGTAGCTGCTGTATATGTTGTTTCACTTGAAATTTTTGTCGTAACTCTATATAGATCACCTTCAGGTGATTTAAATGTCTCTCTTGATATTTTAGTAAAAGTTCTAAATAATTTTAACTTTTCTCAGAGAGTTATTCTGTGTGGAGATTTTAATGTACATTTTAATATTCCTGGGGAGAAAGATGTAGGAACATTGTGTGATCTCCTGAGTTCATATGGTTTTCATAGATTAATTTTTGAACCCACAAGGGGGCAAAATTGTATTGATAACATATTTTGTAATTTTGAACCTGTTAATGTCGCGTCCTCTGTATGTAAGTGTGTATTTTCGGACCACAATGCGCAGTTGGTAGATATGGGTATTCTGGTTGTGCGATCGGTATCGGTGAACAGATCTTTTCGACCTCTCACGGAGCGGGGCTACTTGGGGTTTCATGGAATCCTAGAAAATCTGAGCTGGGATTTTCTGAGGGACCATAATATTGATGTGAATCTTGCATTTGACACTTTCCATGGGAATTTTGTCGACGCCTTCAAGATAGCATTTCCTATGAGGAGGTTCAAGGAGCGTGAGTCTGTGCAAGTCAACTGGTATACTGATGAACTCAGGAATTTACGAAGCCAGTTACAGCTAGCATCCGACATATTTTATAGGTACAATACTGATGATCTCAAATTTTTGAGAAATCGGTTAAGACTGAAATATAAAGCCGAAGTGAACCAGGCCAGAATTAGGGCTAATGACACACTTATTGCAGGTTCATCAAATAAATCAAGAACTATGTGGCAGCTGATAAATACTAAACGAAACATCAAGAAAAACAATGTTAACAGTGACATTAGCCCTGAGGAATTTAATAAATTTTTTTCCTCAATCCCTCATGAAATTGTTAAATCAATTAGTCATGTTCATGATAGCAATGAGAACCTGTTCCGGAAAATTATCCCCAATAATGTTAACTTTAAATTCCAGGAGGTTTCTTGCGTCCAGGTAAGGGATGCTATTCTTTCTCTGAATGATAGTAGATCCAGGGATTTTTATGGTATCTCGGTGCCCCTTCTTAAGAGAGAGGCTAGTAGCATTTTACATCCAATCACTCACCTAATTAATAGGTGTTTACGAGATGGAATTTTTCCCGATTGCATGAAGGTATCCAGAACTATACCTCTTTTTAAGAAGGGTGACCCAAAAGATGTTGCCAACTACAGACCCATCTCGCTCGTCCCAATATTCTCGAAACTTATAGAGAAAATTTTATGTAACCAGATGCTCAAGTATTTCGAGTTTAATAACTTATTTTCTGTTTCTCAGTTTGGTTTCCGCAGGAAGAGAAGCACTATTGATGCTATATTACAGTTTGTGAACTATACGGTTGAATGCTTCCAGCTAGGTCTTTACTCGTTCTCCTTGTTCCTGGACTTGACCAAGGCATTTGACTGTGTGTCTCATTCGGCTCTCCTTAAAAAGCTTGAACACTATGGCTTCGACAATACCAGTATTCAGCTCATCCGATATTTTTTGAACAACAGGCATCAATCTGTCTCTGTAAGTGATAATTGGTCCAGTAAGGAAAAAATTACTATTGGAGTACCACAAGGCTCAATATTGGGTCCTATACTTTTTTTAATATATATCAACGATTTTCCTGACTACTTAGACCACTGCCTAACAATTTTGTTTGCTGATGATACAACTATAAGTGTTTCGAGCAGAGATATAAATGAGGGGAAAGAGCTTAGTGAAATATCGCAGTCAAGTGCTTTGAGATGGTTCTCGGGGAATGGGATTTGCGTGAATGATGGTAAAACTGAGAAAGTGATTTTTACTCTTAGACCAGCCGAGGAGCTGGGGAGTGTTAGGTTTCTTGGATTATACATGGATGCCAGACTTACATGGAATGCCCATGTTGATTTTCTGGCAGCCAAGGTATCAAAAAATATATTTGCTTTGAGAGCCATGAGCGCGTCACTGTCTGGGGGTGTGTTGAGGTCGGCTTACTTCGCGATGTGTCAGGCTCATCTGAGATATGGCATTCTGGTCTGGGGACATTGTGCTGGGTTTGATAGATTGTTTGGATTGCAGAGAAGAGCGATAAGAATAATTAGTGATCTCAAGTATAGAGAGGATTGTAGGCAATCTTTTAAAAGTTTAGACATTCTAACTCTACCTGGCTTATTTATTTTAGAATGTCTCATGTACGCCCACTCGAGTAGAGATAAATGGCAGCTAAATTGTGATAACCACTCATATGACACTAGGAATAAGGATGATATATATGTACAGAGATATAGACTGGGGAGATCACAAAATGGTCCAAATTTTTTAGCATTTAAGTTGTATAACAAGTTACCTTCAAGCTGGAGGTCTCTTACGTTAAACCAATTTAAAAATAAAATCAAAAAAATCTTAATTGATGCAGCTCCCTATAATTTTAAAAATTTTAATTTTAGTGAATTTTTCTAACTAAATTTTTAACTGTATGTTCCTTTTACTATCTTTTATTTCTATTTTACAACTTATACTTGATAGTGATGTAATTTTGTACTGGACGCGTGTAAATACAATTGTATACTGACACAAATAAAGATGATTTGATTTGATTTGATTTGACGATTCGGTGGTGTATCACACTTGATATTTTTATAGCGTTTCATTCAAAATAACTAGCATCTTCAGAGAAAACAATTTTTAATTACGGTCCTGTCCTTAGTTTGTTTGTAAATTGTTTTGATTTCTCCAAAACTTATTCAACTACTGACAATAGGCAATAATTTTCTTGAGAAGGTACCCAAACATAACGAAACTTCGTATTTTTCATGTCTGGAAATTTTTGTATTATACAGTAATCCTTGTTTCGAGGCTGATTTCTCCTGAATCAATTTTTATACGGAATATTTTTATAATTCTCAATCGTGGAAATAGGTAACAAAAATATTCGTTTTTGGTCAAAATACGATTGTTGTGTAATTCAGTACAATTAAGAAGTAGCATCTTACTTCATTCGTCATTTTAAACACGTAGGCTTTGTTTGTTTTCTATGGCAGGAAAAATAAATGAGTTGTTGATATCTGTTAAGAACTGTCAGACGTTTATGCACTGGGTTACATAATATTGAAGATGTATTCAAATGATGAAAGGACTGATCACTGATATGCTATTTACTCATGCAAAATCAAATAGAAATCCTCTTTTGACAAGAAATATGTATGGTGAGCTATACCCGAATCGTCGTATTCCAAACATTCTAACATTCAAATGTTTAGACGATTAGAAAGAAATTTGATAGACTGTGGTGCATTTGACAGAAATAAAACTAGAAAATGTATTGTAACTGGAAGTACGACGAACCGAATAAATGTTTTAGGTAAGCAAATATTTCCTCATAAACAAAAAGAAAAAAAAAATTTTTCAATTTAGGATTGGTCAATTATAGAAATATTTCTAATCAAGATTGTTCTTTACGAGAAATTGCCCACGAACCAGGGATTTCTGTGAAATTTACCAGAAATATTTCAAAACAGAACAAATACAAATGTACGCAAAGTTCATCACCCCAATTAAAGGGATTACGGAAGGAGAGTACGATTTGCGTAGTTATTAAGACGTAGAAATAGGGAAGTAGAAAATATTTGTAGAAAAATAATATGTACGGACGAATCAAAATTCACCAATAATGGCTGGTTTAACAGAAACATCCATTATAGGTGGAATAATTCAAATGAACATTCAAATAGAGAAACCATCGTCCAGGAAAGATTCGGAATAAAATTTTGTTTGAGAATTTTGGGAACAAAGGTACTAGGTCCTTTCTTTCACAATGAGAATTTGAATAGTGGAATGTATTTAAATTTTTTATCTAATGAGTTTCATGAATACCACTGAATATTCGCCGTGAAATACAACATTTTCAACAAGACGGTGCCCCTCACCATAATGCAGCAATAGTAAGGGATCATTTAGATGCAATAGTCCCAACAAAATGAATTGGAAACAATGGACCAATTGCTTGGCCAGCCCGATCTCCAGACCTTAATCCATTAGATTTTTTTGTCTGGGGATACATAAAGGATAAAGTTTTTCCGACACCTAGTACAGATATCGACCATCTCAAACAAAAAAATAAGAGATGCATGTAATAGCATTACACCCAACATGCTAGAAAATTGCCACAATAATTGTATGGACAGAAAACGTTTGTGCATTCAATAAAGAGGTCGTCAATTCGAGCATTTAATGTAGTTTCTCACGTGGAATTCATTTTTTGTATGGTTTTTATTTCCCCCCAAAAATTCATTATAAAATAAATTGTTTTTCTGTTTGACTGTTGTCACTGATGATGCTAGTAATTTTAAATGAAACGCTATAACAATATCAACTGTGATATACCTCTGAATTGTGAGGATTGGAACGTATAAAAATTATTTCAAGAGAAATCAGCCTCGAAACAAGGATTACTGTAATACAAAAATTAAAATGTCCATTGTGATGGGGTATCTTCTTATTTAAATTATTGGCTAATGTCTGAAGTATGCCAATAGTTGAACAAGTTTTGAAGAGATCAAAACTATTTACAGAGGAACTAACAACAGGACCGTAATTGAAAATTGTTGTCACTGATGATGCTTATTTTGAATGAAACGCTATAAAAATACCGATTGTGATATACCACCGAATCGTGATTTTATCGCTTTATCAATATTTGCAATAAAAAAGACAGGTCCGTATTCGAAAAAAAAGTTGATGGTGGCCGTGTCGAGACGAAACGTTCAATCTAAGATTTATTGTTACATGGTTATAGTACATTTTGAATACAATAAAAATTTATTTTTCCGTTTTTTTATATTTTCTGAAATAACAATTCTATTCGTAAAAAACCAAAAACGCCATTTTCAGTTTCCCCTGTATAACTCGGGAACGGCGAAAGTCCCTGAACATTTTTTCTGACCAATTTACTGCTCACCATAATAGTTAACTTTTTTCCCATTTAATCGTTCCCATATATGTTACCGTTTAGAATATAGCAACGTTACCACATGATAAAAGAAACGGCCTGTATATATATATATATATATATATATATATATATATATATATATATATATATATATACAATAAGGATAATAATATTTGGGTATAGCAGCAAGCAAAACGTGTACTCTTATAACACTATATTTCCGATATTTCGACAATGATTATTGTCATCTTCAGGGAAGCTACAAAATAAGCACAAAAGAAAATCAATAAATGCTCCATAACGGCCAACAGTAAAAATACTCACTGTGTTTTTGAGAATGATTGCAAAAGGTGTAAAGATCGAGATACAACATTATTGATTTCCACAAAACATTATTGATCGAGAACACAGGCGTGATGATCATCAACTGACATTACAAGTTAAAAAGTTAAAATGGTCATAATAAATTAAAATGAAACATAGTTAATTTTGAGGAAATTAAACATTATTGAGTCTAAGTTAAGTTAAAGACTAAAATAATATAATTATCTACTTCGTCATTTCATATTGACTGAAAAAGAGACGCGACCAGCCATCTTGATCAAGAAAGTAGACATAGACAACATCAAAACAAAAAACTCCAATGTGAAAATATGCTAATTTAGGACCACAGATTGGTCACTGCTAACAAATAAAATAGCCAGAAGTATAAAAGACTCAGAGAAAGAAAGGCAACCTTTCTCTCACTCGACATTTCTTAAATGGATGTTTTTATCTAACTCTAACAAAAAGGAATAAATTTCACTAAGATGATTTAAATCAGTTTTTTTATTTAAGCAATTTTCTGATTGTGAAATGTAAGCCATCTCCATAAACAGTCTCTTAACAATATTTTGGTGTCATTGAAATTCATAATATGTCCTGTAATATTAACATGTTCACTCAAAGCACATCTTTCAGGATGGCACCTACAGTCACTCTTATGTGAGGTAATTCTATCCTTGAGGGCTCTAGACGTCTGACCTACATATAATCTATCACAATTGGAGCATGGGATGCTGTAAACTATATGAGATTGTGAAGTTAAGGGTGTTTTATCCTTTACTTTGGTGAAAATGGAACTTATTGTTAAGACTGTTTTATTGGCAATTTTAATGTGACAAAGAGACCTGAAAATTCGAGACAACCTTTGGGAAACATCAGTGATATAAGGAAGTGAGGTGAAGAAAAATTGAGTTTGGGTCGAATCAGCTGCTTCATTGGTAGCTGCTGCAACCTGTGAGACACTTCTGTTATTAATTGTATCTTGTATTGACATGGTCGACGTACCAAAAAGGATCTTTTTTAATAGAGCAGGAGGATAAGAGTTATCTATAAACAAATCATATAAAATTTTTTAAATTCTTCTGATGGAAGCAATTGTCAGAAATACAATGCACCCGACGCTTCATCTGTTTTACCAAATTAACTTTCATGGATTGTTTATGATACGAGTGGTAGTTCAAATATCTTCCACTACTAATGGGTTTTCTATACCAGTCGATGACTATAGTATTATCCCTATTACGATGAAATTTTGTATCCAGAAAGGGAACACTATGTTCCTCATCTTCAAGTTCTATGGTGAACTGTATGAAGGAATCAAAACTATTGAATACGTCAACCACTTCTGTAACTCCGCCAATTGGTAAAGCTACAATTAGATCATCTACATATTTCTTAATAAAGAAATAATTAAAAGGTAAAACCTGCAAAATCCCATCTAACACGTCATCCATGACATACATTGCGAGAATAGGACTAATCTTTGCACCCATAGGTGTTCCAAAAATCTGTTTATAAAATTTTCCATTAAATGAAAAATAAGTATTATTAAACAAAAAGGTTATTAATTGAAAAAAAGTTTCCTTATCAATACCACAATGAGTGCTAACACGACCCCATCTTTTATCAATTGCTCGTAAGCATAAATCTAAGTAAACATTATTGAATAATGAGACAACATCCAAACTTGCCAAAACGTAACCATCAGGTAACTTCATCCCATTAAAAACCGTCGACACCTCAAAAGAATCTTTGATATAATAATTATTACTATAATCATAAGCAGCAGTCAGAATGTCTGTCAAGAAAGATGCCAAGGCTTCTGTGGGAATACCAACAGAAGAAATAATCGGTCTAGCTGATAAAATAGGTTTATGAATTTTAGGTAATGCATAGAACTTTGGACAAACACCATTATATGTTGTAAGTTTCTTCCTTTGAGAAACATCTATTTGATTAGAGTTAAATAATTTTTTGATTAATTGATTGCATTTCGTTTGGATTTGAGAAGTTGGATCTCTTGAAATTGAGACATATGCTTGGTTATTGTTCAAAAGTTCATTAGAAAGGTTGATATATTCTTCTCTTTCCATTATTACTGTGACATTACCCTTGTCAGACCTTGTGACTACTAAATTAGGATTATTTTTTAAAAAAATATTAGTTTTATTAAACAAGTTATGAAAAACACATAAGAGTGACTGTAGGTGCCATCCTGAAAGATGTGCTTTGAGTGAACATGTTAATATTACAGGACATATTATGAATTTCAATGACACCAAAATATTGACAAGAGAGAGAAATTCTGTTAAGAGACTGTTTATGGAGATGGCTTACATTTCACAATCAGAAAATTGCTTAAATAAAAAAAAAAAAAAAAAAAAAAAAAAAACTGATTTAAATCATCTTAGTGAAATTTATTCCTTTTTGTTAGAGTTAGATAAAAACATCCATTTAAGAAATGTCGAGTGAGAGAAAGGTTGCCTTTCTTTCTCTGAGTCTTTTATACTTCTGGCTATTTTATTTGTTAGCAGTGACCAATCTGTGGTCCTAAATTAGCATATTTTCACATTGGAGTTTTTTGTTTTGATGTTGTCTATGTCTACTTTCTTGATCAAGATGGCTGGTCGCGTCTCTTTTTCAGTCAATATGAAATGACGAAGTAGATAATTATATTATTTTAGTCTTTAACTTAACTTAGACTCAATAATGTTTAATTTCCTCAAAATTAACTATGTTTCATTTTAATTTATTATGACCATTTTAACTTTTTAACTTGTAATGTCAGTTGATGATCATCACGCCTGTGTTCTCGATCAATAATGTTTTGTGGAAATCAATAATGTTGTATCTCGATCTTTACACCTTTTGCAATCATTCTCAAAAACACAGTGAGTATTTTTACTGTTGGCCGTTATGGAGCATTTATTGATTTTCTTTTGTGCTTATTTTGTAGCTTCCCTGAAGATGACAATAATCATTGTCGAAATATCGGAAATATAGTGTTATAAGAGTACACGTTTTGCTTGCTGCTATACCCAAATTATTATCCTTATTGCATCCTAACTAGTCAGCAAAGACTACCCTTCTTCTATATATATATATATATATATATATATATATATATATATATATATATATATATATATATATATATATATATATATATATATATATATATATATATATATATATATATATATAATAAATTCGAATAATAAATTCGATGGACGATGAATCAACTCTGTGGTAGTTCATATTTATATTAAAAATTAAATAATAAGAAAAACAACTTGTCTAAAAACCACAAAATGAAAATAACTTTTTATTCGACTAGTTTCGCCTGTTACAACATTATCAAGACTGAATACATGTATTCAGTCTTGATAATGCTGTAACAGGCGAAACTAGTCGAATAAAAAGTTATTTTCATTTTGTGGTGTTTAGACAAGTTGTTTTCTTATTATTTAATTTTTAATATATATATATATATATATATATATATATCTATATATATATATATATATATATATATATATATATATATATATATATATATATATATCTATATATATATATATATATATTAATAATGAACTCAATTTTGAGTTTTTCCAAAGTACAATGGAATAAACTTTAGAGTTTATTAAACAAGATCGATGACCATACAGTGCATAAGTCATGCTGGATAATTCAAAGAGCGGGAATAAAACGAAGCCTATATTTTAGAAGAGTAAATCATGGGTCTTAAACATAATATATTGATGTTTTGTTAATGATGGCAGTTTGCACTAGAACTTCGCGTGCTGAAAATTGTTGGTGGCCATAAACGTGTTCCTGTTATCTCCCCCCGATGTTTACGTAAAAATTTTAATTCATTGGTTTGCTGATAAAAATTTCTTAATGGGTCCTTATAATTTGAAATTTATGGACCGATTTATCAAAATGCGGGTAGCGAAATGGGCCTGAAATTAGGGAACTTATGGAAATGCAGATTGGTATTTCAATAACAGATCAGTAAGTATATAAAACATTACGTTAAATAAAATCCTCAATATGAACAATGAGATTACTAGTAATAATCACTATAAATATTTCAATTGTAAACGATTTGCGTAATTGCAATAGGATTGACTAAGAGAGTGAGTGGTAGATTCACGATGAGAGTGAGATGATACGCTTCATTTATAGTTAAATTGGGTATGCAAGTGGAGTCAAAATTAATTTTTTTTTCAAATTTAAAATCAATTTAAAATCGCATACTAGATTAAGTATTTGAAGCATGAAAAATGATAATTTAATACAAATTTAAAAAATAATAACTAGGTTATTCCTCGTCATAAGTACAATCGATGTCTTTCGATCTGGCTTACTTAAAGGAATTTTTTTGCCATTTTACGGTTTTTTACATTTTTCCACTTCTCCTTTGAATCTTCTGTGAATCTAAGCAGAGATTTTGATCCTCGAATATGGTTTTGTGAAACTTCCACAAACGTTTTGACGCATTTTTGTATCTAAAAATAAGCGAAAATAATAAGGCGAGAAGTTTTTCAATAATTAATATGTGAATGAATCTGATTATGGTTATTTTGTATTTTATTGCCTCATTTTGACGTATGTACATTGCTGTTTACTGTGATATTTAACATGAAATAAAGAATTGAATTGAATTGAATTTCGTATAAATCATGCTTGAAAAGCACTGAAAATCCTTGGAATATAAATAATTTATTCTTATGATTAGTGAATCTTCCTTCAAGATCCATGATGTAGAAGTCCAGAAATGGATTGAACACGATCACGAAACTTTTTCTGACTCGACAATTTTTATTAACTTCAAAATATTAAGGAGTAAATAAATTGACAATCAAAGCCAAGATTTAGTCCTTTTTTATAAGAAGCTCATATTCTGATACTCTACATTAACAAATATTCGAAATATTACATATTGATTGAAAATCTTCTATGAGTAGAAGTTACGCTCCTCGAATGTAAACGGGAAGTTTAATCGGTCACTTGGACCAAAAAAAGTGTTTAAAAGAGCTCAAATGGATGAAATGGAAAATTTTATTTATGAACTAAAAACTGAACCAAAACCTCCTCGCACTTCTCCTCTTTCTAATTTTTATACTACACTATTAAACAAACCTGCTCGAGCTTTAGATTATAATACTACACTATTAAACAAAAGCTCGAGCAGTTTTGTTTAATAGTGTAGTATAAAATTTAGAAAGAGAAGACGTGCGAAGAGGTTTTGGTTGACTTCTTCCTTTCGAAATAAAAATTGTCCATTAGAGACATTTGAACTTTTTTAAACACGTGTTTTGCTCATAGTGACCGATTAAACTTACTAATTAAACATTGAATAAAATATACTCAAAACTTCTAGTTACTTAACCGAAAATTAGAAAAACCGTTAAATTTTTTGATTTATTATAATGTTTAAATTATGAATATTTACTTTACGTGTGGCCGATGTGTTCATAATTATAGCGAGCGTTCTTTTTTCTTGGCTCCTGATTGGTCGGCCTGCTCGAAGCGCGGAAATTATACAATACTCAATTACACAGCCGTCGCAAAAACATATCTATATGATTTTTATATAATCGCACATAATAATGCTCAAAGAGGTGCTAGAGCTTAGTGAATTTCATGTATACTTAAGTACGTAGATACGAAGACTTTAATTCAATTCTATTATAATTTTCGTAGGCTCATGGGGGGATTGATCCCCTTGTCCCCCTATCTACGCCAGATATATATATATATATATATATATATATATATATATATATATATATATATATATATATATATATATACAAATTTGTCGAGATATACCTCCGTATTTTGATATATTGATTAAGACTTAATGAGGGGATGAAACGGATGAATATGGCCTAGTGTGTGTACGGGGATCAAGGAGCAACAATTGACGTCAGATTGACAGGAGATTTTAGCTTTTAGCTGTTAACTTAATAATTAATAATTATTTGTCTGCGTGAAATTTACTTAAGTTCATTGGTTCTTTGTTTTGCTGAGTGAGAGATGTTCCTGAAGATTGTTTGTTCTGAGACATGTGCTTTCATTTTTAATCTCAACTATTCGATGAGTTCACTGGCAATGTTTTATTATCTTAATTTTGTAATCATCGTCTTATTGCAGTGTCCTGAAGAAGGTTATAAACAGTAACCGAAACGTCGACATAAATAAATGAAGTACACACACTAGGCCATTATTTATCCGTTTCAACCCCTTATTAAGTCTTAATCCATATATATATATATATATATATATATATATATATATATATAATTATATATATATATATATATATATATATATATATATATATATATATATATATATATATATATATATATATATATATATATATATATATATATATATATATATATATATATATATATATATATATATATATATATATATATATATATATCTTTCCCCACAGGTCCGGTCCTAGGACAATCTTCATTCTAACCGAAATGATGAGATAACAAAGCCTACTTGACTAATGTATAAATGTACATAAAAGTTTTGATTTTAAGTTAAAATCATCATAGATCAGAATCTGTTTTCGACTAATGAATTTTTTTAATTGTTGTCGTCTACGAAAAATATATCATTCAGAAAGCACCTGAATTTATATTTTCGTATCAGTAACTGCGCTGTGCGTTCTCCGCGAAAAGTTCTCCGGGCCCGCCAGTCGGCCTTACGCCGTTTATCCGGGAACATGCCTCTTGGTAGAGGTTCGGTAGGACAAGCGGTCACGTAACTCGAGCGCTTCAGCGAACGTAGTGCTATTTATTTTCCTAGTGCGTGCATGTCGTGAGAAAATTAGATAGTGTTAAAAAATCCATACAAAAATGTGAGGAATGGTTTTTTGCATGTGATGTTGGTGCGAAAAAGTTTTTGATTTCATTTAAATTGATAATAAGTTATGAAGATATTTAAAAAAAAAAATTATCATATGTGTTTGATGTTGGGCTAATCTCAGAATATTTGAGAATATTCTAAAAGAAGATTGATACCATAACGATGACATTTTACTAATTATCCAGTTATACAGAAAAAACTAAATATATTTTTAATTGTCATTACTAATTTGCAAGGATTTGTATTATTTTCCGAATTTTTTAATAATCAAAATGACTTCCACTGAACAGAAAACGGCCATTTTGTTTTTGCGAAAGAGCGTCTTCATGCGTCAAACAGCTTCAAAATTGAGTCATTACCTGTATAAAATATTTTAGAAAGTATTCGAATATACTGAAATGAAAAGAAGGCTCAGTAAACATAATTATTTTCAAGAACTATTGAAAGAAACTTTTTACCGACAGCAATTAATTTGGTGTCCTTCGATTATAATACATATAGTACCTATTATTTATTTGCATACACCTGAACACACTGATATTCTCCAAATACAATTTTTTTGAAATTTTATGAACATAACTCTTCTGCAGTGACCCAATATATAACTTCTATCTGTACATGATGCTGGCATGCAACCCTCGAAAACTACTCCAAAGTTTGATTGGTAGATTAATCGTTACAAGATATTTAGAACATATATTATTATGTTATTTCGAGCATTTAGAAAATGATTCAGTCCTAGTGCGATTGTGGAAATCAATATAAATAACCTGACATTCTAAGCCATCCACAAATAATTTATTAATCTAGGAGATAAGAAAGAACCACGACATGTTAGTCTTCATAATCCGCACATCTGTATGAACGCTTATTATAGCAAATGTAAAAAACGCATGAGCAGCAGAGCTTCATCACAAAAGCTTGTATTCCCTCATTTCTGTTATTTCTTACATACTTACTCTTAATCCCCTAAGTCCATTTGAAAATAGCGGTGGTTGAAAAAAATAGTTCAAACATCAAAATAATCCTTAACATTAAGTACACGCATCAAAAATAATCCCTCTAACTCAATCTGCAGAAGTTGGGGAGGTGCGTAGAACCTCAAGTACAGGAAATCTTTAGCTAAAAATGGTAACTGTTAGAGAAACAAGTTTATACCGCCAAAGGACACTTCACTAACATCAACCTAATTGACGTACACATTGTCCTGCCTCTAACTCAAATTGGGGGTGCTTTGAGAATGCAAAAATCCTCAAACCTCCAAAAATCCTATAGGGCTGAATTTCGAATATGATGTTTACTATTAATTTCCCTATCTTTGGTCGCTGATTAGAGAACTTTCCACTTATGTACCTCCTGGTCACTCCCCATTTCAAAATTTGGATATGACAAAATTTTGATTGAATTTAATCAAATATTGATAGCCTAATTCTGTCTTAGGAACTATCCCAGATACTTTATTACAGCTCATTTGATCTGATGGGGTCCTCCGTAGATGGTAAAATGTACCAATAATATATATATATATATATATATATATATATATATATATATATATATATATATATATATATATATATATATATATATATATATATATATATATATATATATATATATATATATATATATACATATATAAATGCCAAGGTTAGACGACTGTCTAAGTTAAGCAAAGAATGTCTTTAATCGGGTATGCAGTCTTAGGGCTGAATAATAGTAAAAACTCTTGTTTCTGTTCAAGCTTTCGAGTCTTTATTGGCTCTTCATCAGCAACTCTACAATGTTCAATAAAGAGATATCAACAACATTGCGTAAGGAGTCCAAACAATTATTACTTACGAAAGTGAAGATGAATTCAACAGGTGGAAACATTAAAAAATTACGTAGAACATCAAAATGGTATGGTAAAAACCAAACGTGTCACAAAAAAAACATGAGATGGTGTAAAATAACTATTATAAATGAAAAATGCGAGAAAGAACTGCCACAAAATTTATATAACCGCATTTTTCATTTATATTAGGAGATGATATCAAAACTCATGTAGATATATAGATCGACTTGAAAAACTAATATATAGGTAGGTACTTCTGAAATAAGAAGCTTGTATACTTATGATGTAAATATAATAATTAATAATTAGCTTTATGTTTTTCAAGTTTGATTATAATTTTCTCATTGTAATAGAATTTAGTCGCTCAAATAAATGTATATCCTCGGAAATAGCCCATAAAATCAGTGGTGAAATGAAAAATATTGATAGGTTCGATTCTCACCGTGTTATTGGTTGTTTGTGCCTTGCGAGAATTGAGGTATTGCCCTTAGTTGTGCCCATCCGAACGCCCTCTCTGCTAAATACACAGACTTCCACGACATGACCGAATTGAACCCACTCCCATAAGCGTCCATTTCAGTCATTATCTCTTCTCGAATACCTGAGCCCCAGATATCCATTATCGATGCATTTGATATTCTACGGAGGTCGGGCGTGTAAAAGGGCACTCTCCCCACTTCGTTAGAAAGTAAAAGCACAGAAAATTATGTATGTATACGTCAAAAAATGACGACTTTTTTAACATCAGTTGAAGTTTGATTTCATTGACGTCATTTTGTATTTACTTTTTTGTCCGGCCGTAAGCGTACAAAAACTCTATCGCAGCGAGCTGCATTAGAAAAGCAGATTTTCATAACGTATAAAGTTTGAAAAATCTATTCATTCAATTATGATTTTTGTTTCAAATCCAAATCAAAAAAATTGCGCCCTCTATCATATAAACATTATTTATTTCCTGCTCCGGAGGGTCAACCCCCCAACCAATTTATATCGAAATAAATACCTTCCAATATATCATGCGAAACTTCCTACATACAAAGTTTCAACCATATGGTCCCAAACTTGCGCCTTCTATCGTGTAAGCAAAATTTATTTCATCTCCTGGGGGGTCAACCCCCCAAGCAATTTCTACCAAAACCAATCCCATCCAATATATCATACGAAACTACCTACTCACAAACTTTCAATCCTATTGCTTCAAAATTACGCCCTTCATCATGTAAACATTATTTATTTCTTGTCCCAGGGGGTCAACCCCCCAATCCGTTTGAACCAAAACCAATCCTTTCCAAGGTATCTTTCGAAAATTCCTATTTTCAACCCTATAACTCCAAAATTGCGAGCTTTATCGTATAAACAAGATTTATTTCACCCTTAGGGGTTTCAACCCCCTAACCAATTCGAACCAAAACCAATCCCATCCAAGATATCATACGAAACTATCTATTTACAAACTTTACAAACTCTCATACCTATTGCTACAAAATTGCGCCATTTATCCTGTAAACAAGATTTATTTCCCCCCTAGGGGGTCAACCCCCCCAACCAAATACAATCCCATCCAAGATATCATGCGAAAATACCTATTTACAAATTTTCAACCCTATTGCTTCAAAATTGCGACCTTTATCGTGTTAACAACGCTAAAATACATTAGCTTATACATACCTACATATAAACATATATATATATATATATATATATATATATATATATATATATATATATATATATATATATATATATATATATATATATATATATATATATATATATATATATATATACAGGGCGAGTCAAGCTGAACGCCTCGGACTCTCGTGGCCAAATGCTATTTTTTTTCGGTAAACGGTCTATGGAAGTATATGCACGTCGATCTGAACTACAATTTAAAAATAATGACTTTCATACAGGGTGTTTCAAAAGAGCGTGACATATCAAAGTTATATTTTTTTAATGGAACACCCTGTATTTTCTTGCATTTTTGAATTACTTGAGAAAAATAAGCTAAATTTGCTAAAGTGTCCCTATCCCTAGCTCTCTCTATTTATGAGATATTCAACTTTTTTTCAAAATGTAAGGCGGTCGAAAAAATTCAATATCATTTGAATTAGCCAAAGCAGGTGTACGAAATTTAGAAAACCCACTCAAATCAGCTGAAATTGATTAAGTATCAGTTTGATAATGGAGTACTTACCGAATAAGGAGTAGAAAAAATCCTATTTTCCATTGACCAGACTGACTGATTTTCAAACAAATGTTCTGTCAATGTTAGTTGGATTGCAGATATAATATAATTTAAAAACATTTTTGTATATTTTGAAA